>CM040188.1:30932124-31199624 GCA_022606455.1 Callitettix versicolor | reverse complement strand
AATTTAAGATATCTTTAGAGAATGGCAAGGGATTTTGGTGGAAGCAGCATTGAATCAAATGGCAACATAATATATATCAACTTTCCAGAATTATCTCTATAAATACTTAAAACTTACTGTTGGAGGGAAAAAACTAGGACGATTCATCTGTCGTTCTCTCCTTCTCTTCATTTTATTCCTCTGTTTAAACATTAGTTCTGTGTCTTGTCGCTTTCGAAATATTTCATCTTCCATTTCCCCAAGATCAGCCATTATAAGTTGTACACGATCAAGATTAACGTCACCACTGTCTGTCAGAAAACCCTGAAACAGGTCAACAATCAACTTTATAAGTAAACTAAATATAAAAACAGTAAATAATGAATAAACATTTGTTGTTAATTTACAAAAAATAATTACGCTCTGGGTTTAAAAAGTTAGAACTGTGGACTCTTAAGAGTTGTTGTTATCAAGCACTGGTTTGTTTGGTTAAGTCATTATCATAAAACATACTCTAACACTTTTAATATCGTTGAAAAATTATGAAAATTGGTAATTTTAATTTTAAGCCAAACTAAGAATAAAACAACAGCTTTACTGTCATTTTAAAAAAAAGATAAATAAAAAAAGGTTAAAAATAACTGTATTCATAGCATATTGTATTTGGCATTATATTAAAGGAGATATAACGCTGTTCAGGAAAATTCAAAATGGGCTCAAAAATGTTTTTGATAACTAAAAAAGTTTTAAAATTATTAATTTTTGAAAGTTCTAAATATAATAGTATGGAATTAAATATTTTTGTAAACAAAAAATTTGTTAAAAAGTATCAAATTAAAAAAAATTACAAATTTTAAACTGTAATTGTTGCAAAAGTTTTTTTTTATAGCATGCTATCATGGAATATCATCTTAAAAGGCAGGCTATTTAAAAGACATGATGAAAAAACAAATAAACATGCATACATACATATATATACACACAGCAATATAAAAACCACCAAATTTTTTACTTTGTGTCACTATTATTAAACACTATATACAAAACTGAACAACTAAAATTAAGTAATAATTAGATACAATATGTTGTTACTAATGCTGCATTTGTTAATTCCACATAAAGTCTAATTTGAAAATAGAAAAACTAAATATCTCTTTATATTTTATTTCACAATTGACAAATTTTGTCACTTATTAACATCTTATGTTTCAAATGAAACCAAAACATTGGTAAAAGCATTGAATATAAACCAGGTTAGAAGCAGCCACTATTATAAAAAGTGTGCTCAACATCAGAAGCTAAAGTCCAAGTAATTGAACTATTTGTCACTTTGAACGCTGCAAGCTGAAAGGACGAGGGAAGACATTTTTTTTTTTTTTTTTGGTGTTTAACATCCGACTATTGTGCACACTTGGGCTAATGCAGACGATGGGATGATTTATAGCGTATGAAATGCCAAGCCCTGGCCAGAAATCGAACCCAGGTTCTCGGTGTGAAAGTCTAGTATGCTATCAACTAGGCCAAGAGGGAAGACATTTGGGAAAATAGACAGTACTATTGTCTATTTAACTGTAGTTGAACACTCTGCCACAAGCTGCCACCAGCAGTGAGCACTCATATATTTCTCATAAGGGTTTCACATTTAATGCAATAGTACATTCTAATAATAGTCATCAATGTATGTTATGAAGAATGGTTCCCTTCACAGATGCAACTATATGTGATTCAGAAGTATGTCCTATTTGCCAATTTATTCTTGTGGATGGACTGTTGTACAGCCTCGCCTCTGTTTATATTACTGTAATGTATTAGCATACAGAGTTTTAATGCTTGCTGTTTTCAGTTTACCACATGTTATGTCTACAATTTATTACAAAAAGAGGTAGTGAAGATAACAGAGCCCTGCATGGATAAGGCTAAGGTACACTACAAGGTCACCAGGTCTCCCAGGGTTCTGTTTAGTACACCATTAGGTCAGAGACATTCACTTCATAAACACTGGTCATTTTACATTGTAGAGTTAGCCAAGCTATAAAAGAGTTGTGTGTGTGTGTGTGTGTGTGTGTGTGCATGTGTGTGAGTAGATGAGTAAGAGCAGTATTGTGGGTATAAGGGTACAGTGGGATTGCTCAGTTGCCTCTGCTGGATTCTAATGTATTAAATAAAAGTACTTCTGTCATTTTGTGACACTTTATTTTGTAGATCTATTACTATTTCTAAACCAATTTCAGTATAGTATTGTACAATTAACCTGTTATTAGCCATATTTATATCTATGTTTGATAATCCGAACTATTTGGTAATCCAAATCATCTCCAGTCCCAATTATTTCGGATTATCAAGGTTTCACTGTTCCCTTTACTGTGAAGTAATAGATACAGGTCAGACATATAGTAAATGAATATGTTAAAATATCAGAACATACCCCAGTTTTATTAACAGTTGTCTTGTATAGTCCTACTAATCTATCAATTGCACCTTCTCTAATTTCCAAAGACGGCAAGTGTGGAAGAAAATCATTTCCAACAAAGAAACACATGAACACCCAGTCATCAATCGCTCGTTCAAAGTCGTATTTGAATGGAATTCCTGGCATTTGTAATTCACGTTCCAAGTATTCTCGAAGCACATTAAGACGTACAAAAATAAACTGCTGTTCGGCTGAGAAATTAGGCGTACCATCTAGAATTTCTGATACCGCAAGTCCAGTGCATTCTTTCATTTCATGTCCTGAAACCAGATAATAAAGGAATATATAATTACGATTGATAATGACTAGTTGATTGCACTATCATTTTTTAAAACAAACTCTTTACATTGAAAATGTTCTTTAATAGGTTTTATTATATATCAGTTAGAGTTTGATGGTCGATATCAACGAAATTGATGTACAAGCACCAAAATGTCAAGCTTCTCAAAATATCGCATGAAGATGCAGTAAAGGCCCTAGAAATTGCAATGAGTTAGAAATTTCTAATAAACATGCTGTAAGAGGATCAAAATATGCTTATAAACACATACATATATGAAGAGACCTCCCTGGCCTCTACTGGGAAGCAAGATCAAAGATGGTGTGAGCCAGCAGAAGCCATTGGAAAACAACAACATATACATATATAATTTACAATAAACTAACAGGATGAAAGTAAGGGGATTGATGTCATAATGCTTCAAAAATGAAAAAAATTGGCAGCAAAAAAAATTGGCAAAGTAGATAAAAATTACAAACTACTTCACATCATAGGACTCTACTTCCTCCTCTATTTCTAATATTTTATCGATGCTAATAATACAGGTTGTGTTTTTCTACTGACATTTTAGTTAAATTCTTAATCCAGTTTGTTATATTCTGTATACATACTGTATTAGATACTGGTATTAAAAGGATTGATTTTTGTAGGTTTTGCATTAGATTTTGTATTTTTGTAGATAGATTTTTGTACAAAAAAAATATGTTTACATGATTAGTTTTTAAATTATTACTTTTCCAATTTTTTTTAACTTTTCCCTATTACACAGCGGCATGTTTATGTTGATAATACACGATACAGTAAGCGAGACTCTACTGTGTGTGTGTGTGTGTGTGTGTGTGTGTGTGTGTGTGTGTGTGTGTGTGTGTATGAATTTATATATATATATTTGTTTTGTATTTTTCACAGGCTGTATTTCAGTTTTTCTTTCATTTGTAACGCTTGCTCACTGGGGAAAAATGAAAAAAATATAACTGCAAAATTATTTCTGATTATTCCTGAACTTGAAAATAATAATAGTGTATACTTTATTAGAAGGGAATACATTCTGCAGATTTCTGAATGACAATGTACGCGAGCAGTGAAAAAAATTCCTATCAGTATAGAGAAATGTAACTGACAGATATCTAGGGTTAAAAGCAAAAAATATGTAAGCAAAAAATGAATCACATTCCCACATAAAAGTCATTTAAAATGATATATAAAATATAATTTTATTTTAACAAATAGCAAAATCATCTTTATCGTTAATTAACATTCACCTTATAAGAAATAGATTGAATAAGGCTAACAAGGTCCACAGATTCTTTAAGACGTGACCTAGTATAGTATATAGAATTATAATATGATTTCTACTTGTATACAGAAGCAAACTAAAGGCAAAATACAACTGTAAATATTACATAAATATAGTGGATGCTGTTTATTGTGATAATGGATATGTTATCAAATGGTTAATGTTGTCACTGTTACAAAGTCCACTCATTTATATCATAAAACAAAGAAAAGTTATGGTTTAATAACATATCTTTTGTTACTATCATAATTTTAAGCCTAACATGTTGACTGAGATCATATTTTATAAATGAAATTTTTTTAAATGATACCATTAACTCATAGCAGTGAAAATTGTGTACATGCTCTTTTGTTGTTTTACAGCAGTGTGAAGAATTGGAAGGTACAATATCTGCAGTAGCCTGCTATCCAGACATCACTCACTGCTCACTTTCTTTTGGTTGTAATCTGTTCACATTTCTACCAGCTCGACTATGCAGTATGTCAACTTGTAAACACCAGTGTTGCCAATTCGAGGGACTTAGGAATTTTAGAGAATTATTGCCTATTAAGAGGGGTTTGAGAATAAAAAAAAACTATCCCTTTTGATGTAAAATGTATCTAAACAAAAGCATAAGTTCGCCACCAAGTTTACAATTAAAAAAGTTAAATCCCCGCTAAGAACCAGTCACCTGTTCGGCAGTTTACTGAACAATATCAATCGTGACACTTGATCACGGACATTAAAATAGCTAACTGATTTCATTAGCAGTGCATTTGGTAAATTAGGTATGTAAAATATAAGTATGTAAATATGCTTAATTAAGAAATCTCTTATTTTAAAGTTTTATACAGGTAGAATTTATTTTATGTGAATTACTAAGAGATGGATAAGTCGTCACAGTGTACGCTGCTTTCTCAAGTGATATGATTTTTGGTTTTGGAATGAACTGTATAGTTTGAATTCAAATGAGAGCGTGGTTCAAGTTTAACAACCTGATAATTTTACATCTGCACTAATATCTTCACCAATATGATGAGTATATGTAAATAACATGAAATAACACCACTGTCATTACAGTTGACTAAAGAAAAATAGTGTGGAAAACTTGCCGCTGCCAAATGTGAAGACTGATACTGTACAGTAAACTGCCTAAACAGGTGAATGGTTCTTGGCAGATTTCAAAATTAAATTAACAACTTTTTTAACTGTAGACTTGGCAGTGAAATTTTTACCACTTGGCTTATTTTAAAAGATGATCATGATAAATTAAATTATCAAATAATTGCTGAAGACAAAAAATGTATATGAAATGAAATTATTTTAGTGCTTACATTCTGTTATGATAGCTCAAGACTGACAAGCTCAGACTGAATTTTTGTTTAGGGTGTCCTAGAGTACTTTATTATTATTATTATTTTTATAAAGTATAATAAAAAGTAAAACAAAACCGAACTGGTTTAAAGAAATTGAAAAAGACCTAATAGAATTAAAAATTACAGAAAATTCACTGCTTGACCAAACTGCTAAGATAAGTACCAAGGACGAAAGAATAAGATACCAAGATAAAACCAAAATAAGACCTAAACCTGTCATTTCGGAAGATGAGAGGAAAAGAAGATCGGAAAGAATGAAGAGCTACTGGGAACAAAGAAAAGTACAGCGCGCAAGAAATTATTGATTCAGCGTACCCCAAAGAGGGTGAAACGAAGAGAAGAAAAAGTCATCCTTCATAAATTAACTGTTCAGTAAAGGAATAAAATTCTGAAATCAGTAAATGTTTTGGCAGTTTATGACGGTTTTATAAATTTTATAACAGTAAACATAATAATTTTTATACAAAAGGCAAATATTGCAACCATAACAAATAAAATGAGTGAACATTGATAAAAATTGAGTAGTTTAGGCTATAAGAGCGTCAATATTTCCAATTTTAATTATTTCTCTATTTTCTGATGGTTTTCGCAGTTTCATAAATTTTAACATATTTTTTTACTGTTATGCAAGAGCACATACAAAAACCATGTCAAATAAAATGAATTATCGTTAATAAGTAGGCTGCAGGCGCATAAATATTTAAATTTACCAAATATGTTGCATTTTTTTGAAATTTTACAAATGTATATCTATTTACTTGGATTTTTGCGCAAAAGGCACATCACGCAAATAGAATGGATAAAATGAGTCATCACTGATCAAAATCAGTAGTTTTAGCCTGTAGATGTGTCAATATTGAAGAAATTATTAAAATACCATTTTCAAATTGTTTCTTATACAATTTTACTCTAAAGGTTTTAAAAAATGTTTAAGTCTTAGCAACTCTATAAAAGTTTTTGTTTTTAAGAGTTTGTTTGTTGGATACTTGCAAACTGCTAATCGTCACCTCTCGTTTATGTACAATGCAGCAGCTTGGACGACTTGGTAGGGCGGAACACGTTATATCCTTAACAGGAAAATACCTTGTTTCAAAATCATCTCCTTATTAATTCAGTATTTGGTGTTGATATTCTATAAACACAGATGAACATATCTTGCTTCCACAACATATTACACCACATGATATGTGCAAATGAGCAACAGTGAACTCTAATAAAGTTTTATGAAATATATAAAAATCACATATCTGATTTTCTAATTGTTAATACAATAATGCATAACAACACAAACTCAAGATGTAGATCCGACTGTTTTTGGGAGAATTTCTCTGGCTTCTCCGGAAAAAACAGGGTTTTTTTCTTTTATAAAAAAGTTCATTAGCAACACTGGTCAAAACCCTCTCAGTTGTGCTTCAATGTTTGTAAACCTAGATTATTGTTTTGCTTGGAATATTATATTTCACTTTTGACTGAAAAGTTGTATTTACTGGACTAAATGCAAGTTTAAAAAAGTAGTATATACTAAACTGTATAAAAACTTTTGCTTCACAATTTTTGTTTTTGTGTGTATTCAGAAAGTGTAGAAATGATACAATGAACATTTCTTTTGCAAATCAATCATAATTACTTTGCTACAATGTTTATAATAATTGTAAGTTTTTACAAAAAAATTGCATTAGTTACTTAAATTTCAAATTTTTCAGTGAAAGTGAATTACACTCACACAAACAAAACAAAGCAGCAAATATCAGGTCCACCCAAATATCACTCTCAAAGTAGAAATCAGCAGCAGTTGAAATCCAGAAGCAGGAGTGGAGTAAGAGTTGGAATGCCGCAGATGGCTGGATCTTTGTGATCCACCCAAGAATCAGTGGCCAATAAAGATACCTAATGTGATTATTACAACCAGGATTATCCCAGAAAGTAGCTTTCTCTGCAACTTCGGCATAAATTGATCACATTGTAACAAATCAGTATCTCCACTGTTTCACGTTGTCAGTAAGGTATGCTACAGATATTTAGAAACATTAGAACACATTCCCCAGCTTAAATCCAATCCTTTGCAATGTTGATCGGAAGTATGGTGGGAGACAGGAACCTAAAAGTAATTATAACCAATACAAAACACTGGCCACTAGAAGAAACAGCGTATTGTTAACACCAGACTATCAGCAACAGCTCTAATAAGAAGAAAAAGGACAAAAACTGCAAGTCTTTTATAGAAACAAAAATAAACTGAATTTTGTTTATTAAAATAAAATTTCGATTACTTACCTAACTGTCCACAAATGTCACATGGTCTTGGTTGATTAGGTTTAAATTCCTCTCTAATAATTGTGAAATTTGGTTCATGTGTTGCAAGTCCCAGCATAATCAAGTCAGCATCAGCGCCACACAAGCAATGTTGAGTGTTAGGATCGTGGTCAGGTTGTGCTAAAAATTTCCAATACATTTCTTGAAATCATTGTTTTTTTTTTGTAACATTGGATTCATAAGTAGGTAATTAACTGCTACAATTCATGCATTAAATCTTGAACAAGAAAATTACAGTATGTGATCTGTCATTCAGTCACCTTGGACCTGGGTCAGATGACAAAATAGTCACACCAAAAATGTTATAATTATAAATGTTTAAAAATTTATTTCGTATTTTATTGAAACATTTTTTTGGTTCTACTGAATTTATCTTTATATGAATTTAATGATTGGATGTTTATATGTATTTGATAAACATACTTGTGCATTAGTAAACTGTTATGAAGTACCATGCTTTGATTGATATATAACTTCAGTAAATATTTATAAAATATTTTATTTAGATCAAATTCGGTATAATATATATTTTTTAATTACTGTAAATTTGAAAATATGAATTACGTTCCTGTAACTTCACAATTCAAAGTTTTAATTTTTTTAATTTAGAGTAGACCTGAAATGTTAATTAAACAAGTTACCTTCGCACAACTAAATAACTATAATTTTTTAAATGAAAAAAATACAAGAGTAGTTTATAATACTGAATAAAAGTAATAATTAATTTATAAATAGACAGAATAGAAGCAAGAATTAACTAAGTTTTCCAATGCTGCTACTTTCTCCAAGAATTCCGGAAATAAAAAAAAATCCAATAATTTACCAATCTTTATGCCTCCTATATTGCTACCATTTCAACACTCTTGCTCCCCCTCTTAAATTCAAGAGAACTCCTTCTCTACCTCAACTCCTTTAACATCAGTTTTACCTGTTAAATGTTATGTACTAGTGTTTTATAATATTCTCCTACAGTAAAGAAATTATCAAGAGAGAAATAGCAGTGTTAACATCATATAAAAAATTAGATAAAAAAATAAGAAATGCAAATGTTACATTTGCTAGAACTTAGGAAATGAACGAATCTAGTGCTTGTAATATTAAATAGGGCACACAAAAACTGTTGTTTCACTCTTAAACGAGTAAAATGCCACCAATTAAAAATTAATTAAACTTAACTAGATAATTAAAACTAAATAAGTTAATTAAAAAATAAATACATTATTTAATAGTAATAACTCTTAAGAACATGGCAAAATAGCAATAGTATGAAAAGATACACACAAGTGAGAATATATGGAACTATTTATGTGAGGTATTTACAATTAAATTTTTCTTATGTGATAACATTTAAATATATGACTGCAACTAATTTAGAGATGAATTATCTTATTTCCTACCAGATTTTGATAAAATGCCAGTATGGCTAACAAATTCCCCATCCCGGCTGGATTGTTCATTTTTTACATCTTAGTGAAAATTTTTTACTGGCTAGTGAAAATTTATTTGTTAAGGTTCTACATGGATATTAGTGGCAAACAAGGTGGAGTTCATCTCTGATACAATCTCACCATTGAGTCGACGTAGGCATTGTTACAGTGTGCTTTTATTGCTTCTTTGGAACCTAGTGGTGGATTGTTTTCTTGTTGATCTGACTGAAGCTGATATTTACATACAAGATTATAATGGTGATACAGTCCTGATGTTTCAGAGTAAATACTGTAAAATTGTAGCTGACAGACTGAATGGTGTCTTAGGTGACTACGATGTATTTCTTCACAGTGAATTAAAGACGGCATTAGTGTTAATGCCATTAACACTGTAGTTGTGCCATTAACAAGGAAACAGAACCATGAGTCTCTTTTCCTTATGAATCTTGGAGGGATTTGCGCTTACAGAGTGACTATCTGGTGGGCAAAGGTGAACCAAATAATTGCTACAACTAGGCTAGCTAGCTTACAAAGGCTTCTTGAACCACACTGAAGCTTTCACAAGCCGTCCCTTAGCTATCCTAGAAAATGCTCCAGAGCTTGTGCCTCTAGACATTTTCATCAATGCAGAAGTACATAAAACTATTAACAGACTGACTGTTGCCTGTTCAGAACTGGTCATAGCACTATAAAAACGTCAACATTAGATAGCTCAGTCCTAGACATGACACCACATGTCAGATATACAGTATGTCTTTATGAGGCCTTTTTGATAAGTTTTCACTCTCGTGAGGAATTGAAAGAAAAGTAAACTCAGTTTTAGATTGTGGCAGCCTTAACTGGTACACAAATGGCTGTTATTGAGGGAAAATCCAGGTATGGGGCGTTCACTTAGCATAAGTTTGGGGAAGTATAGTACAATTTTCCAAGCTGAAGTCTCTGCAATCATGGCCTGCACCAATATTACTACAGCCAAGCGTTATACAAATAAACGCACAGTGATACTACCTGACACACAAGCTGCTCTTAAGGATCTTTTCCTCCAAGCTGATGCAGGAGCGCTAATAGACTCTTAACAAACTATCTTCCCTTAACTCTGTAAACCTATACTGAAAACCTGGACATGCAGGTATTTAAATTGCCTTTCTTAGGTCCAAAACCAACCTGTCACAAAATCCAAAATGCCACTGGAAAATGGTCAAAAGATAGGCACAAAAAATGCTGTCAGGACCACCAACAGTAAAAAGCACAAACCAACAGCGTAACAACTGATTAATGAAGTTCAGTACGGGTCATCTGAAGCAAAGTTATGGCACTACTTACTGGCCAGTCTAAAGAGACTGCTAAGCTTGTCATCCTGGAATGTGAGAGGTTTGAGGTTAAGAAAAAGCCATTTTTGGAACTCTACAACCATGTGATGGATCTGATGCTATTATAGGACAATACTCCTCAGCCTTGTTAAAGGTACAGCTATCAGTTTGCCTTGATAGTAAGTACTTGGAAGCATACAATAAAATTAGGGTTGACATTCAAGGAACTAGAGTCTGCATAGCCTACACTAGTAATCTAATCTTAATTTAAAACTTAAATTTTGCTTATAATGAAGCGAACACTTTGAGAATATGGAATTAAAACAATGCCACATAGCAAAGAATAAAGTAAAAACACAGATCCAACAAATTAATACCTCTTTGTTTACGAATGTAATCCATTATCTTATGTTCTCCTTCCCCAGGTACATTAGCATCAGAAAGAATCACCTTGATGTTCCTCCAGCCAGGATCTGTGTTGAGACGGTCATGAACATAATAATGCAAACTTGATGAGAGTCTTGCCATGAATGGTGTACCCTAAACAAGGCAACTATGTTTTTAGAAAATATTTACATTGTGTTAATAATTTTCAGATTAGCATGCTAAAAGTAATTATATATATATATATATATATATATATATATATATATATATATATATATATATATATATATATATATATATATATATATATATATATATATTAATAAAATTTTAAAAAATGAGGCTCAATTTTGGTAACAAGTCTAGGAGGCAATAATGTGTGTTGCTACTTATACAACAGTTGAAACGCTGAGAAATATATATTCTTTCTGAAGAATGAGACTAAATATGGAAAAAATAGCTCTACCAATAATAGCTTCTACTTTGACATCCTTGAAAATTTTGTCCATCTGACATCTAACACATGACATACTATCAGTGTATGATATATAATGCAAGTGATAAAGAAAAAGTAAAGGGCAAGTCTGTTTTGTTAAAATAGGGAGAGGGGATTAGGAAAAACCAACAGAAAACCTTTGCTCCAAAGAAGGCTTTTGGAACATTGGGCTCAATACTCACAAAAAAGTTGTTCTTTTGCTAAAAACACCAAGAATCAACCAAGGAAATTGGATGGGAATTACAGACTGAAAAGAAAAATGAAAATAAAAACAAACAAGCTACATGTTTCTATAACACTTTGGCTCCTGGCCTGCCCAGTAGCACATCCTACCTACAATTGCCGGACTATTTCAGCCAAAAAGTACTTAAGTAACATTATACGTAAATATACTTACTATTTATAATTTCAAAAATCTGAAAAATTATATTCATTGTTAGATAATGTGTACGATTTATTGGTAAAAGTAATATTTTTTTGTTTCAATCAAATTTTAATTTAAAAATATAGTTTTTAATTTCTGATTGAATAAATAAATATTAAACCATTAAAGTTTGAACTACAATAAACCATTTTATTTTGCTGAAAATCCTAATTTCACAGGTAAGTTATATTCTCTGGTAGGCTAAATCCTGAGCATTTTGATTTAACATTTAACTGAATTACATCATCATCAGCACCAAAAACAAACAAATCATGATTGCTAGCCATTTTGACTATCTAGTAAACAAAATTCAATGGACAAGGTTGTCTTATAGCTCTTATAATTTCATTTTTGTAACTAAAAAAAATGAATGAAGATAGACTTTGTCGCTATCTATTGGATTTATTTTCAACTATTATGAACTAAAGTATAGCAACAATAGATCATTGTGATACATTTCTCAGTATGACAATCCCAGCTATTGGTGGGTTGTTGTGTATGATTAGGAATCTATTTACAAAACACTTTTAATAAGATCTATTCAAATTCTTGCCAAAGTGAAGTGGTATAGATTCAGTATGTTAGTCAAAGGGTCACATATGCTAAAAGAAATAGACACAGAAATGCATATGTGGAATGAAATAGTAGGATTTTTTTTTTTTTTTTTGGTGTTTAACGTCCGACTATTGTGCACACTTGGGCTAATGCAGACGGTGGGATAATTTATAGCATATGAAAATGCCAAGCCCTCGCCGGGAATCGAACCCGGATCCTCGGGGTGAAAGCCTAGTACGCTATCCACTAGACCACCAAGTACTACTTATAATAGTAGGATGAAGTAATGCAATGAAGTAGCAGGAAGTTTTGCAGAAAACATAAAAATTAAAAATTGATAGACTATTAGATTTGTGCCATTAATTAATTAATAAGTAATTTTATAGAAAAAAACGGTAACGGCTGCCATATTTTTTTACTTCCCAATATGCTACAGTTTTTATGTTTGTCACCTAAAAATTTGAAAACTTAAGTAATCATCTTACTGGTGTAATACAGTTGCTGTCAAAATGAGATCCCTTCTCTTTTTCTGGTGGTACAACATAGCCCTTGGATATCATTTCTGCTCGAATCCGAGAAACTTCTTGAACCTTCTCCACAGTCTCTTTCGATGCACGGAAACGTCTTGACCTTTGTTGATTCATTTTAGCTCTAGGAGCCTAATAGAATAAATAAAAATTGTTATATATGAACATTACAAAGGTACATACAGTAGTCTGAACAGAGAATCAGAATTCTCAGAATCAGAATCAGAATCAATCATAACCACTCTAACAGTTTGTAAGGTAATCAGAAATAATCTCTCCCATTTAAATAATTTTAATAATGGCATATGGAATAAATAATTTACATGCTAGATTTTTAAATATTTTAAATTTGTCTATTAAAAATTGTAGTTTATTTAAAATGAGTACTGAAAAAACAACAAAAGATTTATTAAAATTGTGCATGTTTTTGCTATGCCCTTAACATGTTCTATTAAACATTCTCGTTTTGTAAAAGATACAGTATTCACTGAGCCTTTCTTAGCTAGTTGCAAATAGAAAAAATAATACAGCACAGCAATATATATGAAGACAGACAGTGATGTTACACACTTTGGACATATAAACATAGTGTTGTTCATATTATAATTAGACGTTATAAGGTCTAATAAAACTGTTTGGATCTCAATTTTATATTAGAATATGATCTTTTTTTAATCTTACTTTGTAAGCACAAATTTACAAATAGGCTAAACATTTTATATTTTTTTTACAATTGTATTTATTACTAAAAATATTTTAAAATTCTATTTTACAATTAAAAATTCTAAAAATGCTCTCACTACTAACTTGAATATATTATCTAATTTTTATTTGGCTTACTTTCTCCCAGTGGTATCAGTTTTGCTCTAATTTAAATAATTTCATTTATACAAATCATTTACTTAACTTTAATTTCAAACTAAGTTACTCAGATATTATTTTCTTAATTTTATACAATACAGTTTAGATTAATTTATATTGGTCAGAGTCTGAAAATTTTAAAGTTTACAAATATAATTTTAAATTGAATTTCCAAAACAAAATTTATATATTTCACTCTTGAACACCCACGCATTCAGCAAAATGACAAATGTTGACAGCTGAATCATGCCTTATCAGATGCAGTAATTTTGTAGTACTTCTCTACAGCCAGCAACTTAAATCACACTCACACTTTCCATTTTATTCTACTACTTTAACAAGACGCTTTAACATACCATATAATTGTGCCTGATTTAAGAACTAAGTTTACTTTGTTAGTAAGTGTTGCAAAACTTACAACTCCATCAATTGCCATGTAGAGTAATTTTCTTGGCCGCACTATTCTGAACAGTCGATCTATACATTCAAAAATTGCTATCATCATTTCATCTTCATTTTTTGGAGCAGGTCTGTAAAAAAATTGTTTTTATATCAGTTAAAAATTTAACTATTGAGCCTAATTTAATTTCTTTGATTTACGACAAATTTAAGATATGTAAGGCATATTTTTGAAGTACCTATTATTTTGGAATAAGGCTGCTATAGTACACTAATCATTGTTTCGAACGTATAATGAGTGCTCCATTCATTACCTTGCTACAGACATTACTATGAAAGAAGCAGTCATTGTTTAAATTTCCATATTTAAAAGTTAAAGGATATTGAAAATCTTTATAGGCTGTGAAATAAAAGCTTAATCAAAATTCTCAAATACAAAAAAACATGAAGGCTACCAAAATTTTATTAAGACTGGTAGAGAATGCAGAGAAATGCAATGTTTCCATCATAGCAGAGTGAGAAAATGGATTAGGAAAATTAATTAAAGTAATACAAACACAAACTTTGATCGATAGGTTAAAGAATGGATGATATTTGTCACTAATGCTGATTTGGTACAGAAGGTAAATGAAAAGTATGGGAAATGTCTAAATTTATGATTCTGTCATTCAGTAATGACTTTTCTCAAATTTCAACAAAATGTTAAGTATGAACTTGATATAGGTTCCTTAGTTTGCTCACTCTGGATCCCATAAATGCTGAGTTGTTTTAATTTGCACCTAAGGCTGGGTGACCACTAAGTGCGAAGAGTAAATTCACTAAGCTGAGCAGAATGAAGATGAATGACAAATGTAAGCAAAGTTCAGTCAGTTTAAAAATCATATTTTTTTGTATCTTTTAAATCTAAATACTTACACATTTGTATCTTTTAAATCTAAATACTTAGGCCTCCTGCAATGGATTCTAAGAACTGTTATACTTTTAAAACCATAACCTAGGCAACAGTATGTAATGACAAATAATAAGTTTGGGTGTGTGGTGGGGGAAGCAGAGTCAGTTTCAAAACCAAAACTAGACAGATTCAAAGCTACGCTAAGTGGAGCCTAGTGATGCTGCCTGACTGCTTATCACTGTTACACTTACACTAAAAACAATATGTTAAGTTTTGAATGCATCGTCCACTCTGCTCAGCACAACTTCGCTCCACATTTCGTGGCTACCCGACCTAATGCTTTGCTGAAATGTTGAAACTAATCATATATGGTATGATAACATCTTAATGTAGGTCAAATTTATGTAACTAACAGTGAAACAAGTAGGAAAAAGGTTAAGGAACAGAAAACCCTAATGCTGATTTGAATATTTTAAAATAGATCAAGCAGGCGAGAAATAAAAATATGCCTCTAAGTGAACCTTTTATCATAGTTAACACCAAAACATTCATAGTCAGATTTGGAAAAGAATTTTAAAGCTAGTACGAACATTAAAAAAATTAATTTTTTTAAACTGTTTCTGAAGAACGTGAGGATGAATACCAACAAGTGGAGAATGACTTAAACATTGTTTAGTTAAGTGGATACAAGACCGAAATGCAAAATATTGGAACTTTAATGTAAACAAGATAGGACTGTTTACAAATTCATTCCAGAAAACAAAAGAAAAACACGGTTGGATATGTAACAGACTACATCTATGTAGAAAATGTGACTGCAGGAAGAGACTACAGAACACCTGCTCCTGAAATACCAAGAAACAGTATCTTTGTAAAAGTGACCAAAGGACTGACAGGAGAATATCACTGACAAGATCCTAGAAAATTGTGAAACAATTTCTGGGAATTTTCTGAAATAACATGGTTTTGCATTTATTGTAGGTTATATTTTGGATAAATTACATTTTTTGTTTACTGATATGAATTAAAGTGAAATTTTTCATTTTTCAATACTATCCACAAATGTTAATTAAAAAACAACTTCAACTGCAACAAAAGGTGTCACTCATTCTTGCCTTTCCGTAACGTAACTTTCCCTTCAGAGACACTCTTGATAATGAACACTTTAGAATGTTACATAACAATTTTTAAGCACAGAATAAAAACACAATTATCAGTAAAGTTGTAACCACATCTCACTACTAAATCCCTCAAACTGAATTAACGGACTGGTTTAAATGAAAACCACTTTTATCTACTTTTTTCTTTGTTAGTTGCAATAGCTTTGAGACTTGTAATACACACTACTATGGTCACTTTTTATTCATTCATTAGTCATGTTTTTGACTATGTGAACAAGACGTATGTTTAAGTTATTCAACTGATTAAATTAATTTTCTTTTACAGAATTCAGTTTAAACTGAACAATTGCTAAAAAAGGTGAAAGAAAAAATTAAGGGAAATCTGTGGAAACAGCAATCAGATGTAGGGAGAGCAACAATTTAACTATAGTAATACTTTTTAAAAAACGTGTTATTTTACATTGGCAATAAAATATTACATTTTTTCATTACCTTCACCACAAATCAATACCAAATCTCATTATGTAAAATTCCTTTAATCATAAAACGCACTTTACAACAGCTGCTGAATTTATGATGTATTGCAAGTTCCTTTTTACAGCTCCTTGTGTGACAAAGAAGTAAACAAACGTTATGATACTTTATAAACAATGCTATTGCATCATTCCAGATTATTTAATAGTATTCTCTGATATTTGAGTATTTCCGTAACCAGACAATCAAATGCCACATTTGTCACGATATTATTATATTCTATATTAATCGCTAACCACAAGCTACATCAGACAATACTCATATAAAACTTAGTTGATTAATCTGTTTTCTCTTAATCTGTTTGGTTGTTAATCTGTTTTCTGTATATACTTACTTGTCTTCAGGATGTGTACAAGGATGTATAATACCATTCATGTCTAAATATAAATTATCAAATTCAATTCCATTTGGGTTTGGTTTTGAAGAATCAACTGGTATTGTAGTACCATCTAACTGATCTGGCTGTAAATTCAAAATAAATACAAACTAATTTAATAATTTGATATTTCTACATTTCTAATTCAATATTTTTTTTTAACTGGGGACATTAATATTTACTATTAACTATCAACAGATTGAACCTTAGAAATCCCTCTATTTTTTTTTTAAATTATCGATTAAATTTTAGGATGTCTACTAATTAAATTATTAGAAAAATATCATAAATGATTTATACAAACTTTAATGATTTATATAAACGAATTTTAATGATTTTTTATAAATGTTTATGTGTTCTTAATGTCAGTTTTGTTTATTAATAAGAAAATAACAATAAAAGCATAAATGCTTCCAAAATTAATTACATTTTAAAACATTTTAGAGTTATAAGCGGTTATACAATCTACATGTTTATTAGCAACCTACTACAAGATTTAATATTTGATATCAGTAACAACCAAACCTAGATATTTAACAGATGTTATATAAACTTGACTATAATTTTTTTTTTTTACTAATTTGTTCGAGATTAGACTACATAACTTTTAGTATTTGTGTAATTTTATTGGCACAACTTTGTTTTCATAATTTCAAAATATTTTTTTGTTCTGTTACATTTATTATGATTTATTTTATTAATAAATTTAATACTATTAATACACGGAAGATGAAGTTTCTTATAAGTTACAATCTTATGCAATTTTTAATGGAATTATTTTATGAGTCACTGCTGTATAGATTCCATGAAGCATGTACATTAAGGTCATCGAAACAGTATTAATCGACTGCTAAAACAGTAAAATGTAATGACGGGTAGTAGGAGACAATGCCCTATATCCGTATCATGCTTTATAATAGTTGGTGCAATATGTAACTTTCAAACAATAATAGGGTTTTGGTTAGATTACTAAGGTAATTTTTTTTTAATTGTTTTTTATCAATCAGTAATATAATCATTTTTATATTTTTTATTATTACTCTTATGCATTAAATAAAGTATTTTCTTCAGAAAAACAAATTAGTAACTTAAGTGCAATAGTAATTCTTAGGTTATGTAGATAACTTTTTTACAATTTTTTTTGATCTACGCTATCTTTATTTTCTTAACACTTATGTTTTCTATTATTAAAAATGAGGGTAACTACTCACTATTTTCATTCCACCTCCAACTTAGACATCGTAAATATGTCTCCAACTTAAATGTGTCGTGCCTTATTCGTCAGAAACTGTTTTGAACGAATTAAACTCAAAAGTAAAAAAAACAATCTGAACAATGAAAGTTGAAAAAAATTACTTCTATAACCTAACAATAAATTACTACTGCATGAAAGCCGTTAACATATTTTTTCTCATAAAAATGATTTATTTAATGCATTTAATTAATAATAAAAAATATAAAAAAATTACCTTAATAAGCAAATGCAATTTTGTGAAAGTAATAAGTTATTGAGGTAATTTTTTAAAATAAGTTTTTAGATTTTTATTATTATAGATATTAAATAATTTTTTTTTTACGAGAGAAACATGATATTATCTTCTGTGCTGCAGTAATTGATACTTTATAGATATTATTTTTTTTTATCTTTCAGAGTTTATATTGCTTTTTCAACCTTTCAATTTATTTTCTAAACAGTTTCTAACATATAAGAACAATATATTTAAATATGACATAAGTTAGAGGTAAGGTAAATAGTAAATAATTACATGTATTATTACTAAAGGGCATGCAATAAAGCGTTTTGGCACAAAAATTAAAAAAAAAAAAATAGGCAAAATCACTGTACAGTTATATTTACCCGAAAAAATAGCAACAATACAATGTTAGTGATTTTCACAAATAGTAATGGTTACGTTACGATGGCCGAGTTGATAGCATTACTGGGCTTTCACTCCAAGGACCTGGGTTCGATTCCCAGCCAGAGCTTGGCATTTTCATATGCTATAAATCATCCCATCGTCTGCATTAGCCCAAGTGTGCACAATAGTCAAACGTTAAAACACCAACAAAAAAAAAATATGTTATGGAAGTAATTAGAATTTTTATGGAAGTAATAGAATAATTGCAACTTTATATATTTGATTATTCTTTATACTTTGTATTAAACTTAAGGGCATAAAATAAAGTGTTTTGAGAGGGGGAAACAAAAATATTATCAGAGCCTAACAAATGCAGATTTAGCCTACAAGATTTTTAATTTTTTTTTTAATGAATATATAGATAAATAATTATTACTAAATGATACATTTAAAATTATGTTTCTTCTTTCAAGGGTAGGCCTAAAATTAAATTTTTGGGACTTATGATAATTTTGTAACAAAACACTTTATTTTAAGCCCAATACTAATAATCCAAAATGTAAAAAGTGTTTAATAAACAATGGGGAGTTGGGAATAACTCAAAATAAGCAAAACTGAGTTTTGGGGAATTTTGTCAATTTTGGATTTTTTGTGTAAGATTCAATACCCAACAACCATGTCAGTTAGTATCTTTCTTTTTTTAATACAAGTTTTTTTATTGTTTAGTGATTAAAAACAATACCTATTTTCACACAGTAACATTTTTGAGGTTTTAAAAGACATTTTTATTGTACTTTTGTGCTTTCCGCGCTTTTATATTTTGGATTATTGTTTTTGGGCATGTGATGCATTTTAGCAAAAAAAAAAAAAAAAAAAAAAAAAAAATTACCGAAAAATTTAAAACAACCTACACTGTATATTTACCAAACCTTTTTTAACTAGGGTGAAAAACCTAATACAAAACGTTTTGTTTTGTAGATAATATGTAAAAGTTGCTAACCTTATAATGACTATTACATTATTAGCACACTAAGCTTGACTTAGTGGTCAGATAATGGCTTAAAATTGTAATTTATCATAACTGTAATTTGATAATCATAATTGTAAATTTGATTTAGTCTTACATGGGTGAATATATCTTAATTCAATTATAAAGGATATAATAAAATAAACACAAAAATTATTAAACTCATTCCTTTGTATGAGTGAATATATCTTAATTCAATTGTAAAGTATATAATAAAATAAACAAAAAAATTATTAAACTCATTACTTTGGTATTAGTCTAAAAAATTCAGAAATATCATTTCAAGTTATAAAAGACTAATGCAACATTAAAATAAAAATTGAATTACCTTTTCTTCAATACAATTGACAATAACAGAAGGATATTTTCTACTTAGCCAACGAAAAAATGCTGGTACTCCCATTTTAACTTATGTATATACTATAGCCGTATAATAGACAAATTTACGATTATAATTTCTACGATTATAACTGAATAAAGGAATTTAGTAAATGTGTCGACATCATAAAATAAAAAGGTTAATGAACAGCCAGCCCTAACACAAAACACTACTCTCACACCATAAACACAACACGCTGAACACAACACAACAACACACGTACGATCTTAACTAACAGCCTATGAGCAAAATATTAATCTTCAGTATAAACCCTAATAATTACAACTTTATACTGTATATTGCATTGTTCCGTATTCATGGCCTTATTACAGTACAGTAGTACATTATATATATATATATATATATATATATATATATATATATATATATATATATATATATATATATATATCAAAGATGCTGACCTGTTATATTATTTGGACCTAACAAAAATATTAGAGAATAAAACAGTTAAACTAAGTGTATCTACAGACTCCGAATTATTAGGGTAAAATCCCAAGATTAAAAAAAATCATAAATTTTGTGAAAAATCGTATTTGAAATCAACAGAACAAACAACACTTTTATAGTAGTTATAAACATTTATAGTACATAACAATAATACAGTTAAGTATTACCAGGAATAAATTTATTACTTATAAAATCTTTGTGCCTTCGGTGATTCTGTGGTACCTCGTTCGGATAGGTCGTGGTTGCACAGAAAGCGATAAAAAATTTACAAAATCTGAAAACCAGTTTTGAGAAGTGAGGCTTATTTTCCTTTTTTTTAAATAGATTCCTAACCGGATTTATGAATAATAAAGCTTCCTAACCGGAATAATTGAACGGAAGTAAGTTTGTAATGTTTTTTGTATTTTACTTTTGTTAAACAGTATATTTGAAATGGATCATTGAGACAGTTATGTATAAAATGGAATAATCCTGATAATTATTTTCATCTATGCTTTATAATCTCTGATTTATTACATACAGTATATTTTGTCTACTACTCTTACTCTACAGTGTACTCAGTGTACTTGTTCTTGAGGCTAGGGATGGAAACTTCTGCTATTTTTAAAAAATATCAACGAACTGTTTGTTGGAAAAAAATAACTGTTTGGTAAAACATTTTGAAAAAAAAGGTTTAGGAAAATGAAACTCTAAGTTGTATTAGCAGCTAAAACATAAGCACAAACGATCAGTTTTCTAAGACTACTTTTTCATTCCCATTACCACCATGTCCTTAACTGTTTTTGGATGTAAAACATTTAGAAAAAAATAATTAAATGTAGTAATAATTAAATTACATTCTCAAAACGTAATATATATGTATGCCATTTTATATTTACAAAATGCAATGAATTTTTAATAGAAGCATTCTTTTTTTTACTTAAAAATTAAATAGCCTTTGCATATTTACTGAAATGCAAACAATTTAGAATAATTTTAGATGATTAAAAAATATTGATGATTGATAATAAATATAAAAAATACGTTTAAATAAATTAGGTTATGTGAGATGTTACTATCATATTTTTATTTGGGAGAAAGTAGGTTTTAATTTTTCAACACTGAAAAAAGTAACGTTAATAAGTAAAATATAGTAATAAGAATATAGGCCAAATATGTTTAAATAAAATTGGCTCTATATAGTTACAAAATTATAGGTTATTAACATTAGGTTATTACAGGTTAATGATAGGTTATTAACCTAAAATAATCTAAAATTATTCAAGATATATACAAGAGTAGAAATTGTGAATTTTAAAAAGTCCACATATTCAACAAATAATAAAAAACTATGCACTTAATTCTAAAAACATAAAAAAAGTAAAAGAAAACTTTCAAAATTGTCCACTAAATATTCTTAAATTTTTAAACACAAAGTAAACTACGGAGAAAAACTAATATAAAACACAATTATGGCTGTTTTTACAGTTTAAAAAATGTTTGAACAAATTTTACATTTAAAACTTTCAAACAACTCGTTTAAAAAATAGAGATAAACTTTGACAACGCCTAAACAGTTCTTACTTCACTACGTTCCAACAAGAAATAGAGGGAAAAAGTATAGCAAATAGCAAGTTAAAGAAAAGGTGTTTGTACTGTTGTCAACAGTTTAACAGGAAAATAGCAAGAAAAATGTTTTAGCGCTTGCGTCAACGTTCGAATAGAACGTAGGTTGTAGGGAAGTCCAAACTGTTCCTTGTTTAACAAATAACGATCCAGTCCAATTCAAACTGCTAGTTTCCGTTTGGCAAAGCAGTTTGTTTTTCGTAAATAGAATAACAGTTTGTTTTAACAGTTTGGAGTTTTCTCCCATCTCTACTTGAGGCATGGTTAGGTCAATGGGTTATGTATTTTTTATTCCTAATTTTTAATTTTAATAATGTATGAGTAAATCTTTAAATCTGTAAAATTTTATCAGTATGCTACTGCCTTATCTGGTAAATTTTTTCAGAGGATGTAGCAGAACAATTTTTTGTAAATTTAAAAATTACATAAGGTATGTTTTATTGTTGTCACTGACCAGTAAATATATCTCTTCCTCAGTGTTGTTAAAATATTACAATTCTTTATTTGTATAATTAGTAAATAAATTCTACTGATAAATTTAAGCAGAGCAACTAATTTTTAATTTCTGTTTGTACAAAAACATGAAATTAAATTATATTAATAAGAAAAGAAATTTTCAAGGTTTAATTATACTAACTTAAAATTAGGTGTAAAGTTGCAATGCATATTTCCTTATTTATACCCATTAATAATACGTTATGATGAAACAGTATTCATGCAGTGTAGGTTTTTTTAAATAGTGATTTTTGAATATTTTTTTCTTCATTTACATACTTTCCTTATTATCCAATTAACAGTCACTTGGAAAATAAACTTTTTAAAGATTATTTAAGATTTTAGGCTGTTTTTTTACAGAACTATATTGTGAAGTCATTGCTGTTTACATTGCTTGAAACCTGCTAGACTTGCTGCTCACATACTTTATTATTTACTATATCGATTTACTGCTTATGCATGTTATCACATCCTAATTGACATTACTTAATATATATTAATTTCTTTGTTCTTGTAGTGAAAACATTGTTAAAATGGTGTCCATTTAATTAAATTGGTTTTTTACCCATGAGCCCTGTCAGGTTCTTCACTCAATAGCCATGTGAGTTAAGGTTAATATTTTTTTAAAGAAAGTTTTTTTATCGTTTTAGTGATCAAAAATATGTTACCTACTTTTGCATGGTAGCAATTTTGAGATTATGTCGGTCACTTTTATTTTCAATTTTTTTGATGCTACCCAAAAGTTCGAGCAATTTTAATTCTGTGTGCAAACTATTTCTGGTATAACCTGCTGCTGGTAGAATGAGCGAACAGTACTCTGTGAATTAGTGTGTCAACAGCTGTGTGATGAGAGGCCACATTCTTGAGTTTTGTACATTTGTGTAACATTGTGTTGTAATGTTATGGCGATTTTTTAAAGTTATATAAATAGCAGATTTTAAGGAGCAATAAACCTGCATCAAATTTGGCTTCAAGCTTATAAAAACAGCTGTAGAAATTCTTGCATGCTTGTGGAAACATTTGGTTACAATGATGTGAATTAAAGTAAAAAATATTTTGTGGTATAAATGCTTCAAGGATGAACAAACTTCTGCTGATGGAGACGTGCATTCAGATCGACCATTGACAAACACAACAATGGAAAACATTGTGAAAATGCAAGAGACTTTTGTTGTAGATCGTAGACAAACAAGATGGGCATGAGACACATTACTGCAAAGTTTGTACTGAGACTGCTAAGCAGTGACTAAAAATATTATTGCGTCTGCACTATGAAAATTACAGCAAAAAAGACCCCAATTTCATGTCCAAACTTGTGTAACTGATGATAATACATGATAGGTTACAACCCTAAAACTTAGCTGCTGCATTGGCCCTCAAACTAGCCATTGCAGTGAAAGTCACCTTCTTCAACCTTTCCAAAAAATCACTTAGTCATTGTTGATATTTTTTTTTTTTTTTTTTTACATCAAAGACATTAATCACAAGGAATATATGTCTCCCCTGGACAAACTATCAATCAAAAGTTTTAATTTTTGAAGTGACTATGTGAGAGCATTATACACAAATGTTCAGAACAGTAAGAGAACAAGAACTGGGTTTTTCACTATGACTACGCACTTGCGCACACATCACTATTCCGTATGAATTTTTTTGCTTCAAAAACATGGTAATGATTCCCCACACACCCTGTTTGCCTGACCTCGCTCTGTGAGAACAAAAAAGTTCCATAGAATAAGTTGAAATTGAAAGGCTGTTATTTTGACACTATTGAGGAGATCAGGTGGAATTGCAGGACATGCTTATATTTGCAGACTTCGAGGAATGCATGGGATCATTAAAAAACAGTAGGATTGCGGTATCCAGTTCTAATTACAGTAAGCAATTTAATTTTTAGGGAAAAATTCCCTGAACTACAATACTCACACTACAATACTCTGTTATCTTTCACTTCCTGAATCTGTAGAAACATTTCCTGTGATTTTAGTTGCATCCAAGCTAGCAAAACATTGGGTTGGTTTGTTAGGTCATGAAGTAAATGTTTACATCGATGGGTAGTTGTCTTATCTCTAGTTGTTCCTTTATTAATATGTAGTTTTTTGTTTATTTATATTATTTAATTTGTTGTGTTTGTAATTATGTAATGTAAAGAATGATATTTTAGATAAGAAGAATCATTGTGTTAATGTGATGACACTATCTTTGAAATATTTATGAACAAAGAAAGCGAAGACGAAAGTAATGTTGAGAATAGACCCAGACTATGCAATAAAAATTGTATTGCTTTCCATATTTATTTTTTCTAAATTAAAATGTACAGTGCAAAACAATCTAAGATAATACAAGATTTTTAAAAGAAATATTTAAAAAAAACAATAGCAGATAGGCTAGTTACTCTATTTTTTTCTCTATACATTTCACCCCATCTATATACACAATTCTTAAAGCTTACAAAAACTTAAACAAATATTTTGCTCAAATTTTAGCAAATATTTTACTTACTTATTATTACTTACAATCATCTCTTAATTAAAAAAATTCATTTCGTAATTTTTGCTATACAATACTGACTTAAGTTATCAAACTTCATGTATGGCCAAAATTTAAGTGATATCTGATAAGTTAGGTCAGTTTTCTGGTATTTTTGTCAATTTATCCCGAAACGTATTTTACCAGGGCGTTACTGACTTAGAAGTTTTATTTGGTAATCATTGGTGATTTGGTAATCATTACTTGGTAAAATTGGATGGTAATCATTTTATGCTGATTACTAGAAATGTTTTTTGACATGAAAAAGTAAAAATTACATTTTTAGATTCAGTGGTTCTGACTCTGAAAATGGATACATCTTTAAAAATTTCAAGATCAGTTACAATGTTATAAAATAGTAAATTGAGTAAATGAAAAAGGTTACTTTTTATATTTGCCAAAACCATATATATTTAATATATTGATTAAAAATTATAGAAGTTACCATTACAGAATTATTATTGCTTTCTGTTTTATTGTTATTATTATTTTTCTGTTTTATTATTATTATTTTCTGTTTCAGTGAAATTGTTTGCTAGGATGTCAACTGAAATATTTTGTTACAAACTGATTCGCCCTGGATTATTTTTTGCCAAAGAACCAAAATTACTTCAATTGTTAACAAAATTTGGTTTACAAGAAAATGTCTCAAAATATATTACATGTGCACATAGAAGATATACTTTTGTAAATACGTGTTTCTGTTTCTCTTCATTACATGGAAGTTATGGAAATTTTTGTTTTAAAAACAATGTTATTTTTAACCAGTTGGAGTTCAGACATGATAGATTTACAAATAAGGGAACAAAGTATTTCTCAAATGGAAAGAAGCCGCCAGTTTTTGATCGCCAAGATTTGATAAGAAAAGTTCTTCAGGACAAACAACTCAAAATGCATCAGACTGAATTAAGAATAAGGAAAAGTGGAAAATTAATATTGGATGATATTAAAGAAACAAAAACGAAAATGAAAGAGAAATTTGATGACCTTCATAAGACCGAGTTGAAAATAAGACGAAGTGGGAGATTGATTTTAAAGGATATTAAAGAAACCAAAACAAAAATGAGGGAAAAAATGGAAGAAGTTATTGAGGTCAGTCTCTTTGAATGCTTATTTGCATTATAATATATGTTTTTGTAATTTTAACAATTTATTAAATAAATTGTTAAAAAATCATTCCTAAAGTTAGTACTTTAGTACTAATGATGATAAACTAATCATAATGATGATTAATTATTAAAATAAGTATTCTGATCTTAATTCAATAAATAAGGTGGTTGGTCAAAGATTGAAAACTGTGTTATTCAATGACATTAGTTTCAGTTTTAGAAGATTTCAGCCCTAAAAATTGTCCAAATTTAATGTGTCTTCACATTGTTTTTTTTACGCCACAAACTTCTTGAACAATTTTAAATGTGTGGAATATTAGTATATTTGCGTGTGTGTTTGGCACAAAAATCTTTTCAAATTTAATTATAAACACAAAAATGAATATGACAGTGGCATTAGTATTCAAAGATAAAAGATATGAAAATTACAGCTGTAAATTTAAAACTTTTTTTTAATTTTATAAAATGCAAAAATATTGTGGCACAGTATTAAATTGTTCATATATATGAGATGTGGTCACAATTATGAATGATAATGTAGGGTTAAATTTGTACGTGAGAGATATAGTTATGTCTTGATGATAGTTGTGTGTACTTCTAATATAAGTATGTTTAATCCCTCAGGGGCTCATACTTTCTGAGTGCAGGATTGGCATTTCAGAGTGCCCTAGTACTCAGAATGGATCTAACCTTTCTTTGTTTATTTGGGTTACCTAGCTGGGTTAGATCTCTTAATACCAAGCCAAGGTGGAACAATGTACACCAAAGGCTATGTAACTAAGGAGGAGCTTAGCAGGCTGTTGATACTAGGCGGTGGAACTTCAGATTTAACCTAGCCTTAAGTACACATGTAGAGCTGTGTATAGGTGGACAGTGTACTTCCCTAGCTATGTGTAAGGTTTAATTGGCTGGAAAAAATGGGGCTGTATCCCCGCATGACCCATAAGCAGTAAATTGTAGCAAGATCTAAGGATGCTAGGCGAACATACTAATCTGAAGTGGAAGAAGTGAGTGATTTTATTAAACATCTCAGATCAGTAAGGTGATGGCTTATCAGAGACATTTGCCCCTTTGGGAGTGCAAAAGCACAAACCAAGAAGAGAGGAGCTGATAGCAAAGGGGCTTATAATTAAACCTGAAAGCAAAAGACTTCCCAGAGATCTAACTTGGATGTGAGAACACAGCCTTTTTAGCACTGCGATTACAAGGACGACAGAAACTGTATTTCAAGACCAAAGGGCTGTTAGTTTTTTATAGCATTAAGATCCTGGTCAAAGGAAAATTCAGAAAAAGCATGAGACTCATTAAAGGGCATTGTAGTCTGAGAGTGTACGTGAATAGAATAAAGTATATCAGAGAAACCATGTGTGGGTTAAGTGGGAAGGAAGAAGGACACATAGTCTGTGATTGTGAGGCTTAGGGTGTGTGGCCTCCAGCCACTGAGTACGTCCAACAGAATTAGCTAGTCAGTGAACTGCTAAACTTATTGAGGGCACCAGTCTTCTGAACCAGAATCCAAGAGGCTTAGTTATAAATAGGTCCTTTAATCACTGGTGCCAGGGGCCACTAAACCCCATAACCCTGAAAATATTTACGTAATCTAATCCAAGTAAGTTTAAAATTTTATGTCCGAAACAGCAGGTACTTAAAAAAGATAATCTTTTTTTACACCCCATTATAATAGGTACCAATAACACAAAATCCAAAAAAACTGCCATGTTTTTACTCCTCATTCCAAATACGAGGGCGTCATTCTTATGTAGAAAGTCAGTTACATTTTGGTATAAAAAAACGAAGTACAAGAAAAATTTTTTATTATATACATTTGAAAGTGGCACTAAAATACTATTTTTCTACATAGTCGCCATATAAATTTAGACACTTATTATAGCGGTGAACCAGTTTTGAAATTCCAGTGTCGTAGAATTCTGCTGCCCGAGACTTTAGCCAGTTGTCACACTCTCCCGTAGTTCCTTATAATCATAAAAATGCTGTGTCACAAGCCAGGTCTTCATTGCAGGAAACAGGTGATAATCACTAGGAGCAAGATCCGGACTGCAAGATGGATGTGGAAACACCTCCCACTTGAAAACATCCAGGACTTCGAGTTCGATTGGTTATGTGTGGTCGGGCGTTGTCGTGCAGAAACAGAATTTTTTAACTCAATTTTCCTCTGTTTGTTTTGAATTGATCTTAAATTTTCCAAGGTTTCACAATACCTTGCAGAGTATATTGTCGTGCCATGTTCTGAGAAATCAACAAGAAGGACTCCTTTTCTGTCCCAAAAAAGTCGCCATGATCTTCCTTGCAGACAACTGCATGGATTTCCTTGGTTTTTTGGGGGGAATTTCTGTGCTCCTATTCCATTTGTTTTCGCAGTTGACATGTTTCACCCATCTTGTCTCCTGTAATGATTCAATCGAGTAATTAGTCACCATCCTTTTCGTAATTGTCCAAAAATGTCAATGAAGCAGCCATACGCTGATTTTTATGGGTTTCAGTCAAGATTTTCGGTACCCATCTTGTAAAAAATTTGTGGTAATCTAACTTTTGTGTAACAATTTCATGTAACAAATTTCTTGAAATTTGTGGAAAACTAAGCAATAGTTCTGTTATTGTGAACTGACGGTCTTCTTTTATTTTCTCATCGACTGTAGAGACAATTTCATCGGTCACAATGCTTGGCCGTCCACTTCGTTCTTCGCCATGCCATTTTTAAACCTAATCCACCATTGACGCATTCTGCCTTCAGTGATCACATCATTCCCATAAACTTCACAGAGTTGGCGATAAATCTCAATTGGTTCATTGTTCTTAGTCAAAAACAAAAACTGTATCACTGACCGCATTTTACAGGTCACGTGATTTTTAATAGCGGCGCACATTTCAAACTAGTATTGTACAGGAACGAGCAGCAACGGTAACCTTTCATTGGCACGGCTGGATAGCCACTAAACAGATAAACACTCTTGACCCCAAGATGGCCCCTAGTGTCTACAGAGCAAAACATAACCGACTTTCTGGATAGCCCTCGTAATTTGACTAAATTTATGAAACTATTACTATCATGAACTGCAAATTTGCTATATTATTCATGACAATAAAGGTAACAAAGTTTCTATTACTGGTATACAAGTACTGAAGAAACAAATACTTTGTTTGTAACAAGTATAAACAAAGGTAACTTTGTTCCAGAATAGAACATAGTTATAGAATATGATGCCATTAAATATACATGGCAGTCCATTCTAGTGGAAATTATTGTAATTACATCGATTGAATGTATTTAGAGTGAAAGGAGAGACTTAGAATGAAACTTTAATGTTTGCAGTTGGTTAAGTGTAGTATTTGATTTTTCAGAATTGTAATACAAACCTTTACTATGTTAATTTTCATTGTTTTAAAAATATTGAAACATTTATGCGAATTTTTCCTCTTTTGTTTTTTTAGAGAGAGAATATTTTGACTGTTCCTAACTTGCTTTGTGTTACGAGAATAGCTCTGTCACCGTTCTTGGGCTACCTTATTATTAATCAAGATTTCAAATTTGCCCTTGGAATTGTGGTGTTCGCTGGAGTTACGGATTTGGTAAATAATTTAGTATTCAAAATTTCTGTTTAACTAGCATAAATTGAGCAAACTTTCTCACATTCAATGTAGGATACTTAAAAAAATATGGTTCACATTGAGCTAACTTCAGCATTGAACTTAATTAATTAACTTCAGTATTGAAGTTAATTAACTCCTGCATTGAATGTTAATACAACAATTAAATATAACACAAGTTGTAACAATGCTTCAGTACAGTTAATGTTTCAGCAATGTTTTATAAATCTGTTCTAGTCTATATTTTGCAAAAGAAGTTGGTATAGGTATATTTTCTTAAAGCATAATATTGAATTATCCTGCCATATCTGACAAAAGTGAAAAATTTGAAATATCATTGCTTCACTACTTTTAACATCAGTTAATGTTAACTGTCTTAAACAACTCCTTAATGCTTCATTTAAAAAAAAAACCCCGCCTTGGTTGCCTAGTTGATAGCTTACTAGGCTTTCACCCCGAGGACCCGGGTTCAATTCCCAGCCAGGGCTTGGCATTTTCATATGCTGTAAATCATCCCATCGTCTGCATTAGTCCAAGTGTGCACAATAGTTGGACGTTAAATACAAAAAAAAAATATGCTAAATAGACAATGCTATAATGGGCAAATGCAAGCAAAGAAAGGGAACATTCAGGTGCAATACAAACATTTAGGGTTCAGCCTACATTTGTAACATTTAACTAAACTGTGAGTTTTGTTTAATTTAACTAGTTTAAATAAAAATGTTTTGTGAATTTCATAACTGAACAGCGTTTATGTCGGGTATGTGGTCAGTTGTCCACAGTATCAATACTCATTGACGATTAAAGTCCAAGTTGTGTTGTTTTAGCATTATATGACTAAGTACATTTAATTCTCTCTGATGTTTTCTTGTCACACCTGAATTTTTGTAAAAGAAATAATTTAGCTTAATATTTTTGTTCAATTTTTTTTTATTAGCTTTGTAGCATTTGAAAAAAATGGCACCCCTAGTTGCAGATATTAAAATGAAGTAGTTCTGTATCAGAAATATTCAACTAATTATTTTGTAGATTAATTCTAAATTAAATTCTACATCTAATTGTGGTATCACGCATCAAAAAAAATATTTCTTAAAAATTCTGAAGAAAATTGTCGATGGCTTAAAAAACAAATTTTTAAAACGGATATTGTAGATCTACTTTAAATTTAATTCTACAACTATTAAAAGTATCATAGATCAAAAAATGTAACAAATATGCGCAGGTATTCCAGAGTAATAGGGGGATGTTTTTCTTATTTAAATATTATTCTCTTAATCTGATCTAGCTGCAAAGTGATCCAGTGATCAGAGTGTTTGAAATGCAAAATAAGAATGTCCAAAAAAGTATTTCTTATTACTGTTATGTAAAGTAAGTAGACTGTAGAGAAACAGTCAGAATGACAAACACAACTCCAAAATCATGTTTTTATATTTCATGTTGGGTAAGAACACTGATCCAATGAATCTCAATATCAAATGTGTTATTCAGTTACAAAACTATTCCTAGTTTTGCTTTTTATAAGAAAGTATAAAAATACATTAACTATATATTGAATTTAGGTTCTTAAACTTAATCAGAAAACACTAAATTTTTTAGTTGGATGGATGGATTGCCCGAACGTTTAAGAATCAGTCCTCCAAACTCGGAAGTTTCTTGGATCCAATGGCAGATAAAGTTATAATTGCAACCATGTTTCTTTCACTAACCTATGCAGAAATAATCCCAGGTATTTACTGTTTTATATATCATTATATTTGTGAACTTTACCTAAGCTTGAACTTGAATACATATAAATTAAATAAAAATCGTAACATGCATTTGTATCACTGACAGAATGCGGGTGAATTTCCAAAACTATTTTTTTCAGCTTGGACACTGATTTCACCATCATAAATGGCATTAAAGTTGACATATATTAGCATTAAATCGAAAGTTTGGAATCATATTGAAAATACCAAAAACTATTTTTGTGTTTTATTATAGACTCATCAAATGTTCCCCTCCACGGAAATCTTTAGTAAAAGGTGTGCATTAGCTCAAGTGTGCACAATAGTCGGACGTTAAAACAAAAAAAAAAAACTATTTTTGTGTCCAGTTTGAATCAGTCCAACTTTATTTCAAATTGTTTGCTAGCAAACAAATGCATACACGCCCACACACACACACACACACACACACAGTCAGAAATTATTGTGATCACAGGGGATTGCATATTTTGACACCGATGTGCTAAATATAAATATACCTATAAACTGTATTTATAAAAGGTTAGGTGTCTTTTAAAGATTTTTTTACAACAAAATGTAATCTTTTTATGAATTATATTACTAGTTGCAATTTGAAACAGTTCAATTTTGTATAAACATTTTACATAAAAATACAGCACTGTAAAGCAACTTCTTATCCCATTTTCTATTTTTAGATTAACTTTTATTCCTGTTATTGTTCACCATATTTAAATTAAATATAACTAAAAATATAATTAAATATGTTTACAAATATAAAAATAAATTCAAACATGTTTACATTATATGAAACAATAACATCAAAAACGTAATAACTGAGATAAAATATTCTTCTTTAGTAATATGAAAATTCAATTACTATAATAATTTAGTAATTATACAGTAGACCTTCGATTATCAAACCTATTCTGGTACAGGCTCCTTTTCAGATTCGCAGAATTTCGAATAATCATGGTCTAAAAAAGGTTAATTATACTTTGGGTATACAAAGTTTGCTGTGTATAGTAAGGTCGTAAATATTGAGGGGCTACTGTATTGTATTTTTTTTTTTTTAATATAAATACAATGTTACATAGTTTTTTTAAAACATAACCTCCTCTAAAGAAATTATATTTCACAAATTCATTTATTTCTTTAAAGAATTTTATTTAAATAACCTTAATTCAGTGTTTTTCTTATAAATGGTTTGAATTTCATTGCACTGTACTTCCGGGTTCGATTCCCGGCCAGGGCTTGGCATTTTCATATGCTATAAATCATCCCATCGTCTGCATTAGCCCAAGTGTACACAATAGTCGGTTTAAAAAAAAAAAAAAAAAAAAAAAATAGTGCTACTGTATTTGATTTTACGAATTTTTCAACCTCTGACAAACAGCTGCAAGTACAGATTTTATTTCCAATAATCCGAATTTTAGATAATCGTGTATATGTTAATTGAGAGTCAACTGCATATATAACATAAAAAAATAATGAATAAAAAACTAATTAGTTTCCTAATTTGTTAAGAGAACTGTATAAGTTTATAAAAAATAAAAGTTTGTTTACAGTAAAATGAACATAAAAATTGTATCTTTAAAATTTAATATTAAACTTTTAAGATTATCACAATATTAAAATAGTTGCCTGATAACAATAATTATTACCAAAAAAAATGTTTAAGACTGCTACACTGGAGCTTAGGTTCTGAATTTGTAATGAAAGTTTGAAAAGTTGATAGAATTACAATAAAGCAATACTTGAGATGCTTTTGATGAGCAAATGTTATACATATGCGTATATTTTAAGGTTAGCCGTGTGTTTATTTCAGTCTGGAGGCATTAAATAAAGTACATCTTTACAGTGCCTCTGACAAGCTTAATCATAGCACGAGACGTGCTCTTAGTTGCAGCTGGGTTCTACATAAGATATCAATCTTTACCACACCCGGTAAGTGAACTTTTATACTATACTTGTCTAAGAAAACTGATACTTGACCTAATGTATGAAGAATTTATGGTTTAAAGTTTATACCTACTTGGTTTAGAAAAGGATTAAATTGTCATTTCTTCTGCACCGTTTCTAAATGTTTCAACTTCGTTTTATTGATTGTCACAATTACTTTACAGGCTTGATATAGGTATTATGTGTGATATTATATATTAGAAGTTTAGAGTAATTATTACTTAACCATTCCCAACCTTTTGTTTGACCAGTCCACTGTTTTATTGATGTATTCAGTTCATTTGAGTTTGTTATCCAAAAGAATACTTTGAGATTAAACTGTAGTGTTTCACTGTCAATAGCTAGATAGTAGTCTTTATTGCAAAGAACTGTTGCACTGATTTTATTCTGTTAACGGTCATATTGTTTTCAATGTCCATGAGCACAGTAATTTAAGAGAGGCATTAAGAGTTTTCTCTAAAACTCCATTTTTTTGTGAGGTTTTATATATATATATATATATTTATTGTGATATCTACAATAAAAGATGTATGTCGACGCACACAAAAATCGGACACTACAACACAATCATAAAACCGGAGGTATTATATGCAAGCGAGACGCTAGCACTCTACACAAAAGCTACCATGGAGGATATTTTGAAGGAAGAACGCAAAATTTTGAGGAAGATCCTTGGCCCGAGATTAACAGAAGATGGATACAGGTTGCACTCCCAGAAGACCACAGAGAAGATATCGAACCTGGCAGCAGATATCAGAAGAAGGAGGCTTCGGTTCTATGGACACAACAGTAGACTCCCAACAACGAGACTTGCCAACAGAATCCTTAAGTATATTACAAAGTGTCAAATCAACAATGTCGTGGATCACACAAGTCAGAATAGACCTACATGACGCAGAAATATACTCAACAGATGTTGAAGACAGGAACGCATACAGGAGAAAGATGCTCGGTTGGAAGGTTCCAGAGAATGAAATCCCAAAGAGAGCAGGAGTAAAATGGACGGAGGAGCAGAAGAGGATCCATAGGGGACAGGATGAGGGAGGTGTGGAGGATTAGAAGGAGCAAGTCATGAGTCGGAGTGCTTTGCGTGATCCAACAGGGTCTATACGCAGATAATAATATATATATATTGTTTTTTTCAGCAGAACTTGACATTCCTTTGAGCCAGAAATCTGGTGTGTCATCTAATTCTCTTACTTGCTGTGTTTTGTTCACTTCTCTACAAAGTATCATATGCGTTGTTAAAGTCTGTGCTATGATACTTGTTCCCTAATTGAATCCCAACTCATCAGTTGATTTGTTAAAAAACATGTTTGCTCTTCAGTCTTGTCCATGATCCAGTTCATTCTAGATTTTAACATTCATTCAAAGACTTTGACATTTGCTGGTTTTCCTGTTTTAAGAATTAAAACAACAGCCTTCATCCAGTCTGAAGGTAAATTCATTTCTTTCAGTCAAAAACAGCTGTATATCTCAAGTAGTAGTTTGGCTCATGAATTCTGAAAGTATTTTTTCCATTCCTGACAGTTTTTTATTGCTTTTTCTTTGAAGAATAACATTTTTAGTTTCTTGTTAAAATTTTTTAGTACATTTTTAATGTACTTTTTAATTATTTTTTTAATACATTTATTAAAAATGTATTACATTGTTTATATTATATATTACATGTATTCTATTGTTTTACATGTTATTAAAAATTTAATAACATTTTTTAGTACATTGTTAAAAGAAATATTTGGCTTGCAAAGTGTGAGATGTTTTCAATATTTCTCAAAAAAAACTAAGATATTAAACTATAAATTATTATTTGTATTTTGTAAATAAATCTCAACAAAAAATTAAATATACTGTAAAATAATTTATAACAAAGTAAATATTATTTATTAAGATTCCAAGTTATTTAAATTATATTTAAACATTAATGAAAAATGAACTGTTTTTCGCTGCTAATGGTTTCATGAGAAAATAGGCTACTTCTCTGCTTACAAAAAGTTACTTTACTGTTGAAGATCGTGAATGTGAATTAAACTTTGTTTGTTTCTTTTTCTTTTTAAAGCGAACTCTAAGTCGTTACTTTGATGTGACTCATGCAACAGCTCAACTTTCTCCAACTATGATTAGTAAAGTAAACACAATGGTACAGTTGGCAACAGTTGCTTGTACTTTGGCAGCACCTGTATTTGATTATGTCCAACATCCGCTCCTTCATACTATGTGGTAATGTTTTTATCTAATAATTATTTGCGATAAGTAATACATTTTTTTCATAAAGAAGTAATGGTAAAAATACATATACTTCCATTTGAACAAATTATAATAAAAAATTCCATTAAATTAAGCTTCAATTCTGTATGTTATTTTCACTTTGTTTTTTATAAATTATACTGAAAGTTTTGATTTGTTCAGTATTAAAATAAGTTACTCTATGTCTTATAAAAAACTAATATAACTGATTTATCTGCTTCAGGTACATCACAGCTGGAACAACAATTGCTTCAGCTATAAGCTACATATTATCAAAAAATACCTATAAATATCTTAAAGGTAGCAAGAAATAGTGTATTTTATTTGTTATAAATATTGTATGCATTTAAAGCAAATATATTTTATTTCAACTAAAGAGATTTGGTGATTAAATTAAATGTTTTGTTGGTTTTTATTGATGTTTCATCATTTAACATATCCTTATTAAATCTCAGTCATTTTTAACATTTAAAATTATAAAAAGACACATTATGTAACGGTCTGAACAAAATTTTTCATTTTTAAATAAAAGTGTATCTTTGAGGTCAACAGGAAAAATTTGTGTAGTATTTTTTTTTGTAAACAATTGAATGAGTACGAAAAATTTCTTATCCTGGCATGGGCTGTCTTTTACCAAGTTACTTTCTCTGGAATTTTGCTTCTGGACTTTACAATGGTTATTGTGTAAAAAAACATCACCACCATGTACAGAGGTAAAATAGAATGAATGATGGCATCACAAATAGACACTGATCCATATATTTGAACAGTGAAAACTACCGTACTATTGTTAGTTTTGTTAGAATGGCACTGTAATGGGAACAACAGAATACAGTATGTAGTTGTCCTTACCATAACCAGGTTTGTAATAAACAATGAATATTCAAAATACTTATTAAACAATTTGATAAACTATAATTAATTGCATATCCAATACAAAAATTAAAAAATACAGTCTTTTCATGGTTCTTATAAACTAATTTTAACTATTAGTATAATATGTACATCATGTAAAAAAAAATGTTTCTTGTAAGTTTCTACAGTACATATTGTTTTCTAAATAATGATTTTGTAAAAAATCTGAAAAAAATAAATAGCTCTTTTTAATTTCAATCAGAATAATGTTAATTATGGATGTTCTTAATTTGCATGTCTTAGTGCGACGGAAATAGTTTTTTCCTTTGAACTTAAAAAAAAAAATAATGCCTACATATAATAATGCATAGACCTGCTAAATTCAAAATTATATCCACACAAAAATGATACATTACAAATCATGTGGATAAAAAATACAAATTAAAAAGTAATTAGAAGATCAATGTCTCATGTTTACAAGTATTTATTTATACTCTGAATTATTAGTACACATTATGATGGCTTCTGATCAGTTATAATGGAGTAATAAAGGCTGAGCTCAATTTTCTGGAACAGGATTTAACAGCAGTAAAATAAATTGTTTTTAAAGAAATATTAACTCGTAAGGCTATTTACGGAAACTGCTAGAAGTATTACTACTACAAACTAGAAAAAATCCTTTTCTGGCTGGTAGATTAAGGTGTCACTGTTTGTTTTGGATAAGAGTTTGAAAGTTTTTATTATATTAATGGATTGGATGTGGGACAACAATTGTCAGACCCATGCCAGACAAAATTTGTTTTCTTCCTTATCTTCATTAGTTTAGTTTTATACGACTAAGTGGTACAAATATTTTACACAAATATTCTCACATTCAATTATTTCCCCAAAAAATCTGGTTCTGAAGCTATTGAAAATAACCAGAAAATTAATTTACCAAAATCGATTCATCACATTTTGAATAACAAGTCAGTGTAATTCGAAAATAATTGAAAAGTAAAGTAATTTGAAAGTAATTGAAAACTAGAAAAAACAAAACAAACCTAATGGCGGTCAAAGTATGTAGTTTGAATTTAAAATCATTGATAATTCGAATTTGTTAGTAGTCCCTATAACTGTTTACGTAATATAATGTTAAAAATTGTGAAATAAAACAATTTGAAGTGAAATTTAAAATTTTTAAAACACTTTTTCATAGGTTATTTAAGGGTGCAAAGAAGGAAGTGTCTGTCTGAAATGGGTACTTATGCTTTCCGGAATAGGGATGGAAGGCCCAGCCATCTGACCTGAATGTTTTTCTGTTCGTCCTTTTGGTCTGAAATTATCCGGCTTAAACTAATTAAAAGCAAAAAATTATATGAAGCCCTGTATTTTCATATAGGCTACCTGTGACTGCAGTTGACTAATAAATCCGTAGCTACAACAGGTGTTCTTCCTTTAAGACTGAGGTTACCGATGGAATGTCAATGTTGTAATAAAGTGTATCTTTATCTAAACTTTTCACTACCACTGTGTATTCCTGGTTTGGTTGGATCAGTTCTTCTAGACGCTTTGTTAGATTTTCACTACAATTTTCTGGAATTACTAAAACAAGAATTTATTTAAAGTACATTAAAACTAATAAAAACTTTCAAAAACTATGACATAGGCGTTTAAACTAACATAATTCTTTAATAGAAGAGGAATTATTAGAAACTATTTTCTTTTCCTGTCATAATTTTTTTCATGAACAACAAAATTATTTTAAAAAGAAATGAGATAAGCATTATGGATGCAAATTTGGATATTGTACTAACTGCAAAAAAATGTCAACATTTTAATAAATGTTAGTTTTATACTATATAAAACAATAATTACAGCATAATATTTGTTTTGCCTTTATAAATTTTACTTTTTCATGTACTTTTTAGAACTGATATGCGTTAAAAATAAATGATCATTACTTTCTTAATGTTAATGACCAATGTTAATATTAATGAATATTATAAGTTAACTTTAAAATTTGATTTGGCTGACTGTTAAAATAGTCTTATGTACATTACAAGTCTTCTATGAAATATCGCAAACATACCTTCATAATTGGACATTATAGTCATAGCTGGAGTACTACAAAAGTCTTCACAAATTTTTCTTATATTTTTATGACTCACAATACATATATTTCCAAAATCAACAAACATGACACGAGCTTGAGCTGTAGAGAAAAGTGTTTGCAAACAAACAGCACGGTACCAACAGCCATCATCTAAAAACATTAATTACAATAATTAATTATTGTACTTCATTAAGTCTTAACACAAAAAATGTAATAATTTATTAAATGTATCTACTTACAACGTATAGATTTTAATCTCCATACACTCACTCACTCACCATGTCTATAAATGAAGGAGTAAATGTTTACTAGTTTATTACCCAACCCCTCTGGAACAAGTAAATAGCATAAACAGTACAGCAATGTTGTTTCCACTGCGTTTCTTAAATAACCGTGGCACACAGCCGGCTCGCTGACTTGATGGAAGCAAAGTTCCCACAGTATGTTTTCCAAATTCTGATTTCACCATTAAAATCTGCATATATTAACATTTTAAACTTTCACTGAAAATTACAGCATTCTACTCACTATCATCAAGATGTTAGCACATACAAATGTCTCTAGATATTAGATTGGATGAAGAATGCTTAACACTTATTTTGGTGTCTTACTTGGGATTTTATTAAAAAATTTCCAAAAATCAATTTGAAATTCGGATGAGTTTCCAATCTTACCAAAGAAAGTTTGAGATTTGGATGATTTAAAAAAGTGAAGATTATTAACAATCCAGTGTAAAAAGTTTGGCAAGACTTGGGTTATTGTCTAGGCACATATTAAGCTGCAAATGGTATGTACATTTAACTTCACTTTACTGCTTTTAGAAAAATCTTATATTAAATGGTTCTGTGTATAGAACTCTGCTACATTTTTGGATACCTTTTGCCCAAACATCTAGTGGTGTCAAATTTTAGTGAACATACTACCAAAGCAAGGTCAAAGTACTAATAATTTTTGACAATTTGGTAACTTCAAACTGTGCTTTTCACAAAATTGAATTAAGTATTTGGTTTTTCAAAATTTAGAAAAAATATAGAGCATTGAAGATTTTTAAAAAATCTAGGCTTTTATTAAACACAACATGAGCCAGACTTGCCAGCTTTGAATTTTTACAAATACAGAGACTTTTTAATGACAATTTAGTTAAATCATAATAATCCTTTATCGAGAAAATAAGCTACAGCCAATCAAACATGGGAAAAATAATATAGACTATACTGTTTTAAAATATACAACTTAGCCTATACAAATACTATTTTTAAACAGTCACTTACGAAACGTAAACTATGCCAAAAATATAAAATGATACTTTTTTAATAACACTTATAATTGTATCGACATTTTTAAATGATATTATTTCCTGAAATTGGCTATACAAGTTGTTTTTATTCTCAAGCACTAGCATAATTTTTAGCGATTTCGATATCAGGAAACATCTTGTCGAAAAAAGTACGCATGATCAAAACTACTAACAAGAATATGTTCTAAAAGAATTATGTAAAGGAGCATTCTTCTGTTAGATAATATTAGAAAGAGGAGACTGGCTTTTTATGGACACCTAATAAGGCTACCAGAAAAAAGACTGATGAAGAAACTCGTAAATTATCAAATCAAGATGAAAGTAAAGAATGAGTGGCTTAAGGAAGTGGAACAGGACCTAAAAATAATTAGGGATAATGGAGGAACGTCTGAAAGAAGGAAGGAAAAACCAATCCTTAGGGATAAAAACACTAGATTAAAATTTAAAGAAGGAACAAAAAGAGTTGCCTTTTACTCGGAGGAAGTTAGACTACAGATATCTATAAGACTGAAAAGTATTGGGAGAATCTCAAAAACCTAAAAGAACCAAAATTGACTAAATGTGCTCCATTGAAGGCTAAAAAAGGAGCACTCTGCAATGTTGTGCAGTTTTACATATTCAATAATAAGTTTTGTATCATGTTTGAAAAAGTTGTACTGCAAACAGTGAGCAAATTAAGTAAGACACTCTTACTGCCACTGAACTATGATCACTACAAATTTGAACGTCAGACCGCACCTGACTGAATACAAAGATCTAACTAATTAGTTAAAATCTGATAACCACCATTGCAACATTAGTGTGTGGAACCTTTAATACTGCCCTGAAACCATTGTCTCATAGTTTTGTTACCCAAATTTTAAGGCCAGGCCCAGGAGGCAGGCTGTTCTTGCAAGATTTAGACTCAGTACGGGACACGATTGCCTGGCAGCCCATCTTCACAGGCTCAGGATCTGCCCTTCAGACAGATGTACCTTATGTAACAAGGCAGACACCGTAGTAAACGAGGATCATCTTACCGTATGCCAAAGGTTGAAAGGAGATGCACACAGGGATAGAGCGCAGCTTTATTGGAAGGCCAGAAGGCTGATAGAATGGGATGCGGGCTGAGCCATAAGAAACAACAACAGTTTCGTTAACTGCATGAAATTCCATGAACCTAACTTCTGTGGATAACAAGGTATTACTGTAGTGCTAAAATTCTGAGAGCTTACTAAACCAAAGGTACTCTAGCAAGTTTGGAGAAACAATATTTTTAAAACACAATGAGGTACCAATATATAACCCAAAACGGTTCAAATAAAAACGATATGATTTCATTACACTTTGTGAATTTTAATTTATTAAAATAAATACCTTCTAATTTAACAATGCAGAGTTCCGAATCTCTTGGATTATATGAAGTATTTGTTAAGGCAGCACAGTATTCATTGAGCTGACTGCTCAAAGAACTCATCACATGTTTGCTTAAATCAGATCTTGTACTGCATAAAGTTATTTCTCTTGGTAAACTTAAATACAATACTCGCAACTTGTATTCCTTGCCTTCTGTCAGTAAACAGTTTATTAAGTCATCCAACATGAACACTTCACCACCTATAATAACAGGACAACAATATTAAACTATCTGAAATTAAATTCATATTTTTATAAAATAATTCATTAAAAAAAACTATCTACACACTCTGCACTGATTCTATGGGATCAATGCTAATGAGCAAAACAAGAATTGGTATAATTATTATATACTCACAATAATAAAATTTCATTATTGGCATTTTTTCTAATTTAAAACTTGTACTTTATACAGAAAATTTAAAAATTAATAAAATCTGGCACTTCTTGAAAGATTAATATGGTTGAAATTATTAAATACATAATGTATTTTTAGTTTGTATGATAGTTTGAAAAGTGAACATCAGGAGCTGGACTTTGACAAGAGCAGACAAAATGGTTGAGTTTTTAGTTTGTATGGTTTTTATATATTTTGTTGTTCTCACCAATGTCTAAATGTTATGCTTTTACAGAAAATTTCTCTTAACGCTTAAGTACTATGGAACATCTGTGGGACTGCATCTAAATTTTGTCAGCCTCCCCTCTTCCATCCCTAACCACTACATGTCAGCCACTCTTTGTAGCTTTTAGTTTTAGCCTTGACAATGACTTATGAAAGAAGGGTTAAGCTTTGTTTGTTTGTTAGTGAGTTATAAGCAATTTGCGGTCTCAGTGAGTACCATAGTACTAAAGTGACATTTGTTTTCTTTATACGGTTTCTGTGATGGACCTTAGTGTTGGCATTATTTTTGTAATATAGTACTTTCCTGAAGAACTTTTTGTATATATTTCTTTCTTTAGATAGTTTTTGTATATATTAGCTTTGTACAGGGCCTATAGTAATTTGTATTGTAAATTTTAAGTACGCCTAGTGTTGCAGACTTTATTTTCATTTAACTTAATTTCAATTATTTATGTTTAAATGAGCATTCTTTTTTATTTGAATATGAAAGATATATGTTGTTATAACATTTTTCACAATTTTTTAAAAGTTTGTCTTGCAATTGAAGATTTGTGACTAAATATATTTTTGCGGTCTGACAGATCCTTTCCATAGTACTTGTGTCACTTTTTTATGCATTGAACTCTTTTTATGAAATTTTCAAAATAAGGTTGGTAATTACTGTACAATATTTATAGATATTTTTTATAGTTTTTTGAAACTCTTACAAAAGTGTGTGCAGGTAAAAAACTTGCAAACAAATTAATAACTACCCTGAAAAATTCAAAACCAAAACTCTGCACTTTTTTTAATATCTTGAGAGTAATTATTTTTTAAGGTGAAATAAATACAAAACTGAAAACTAATTAATGTAACTTTAAATTTAAATATGCAGAAATCAAACCACACTAAGAAGTTTTAAAAATAATTTTTTTTTAAACTTTTAAATTTTTAATACGGTCTCACAGACTCTTCCATAGTATTTATGTTACTCTAAGTATCCATAGTACTTAAGGGTTAATGTAAAAATTGAGACTGAACATATGTGAATCACATGATTTTATTTTTTAAAAAATCATATTAGCTCTGTTAAAATGAAAGTTTGGTTTTATTGAAAAAGTTCTACAAAAATACATATGTTCAGTTTTTTTTAATTTTTAATAATGAAAAAGCTGTTGAATGAAAAATATGATTATTAATTAAACATTATAAAGGCAATTTGCATGCTGATTAAGGAAAGCACATTATTGGATCATCTCTATAAGCTTGAAAAAGACAGGGGCAATCCACTCATTGTATAAAACAATTATTAGTGATGTTAACATATGTAGCCACCAATAATAAACAAGAAGTATTAAACGGTTGTACCTGTTGGGTCTAGGCCTCGTTCTATAGATTTCATCCATTTTGGTTCAATCAAAACGCTTAATTCCTCGCTTATACTAATTTTGTCCTGCCTTAATAATTTTACTGAGTCTAAGTCATTATTTGAAAATACCTACAACAAACAGTTTAATGAAATAATAATTACATCCTGTTTATAAATAGTTATTTAAACTATTTTATTTAATTAAACTTTTTTCTAGTATTGTAGCTCAGTTGGTAGGATAGCGGGCCGTTTGCTACCACTCTGATCTGTACACAGGTTCAAGCACAGTTAGTTCCTTTGGCATTAATCTAACATTAGTAAAGATGTTATAATCTAACAAATAATCAGCTGTTTTAAAATTAGAAATATCCTATAGTAGTGAGTCTGCACTAATTTTTTACGGTATTAGAATAAAACATGTCATCGTGTTTGATAACACCGTGCCGTTGTTTTACATCCTATTACTTTGAAACAAATATTGTTAGATTTTTAACAAAAAAAAGAAGTTTTTCAGAACCAATATATACGCTATAAATCATCCCATCATCTGCATTAGCCCAAGTGTGCATAATAGTCAGACGTAAAACACCAAAAAAAAAAAAAAAATTTAATTTTAGATGGCTGCAATTTTGAAAACAGATGACATTATTTCCCAAAATATTATCTTGCTAATGTTAACATATATATTGCTTAATGTTTATACTTTATTTATGCCCATTAGGCTAATGACGATGAGGGATCAGCGTTAACAGTAAGGGAAAAGCAATGGGAATAACTGAGACTCCAACTAAGAACCAATTAGTAGACAAAATATTTTTAAAATATTTAAATCATTTAAAATTTCTTTGTACAAATAAAAAAGTGATTTGCTTTATATAAAACAGTTGTGTTAATCCACCAAACAAGAATGTACTTACAATTTTCAAAGGTTCTGAAGATTCGCACAGGTTTGTTAGTAGCTGAAGAGCAAGACCTGTTAATGGGGTATCTGAAGGTAAGTCTGTTAAACCAACTCTGACAGCACAACACGGTACCTGAAACCAAAACACTTTAAAATAATTTCAATTAATAAATTAACTTCAGAATATTTCTAAACCAAATTACAATAGATAGTTTAATAATAATAAAATTAAGTTCTTACATAATACAAATTCACATCACTTTGTCTTTTAAACTTCTAAAGAAGGTTAAATATATGTAAATAAATGTTTACACACACACACACACACACACACACACACACACACACACACACACACTGGGTTTTCGGAAGATCAATACGGATTTCGGAGGGGCAGATCTACCATTGATGGTATTAACGGTGTCATTACTAAAGCGAGGGAAGCTACTGAAGGCAAAAGGTAGAGAAGAGGTACTAAAAATATTGCGCCATTGTCACACTGGACGTAAAAATGCATTCAACTCAGCGCGATGGACTAATGTATTGCAGATCCTAAGTAGCATGGGAGTTCCAGTGCATCTACAGAAGGTGGTAGGGAGTTACTTTGAAAATAGAACTCTCATCTATGAAACTGAAGAAGGAGAAAAGAGGTACAGAGTAACAGCAGGAGTACCACAAGGCCCTGTGCTTGGACCCCTCCTTTGGAACATCATGTATGATGGGGTCTTACAGGTCGGTGTACCATTAGGTGTAAAAGTCTTTGGATTCGCCGATGACCTTGCGTTGGTTATTGATGGGAAGTTTTTGGAAGAAGTTGAGGTTCGGGCCAATGAGGCAGTGAAGTCAATCCGGAGATGGTTGACATCTATGGGTCTGCAGCTCGTCGATCAGAAGACAGAGGTGTCAGCAGGAAAAAGAGGGAAACAGTAACTCTTACAGTTGGAGATATGCAGATAAGTTCTGTCCCAGCCCTTCAATACCTTGGTGTGTGGGTTGACGTGAGACTCTGCTTCAGAGAACATCTCAAGGCAGTTAGTGAAAAGGCGGCGAACGCGGCAGGAGCCCTTTCCAGGCTCATGCCAAATCTGGGAGGTCGAAGACAGGCACGCCACCGACTTCTGGCTGGGGTAGTAAGCTCGGTGCTCCTTTATGGAGCGCCGATTTGGAGCCAGGCTATGATGGTCGCGAGCTATGCGTGCAAAGTTAATGCGGTGCACCGCCATGCGTTGCTGCATGTTGTGAGTGGTTACTGAACAGTTTCCTATGATACTGCACGCGTAGTGGCAGGTGAACCGCCAATGGAGCTGATGGCTGATGAAAGAGCAAGGCGTAAGCGAAATGCTGAGCCACGGTATAGTCATACAATGGCAATTACAGAGGAGCGAAATCGGACCCTGGAGACATGGCAGCAACAGTGGGATGAATCATCAAATGGACGATGGACAAACCTACTCATAGGTAACATCCAGGATTGGTGCAACAGGAATTATGGAGAGGTGGATTTCTATCTCACACAGATTGTCACTGGGCACGGTTGCTTCCGAGCTTACTTGTTCCGTTTCGGGCTGGAAACGGACTTGGCTTGTCCCCTCTGTCTTCCAGCAGTGGAGGAAGATGCGGAGCATGTGTTTTTCCGGTGTCGGAGATTCGACAAGGAAAGGATGAGGCTGCAAACATATCTGCGAGGCAGCATTGCACCGGAAAGTCTGGTTGCGACTATGATGGCTTCAGAGGCCAACTGGAGGGCAATTGTGGGATTCGCTGTAGTGGTCATGAATAAGTTGAAGGCTGAGGATCGAGAAAGGAGAGCCAACACTGTAGAAGAGTAGGCGTTCAGCCAGTCCACCTTTCCATGAAGTAATGCCTGGCGGCGGTTCCGTGGGGAGGTTTACAGAAGAGGAATGCTTTTGGTGGTTTTTTTAGTGGGTAACCTCTGGGGTAGTGCGTACCCTACCCCAGGTAGTCTATAAAAGATTTTTTCCACCTTTTTTGGCATCGCAAAAACACACACACTATAGTATGTCTACTGTTATAAATTCTTTCTGTTATTTATCTATTTTTGATTGTTCAAAAAATAGATTATAATAGCACCTCTGCGGTGTATTGTTTATTGATTGATTAATTTTTAATACTCCTTAATTTATTTACCTTTTGGTGTACAAAATAATTACTTTAATTTTTATTTTAAGCCAGAACCAAGAAATCAAATAAGGTATAAGCCCTGTAACAGATGTAGAGTTTTCGAAGTTTTGTCACCAGGTTTCTGTACTATTGTTCTTGTAACAAATGTTTCGCAGGAAACCAGGAATAGAACACCAATAGTCGCACATTGATTTAATTTAGATTACTATTTAAATTAAATTGAATTGCTGGGGTGCAATTATTATTTTTGGTAAGTAACTATACTTTTGATTCTTTTTATATATTTTGTGAGATGAATTGAAGCAAGAAATCTTATCTGACAGGTTAGATATTCTGCATTAGAGATACTGTAAGAAATACCATTACAACATCGCACCCTTTATGTTTGTGTGTTTTTGTTGTGTGTAATTTTTAACAATCCTAGTGATCAAGAGGTTAAGATAGATGTTCATTTCAAGGTCCTGGGCCTGGTTTTTATTATAATGGCCACAGCTTACCTCATTTTCTAATGAAAATTTGCTTTAAAAACACTTACGTTTTTAGTTATTAACTTATAAATATTGAAACAACTGAAAATAGAAATAACAACAAAAAATATTAAATGTTTTAAATTCTGATAATCAAAGAGTAGTTTATCAAAACTCTCCTACCTCCATTAAGAACACTTAACATTTATGATACAATAGAATCAGCAGTGTGCATAACCTTGCTCAGGTCAAAACTGTATTAGTCACACAGAAAACAATGGTCTCTCAAATTACAAATATAAAAACAGTTTTCAAAAGGCAACATTGCAAACCCAATAATGAAATAATTCTCTTATTACCAGTAGGTAGCCTACTTTAATTTCTGTTTGTTACACATAAAAAGAAATTTCTTCCAAGAGCACTAACAGACAGTCAGTCAATGTTTTAGAACATGGATTTCTCCTGTGCTTCTTCCCTGTCTAACCTCCCGAAGCTAAGTAACATGCTCATTAAACTGCATGATCACATGTGCATGATTGTGGTGTGATGTACAATCATGATATTTTATTGATATTTAAACACATTTTATTATAATTAAAAAAAAACTAATTATTAATGAAAAACTTACACGTTTTAGGTAATTTGTGAGCGACTTCATTTGTGAGAGGCAAACCATTTCAACATGTCCATAGTCAACAAAAATAACATGGAATATATCATTTTCTTTTTTCAAAAGTTGACCACGATACCAATTTCTATTTTTCAAATATTGTACAGCTACCATATCACCAATTGCCGGTTCATTGTCTAAGTTTTTTTCTAAAAGAAACACAAAATAACATAAAACTTGAATTTTTTATCTTAAACCAAAAAAAAAAATCAGTAGAACCTGATTTTATCCAAGGTAATATTAGCAAGGAAGACCACAACATATAAGTAATAAAAAAAAAACACATTTAAACCAGGTAATAAACTTATGCTCAGATTAACAAAAAAATAAATAAATAAATAAAACTAGGCTTTGTGGGCTTATAAAAGATTTCAGAAAACTACTTAAAGCAGTCACATTATGATTTTTTTATGGTAGTAAAAAATGTTTTTTATTACATAAATTATACTTTCTTCTATTTCCACTATAATCAGTGGTAAGATCCTTTCTGGTATAAATAAATCTAGATATAAGGGCTGTTAGAAGACTCCATTGATGTGAAAGTCTCTATTACTCTTATCTTGTGTGTAGATTGAACTGGGTTAGCATATCCACTAGATATGTAATCTTGGGGTGGCAAGCTACCTGTGTAGTTTTTATTTCAAAGCCAGGGCAAGTGTCATATGATGAACTGTAGGCTTACAGAACTATCAGTCTCACTTCATTCATTCTGAGCAGTTAGGAGAATGGTTGGTAAGACATGGGGACTGAGACCAGACATGATAAAAAACACCTGTACTGGTACGATTAGACCCATGGTGTGTGGTGTGGTGGACTAAGTCTGAGCAGAGGTGCCAGTGAAGCTCTGACTAAAATCCAGAAGCTGGCCTGCCTGTGTATAACCAGCTCCAGGAACACAACACCAATGGTGGCTATAGAGATGATTCTTGGGCTTCCACCCACTGATTTATTATGTCCTAAGGGAGGCACATAAGAAGTATACAGACTGCAGGAAAGCGGAATCTGACAAACCTCAAGTTTTAGATATGTAAGAATTAGAAAAAAGATGACCCAATTTTTTTGATGGGGGGAATACCAATATGATTGGTATTTAGACCCTTTGATGTCAACTGGGGTCTACTTAATGACATTTGAGGAGGAAGATTTTGTCAGAGAAACTCTGAAGACCTTGTATGGTATAAAGATAGATACAAAAAAATGGGCACTGGTGTATTGCTTGATAGTAAGAATGAAAAGAGTTGTTATCCTGGGACAGTATGCCACTGTATTTCAGGCAGACATAATGGCCACCAATGACTATGATTGGGAGATTTTGAGACAGGCCTTAATTAAAAAGGCAAAAGGCTTTAAGGTGGACAGATTGATTGGACTGCGATCTGCATTTGAGTCTACTGGACATGAGCCAGCAGTAGGAATCTCTAGCTCTGGCTGGATCTGCTATCAATAGGTGGATAAGTAAGCAACACTAAGCAAGATGGGACAATCTTGGTGAGCATGCCCATAGTAAACTTCTCTTAAAACTCCTTTAAAGAGGACTTACAGGGTCAGCAGTCATTTTGGGCAGAGAACAATTCAGGAAAGCCATGGGGCTCGTTACAGGGCACTGTACAGGGTGCACATGAACAGGACAAAAATGTACTGCACAGAAAAGAAGAAGGTGAGACTCTTTCCAGCAGCAGGATAAGGGTGGAAACCAACCAAATATGTTGGTTTCTACAACCTAAGTACTGTAATAATGAAAGTATCGAAATGCAGATAATTTTTAAAGGCATAAAATATAATAATAATAATATAAATATAAAGGCTGCTGGATAAAAACTATGTTTCCTGATGCAGAAGTGAGTTGCTGATACACTTAAAATGAAGGCAGGCACGACACAACATTGGCTCATACACTGTATGCTTTCTGCATTATCTTCAATGTTTTTGACAGAAAGTTTTTTTATGAATATGCAAGTGAAAGGGCACTATAAACACAACGGAAACTGGCTTCACAAAGAAGAAATCATTATATAAACTTGGCAGATCAAGACATTCAACCTTGACTTATGAATCACAATTGTTTAAAGTATAAAATATCCCAAACGCAAAACAATGTAGTGAGCAATTGGTTGGGGAGGTACAGAGAACAGGACACTGATCTCATTCAAACATTGTTTTCCTAATTCGTGGAAACAAGAAATATTACTAATACTGTTTTATCAAAATCTTTAAACATAAAAAAGTTTAAATCAACCAAAACAAATCAAATCATTCATGATGTTATTATGCCAGTATTATGGTTTCAATACATTTTTCATTTCCTATTAAGATATATATTATACCAGTATATTTTAGTTAAACAAAACTAGATTAATTCTAAATTATAAGTGAAATGTGTCACCGGCCTTCTGAATAATATAAGTTTTATCAAATATGTTATCTGTTATTACAACAATTTCATTAAAAAATAGAATATTTTTGAAGGATTAAAAATATTTTTATTAACAAAACTACTGTTACCTATTTGACAGTGAACTGCTAAATCTTGCATTAGTTTCTCGAAAATTTCAACATATTCAGGTTCAGCAGACTGAAGATAGATTGCAGCACAGTTGTAGAAAGCAGACAATACTACTCTTGATCCACTATCAATACTGACATGGCTCATGTAAGTAAAAGGACTGAACATAACTTTGCCTGCTAAAGCATCATTACTGTCAGATTTAAAAGATGCTTCGACGGTACCATTTATGTTGCATTTTGTAACAATAAACTCCATCATTTCACTGTCACCCTGCAGAAGAAATTTTTATCTTAAACAGTATGTTAATAAAGCTGAAAACAATAAATAATACAAACTTTTACAAATAAAAATATATTATTTTTTGTATATATGGTGTAGAGGAGGCATTACTAAAGTTCTGATTTTCCAAAACCAACTCAGATTTAATTTAAATTTTAGAACTTATTTTAAGGGGTTTTAATTAGCACCACAGCCACAAAACTATGGTTAGCTGCCATAAGAAAACAACTCAAAATATAAATTTTCTAAATAACTGTTTTTATGATTTTGATCAACATTGGCTCCGAATAATATGAATTGGCCTTCAACCCTCAAAAATTTTGGACCAAAAGTTACCATTAAACAACTGAAAACCTGGCAATGAGGGGTAGACATTTCAAGAGATCAGATTTTTCAAGATCAACTTCACAAATTTCTGCTCAAATTTTAATCATACTTGTAGAATTATGACACACAGACAATAGCTTAAGTTATTGCCTAAAGTATCAGTCTCAAGTACAATTCTCAGGTAAGATTCTGATGTTTACCCAACACTGTGATACAAAACCATATACAAGTCGCCTCGGTAGCCTAGTTGATAGCGTACTAGGCTTTCATCCCGAGGACCCGGGTTCGATTCCCAGCCAGGGCTTGGCATTTTCGTATGCTATAAATCATCCCATCGTCTGCATTAGCTCAAGTGTGCACAATAGTCAGACGTTAAACACAAAAAAAAAAAAAAAAATAAATAAATAAAACCATATACAGAGTATTGTATGCAAGGCAGAACTTTATAAGTATGCATATATATAATAGAGGCAGAATAGCTTATTACAGCTGGAAAGTAATAAATTCAATAAACAAGAATGAATGAGTTTTGCTGGAAATATTTTAAAATAATATATATTTTTTTATATAAATAAAGGTATAACAGTTATTAAAATTGATCCTGATGCAAGATAAAGTTTTTACTGAACAAAATTTTTCATATCTTATAATGCCTATCATTAATTTATTAATATGATTACAGTACATAAATTAATACGACTAACCTCAACAAACTGTTTTTCAAAGTCTTCATAACTACCACTGTATTCCAACAACGCACAGTATACAGCAAGACTAGGTAGAGTGCTGAGTTGATGTGGTAGTTTTTTAGTTTTTTCATACTTTATTGTATTTCCAAAATCACAAAGTACAGCTTGACCTTTTGTGTAAATATAACCACGAGGCAATTCCACTCCAACCAAGTGTTCTTTACTTTCAATACCAACTACTTCACCCGCTTCTGGCCTAGACAAATGTATGTGACATTAAAATTACAATTTAGTGATCTAAGAGAGAAAATCTATGAGGTCTTTACCAAATTTGTCTTTATGTAATTTGTTAAAAATGTGTAATACACAATCTCTCGATGAAGGCAAAACCAAATATTGTTGGATTAAAACTTCTATAAATAAAAAATTACCAGATACATTTGCAATGATTCACTGTACAGTTTTATAAATGATAAATTATTTACAGTTTATAATTATTGATAAATATAGCTTACTGATAATTTTATATGTAAACAAATATAAATACATCTGCAAACATGAAATAATATATTACAAATGTTCTATTTTTAATGATTAGGATTATATACCTATTCTTCCCGTCAGTGGTCTATCCACTCACCTCATAAAGACTACTGCGGTTTCGAAACTTTATAGTTTTATCTTCAGGCCATACAAAATGTTAAATCCCTCTGTCGAGGTTGTCACAAAGTCAAACAAAACATATAATGAAAGTTCTATTTTTGTTTCAAAATTAAAATAGTTTTAAAAAAGGTGATAGAATAATACCAATGCTAGATAATAATATCAAGTATAATTTTCAACGAAACACACAGTTAAAAAAAAACTAATTAGAAATCATAAAAAATGGCTTTGAGGTGTTGTCTAATTTTCATACCATGACTGCACTGGATTACTGCCCACTACTCTAATGTTATAGGTAAAAACTAGAAACTACTTGAGTTCTGAACACTTTGTGGTATGCTGACACAGGCGATGCAGTAAGAACAAAACATTCAAGATTCGCGCATCTCATGAAACCAATGTATAACCCTTTACTACTTCTAACAAAAGTCAATAACTTTTCACAGCTCCTTTCATAATTGCATTTCACTTCATATCATTTAGATTATTTACTTAAAAAACCTATGTATATGCAATAGGTGAATATAAATTATACTTAAATTAGAGTATTTATCAGTCTTAAGGAAAATTATTTAAATTACAATTGTGTTTGAATAATTATATTTGAGGTATTTTTATTTCAGTAACATTTCATACTTACTTGAATGATTCATCAAACTCTATTTCATTAATTTTTTTGGCACTTCAGTGAAAATTTTGTAAGTAACTGGAAGTTCAGAACAGACCAACGTAACCACAAATTTTGAACTAGACAATCTTTTTTGTATTTGTAAAATCCCTGTAAAACCTTCTTTTAAAAATGCTGTAATACACTCAGGTTTTGCATATCTGAAACAAAGAAATTACAAATAATGCACAATTAATTTTGGAATTAACCCTTAACAACTACAAGTGGTCTGACAGACCGCAAGGGAAATTCAAAATCCCAAATTCCCATACCGCACAACCTGGTGCCTGATCCCTTCCAGACGCTGTTCTCTCTTATCAGTAGTATATGTGTCGCCGTCTAGTTGAGTAACCTTTGTGAGTTATTTATAGATTGTGATCTGTTAGACGTATTGTAGTACTTACGCTATCTTAGCAGCGGTCTACCTGATGTGTTGTAGTAGTTATGTGATTTTTTAAATATAAATCATTATTTATTCTTTTATTTTTATTAATATAAATCATTATTTATTCTTTTATTTTTATTTTATTCTATTATTATTATTATTATTTAATATTACTTAGTATATTCAAACTGTTTCAAAATGGACTTTGATCCTAGCGCATCAACTTCTCACGAAGTAAGGAGGAGCAATAGGCAAACTACTCAACAAATACAAGACCCATTTAGATATTTTAGTCAGTTTGAAGATCTAGTTTTTGATGCCTTGAAAGAAGAATTAGATGACAGTGACCAAGACCCCGATTATACAGAAGTGAATGATCATGCTACAGATTCACAGCAAAGTGATACTGAAAATGAACCTGTTAGAGGCAGTGAAACTCGCAGGAATGAACTGATTTCGATCAATATTGATATTCAAAATAATATGAGGAATATAGAGGAAAATGCTGCACTAAATAATATATCTGATACTGATATTTCAGTAATCTATTAAGCTAATGTTTCTCCCACAGATTTTTCAAAAACAATTCAAATTTTCAATTAAATTATAAGGCACACAAATTATTCTGCATACTAAATATATTTTTAAAAACCACACTCCTACTTCTTTCCTTGGAGAGTGTAAAATGTTTTGACATTGTATGAAAATTGTCAAATTAGCACTTACTTTTAAAGTTAAACGGTAAAATAACAAATTCAATTAACAATTACATTCAATAAATTTACACACATACAGAACAACTCAATTACAGGTGAAGTGAAATAATTAGGCTGTTAGAGCTGGATTTAAGCAAAGGACTCTGGCACCCTAACCTAATGTGGCAAAGTGAAAAGGAAACAAAAACTAACTGTTATAAAATAATTATAAAGCCAAGCAATTAATAAGGGAAGGTGTAATAGCTTAGAGATATATTAACTTAGAGATTAGCTTTTCTTTCGACAGTATCATGTTATAAGGAATCAATGTTAAGAAGAAAGGTTTATGTGTATTAACTTAAGACTACAGTTCTGTCAAGTGTAATTGCACCGTGTATATATGTTGCCGATGATGCTTGCATAAGAAAGTATTTTTATCTGTCAAGTAGAATCGTTTAGTTAAAGAAAGATATATTATTAAAATATAAAGTTCATTTGGATAGGTGCAATGCTGTAAATGTATACTAATTTACATATGTAGTAGTAATAGTAATATAAAAATATTGTTTGAAGGCTGCTTTATTCAAACCATATCCGAATTGAATTAAGAAAACAGCCCTAAATTAATGAATGAATTATGAATTAATGAATTCATATAAACTTACTTTGTTTTTTTCGATAAAACACCAATATTTCTATTTTTCTATACAGATAATTGTCAAAAATAAACATTTAGATATGTTGTTGACCATAGTATTGACAATATATTCAACTGTAAACTCTAAAGATACTGAAGCACCTGCAAGCAGGAGAGGAAAACATATACAAAGAATGAAGAGACGGAACTGTAGTCTCTAAGTTAATACACAGTAAGGAATCTCTATCTTATTACACAGGTCGATCTCTAACTTATAACACAGTACTGTCGAAGGAAAAACGAATCTCTAAGTTAATAAATCTCTAAGCTATTACACATCGCCATTAAATAATACACTGGGTGACTGTTTATGCAAAATCAGCAACTACCTGATGGCATTTGATTCAAAACCAGGATGTATATTAATTATTCAAAAAAAATTGTAATATATATTAACTTTGAATGGAGTAAATTCTGTATATTAACTTAAAATTACTTAAAAATAATATTATATCACATTAATATAAAGTATGATTCAGCCGCCTCAGTGGCCTAGTGGATAGCATACTAGGCTTTCACCCCGAGGACCCAGGTTCGATTTCAGGCGAGGGCTTGGCATTTTCATACGCTATAAATCCTCCTATCGTCTGCATTAGCCCAAGTGTGCACAATAGTTGGACGTTAAACACCAAAAAAAAAAATAAATAAAATAAAGTATGATACACAGTACATTTTCAGTAGATAAAGTGCAATATCTTACTTTGACTTGAATATTGAATTAATTTTGCTAGTAAGCTTATTTCAGTATTTGCTGTAATTTTAAATTATATTAATTTAAAAAAAAATAATAATAAAAAATTAATTTTTTTAAAAAATGTATTCTGTAGAATTACGTTATCTCATTTAATTTACCTAATCTTAATGACAGGTTATATTAAAAAATATAGTTGTTTACACGTTTCTTTTTAATGATATCATACACACACACATACACACACACACACACACACACAGACAGACACACACACATACATACACTATTATTCTCACTGGGCACAGTTGCTTCTGAGCTTACTTGTTCTGTTAAGGGCTATTATTCTCTGTCTTGGGCAACGAGGAAAGGATGAGCAAACATATCTTGCTTCGCTGAGCTTACTTGTTCCGTTTGTCCGTTGTCTGAAACATTTATATTTTTTAATATAATCCATCATTAGGATATTAGGATGAGATCAATTAAATCAGATTAGTAAAACATTATTCCTACATGTGGCTCGGAAACACATTGAATTTCAACTAAGAATTCATAAATAGAATAGGTTATAAAAAGATATTAAATAATATTAAAAATTTGCTTCTATCACGTCAATGAAGCTGTGTTCAAGATTACTTTATTACCAGTGGCTTAACTGTGATCTTCTTGTCACTTGTTACTCCAGTTAATCAAGTTCCAACTATAACTACATTTTCATATTACAAAAATAATAAATTACACAACACTACTGATTACAGAAAAAAGTCTGTTGGTGAAACAGCCACGTAGCTGTTGGAATAATCAGATATAGATATCGTTAAAAAGTCATGGCAGCAGGCTTGCAAGTTTCAATGCTGCAAAAATTTTAAATTGTTATACATAGTCGCTGGTTATTCAAATTGCGTTAAGGACACTACAGCTTGAAATGAGATATCACATTTATAGCAGATCTTTGGTTGATGTGATTTGAATAAAAACTCTGGCAAATAGAAACTAATACTAACTAGTCAAACTACCTGTTTTTGAAGTTTCCTCTGATGTATTCATTAGATTTGATAGTTTCTGCATATCGGCAAGAGATACTGAATCATTGAACTAAAACAAACATTATTTTTTTCATAAGTTAAAAAATTCTTAATTGAGAAATAAAATAAACAACAAATTTTGAAATGAAATAATGATGATTGAATTTTAAAAGTAATTTTAAGCTAACGAGATGCAAGATTATAATGTAACTTTTAATTTTACAAAATTGTTTTTAAGCAGACAAGACTAAAATTACATAAACTTGTCTAAGGCTATTTATGCCAAAAGCGATTTTCATTACAACTGTTTCAAAAAATGACCGAATTTCAATTTAAGTCTTTTTTTCAATAAAACAAGATCTTAAAAAACTTCTTAAATATAAAACACAACAAAGAAATTATATATTAAAACATCATTCAGACATTCAAATATCAATTAAAAAAGACATGTATTTCTAAGTTTGCAGACACAGTGAGTCCACATTCTTTCCTAAGCCAACATTAGTTGGTACATAATTTTTAAATGATTAATGTCATTATAAATCTATATACCAATAAACCTAATAACTTTTTTTTCTGTTAACAAGCTTTTTGATTCATAACGATGATGTAAAGCTTTATGCCATAAAATTGTACAACTACTGAATCAGCAAAAAAAATGTAGTATTACAAAAAGTAATTGTATGGAATACGCACAGAGTGTCCCTTTTAAAGCTATAAAAACTGAACCCCAAAAGGGGGGTGCAGACTAGCTGCACCTATTGAGAGGATTTAGACGTCCCTCACAGTACCCGAGTCTAACACACACTTACACTTACAATACTACACTTATGATTTTAACATTTTACATTCACACTTACATTTAGGGAAGCAATAATAGCCTCAATGTGATTTTTGCCTTTAAAAAAAATGTAAAAACTGAAACAAATATACCAATAAGAAATACCGATGGTTGAAATGCTTGATGACCACACATTGCATGGTATGCAAAAATTTATAAAAAATAATAATTTTCTTTCTAAAGAAACTGATAACAAAAATCTGATAAAGTTCAACAAAAATCTATTGGTTCAAGACAATGTTGCACTAATCTATTGGTACAAGCTGAGCATTGATTAAAAATTTAAATGTAATTTTATCGTACAAATTAAAATCAGTTACACAATACCAATTTCGTAAATTGCATTAAATATTGCCATTGGTTTTTGGTAATAAGCAAGAAGACCTTTTTATATCAAAAGCAATTTTAAGTCAAAATAGTTGATTGTGGTCAGTAAATAAAGCCACATGAAATCTTGGAACAACCTTATAACAAAAAAATAGAAAATTTGAGTGCTGTGAACAGATTATACTGTAATTTTTCCAGAAAATTTACAGCTACAAAATCATTATTTATCTTTTCACTGCCATGAATACAGAGGAAGAAATTAATGTAGCATAATTCCAACAAAGTGGAGCAATAGCCCACATAGCCAATTGAATATAAATTAGATCCAGTTTTGGGGCATAGGTTTATTCAAAAAATTTCTTCTGAGGACATTACATTATGTCTAATACCCAATATTTTTCCACAGATAAAAATGAAATGATATGTGTATAAGAATAATCCTTGTACTAGAACTCTTGATTTACCTAAAAAATAATATAAATGAATAATATTTTGCTCTTTCAGAGAATCTTTATAAACATTCTGAAACAATTCCAGGTATGCCTAGATGTTAATTGTATAGTTTTGAACATATATCTTCTATTTAAAAATAAAGGTAAGGTGTGTGTATGTGTGTGTGTGTATGTGAGATGCGCGCGCACACACACACACACACACACACACACACACACACACATACACTACATGTACAGGGTGATGAAGAGTGGAGAAAATTGGTAAGGTGTCATTCAACTCCTAGGCTACACCATTTTAGTCACCATGACTCAGTGGAATGTGCAGCATCATGTGTTCGTATACAATAATTATGTTAAAAGTGGTGAATCTGTTATCCAGTTACAGTGTCTCTTTTGTCAACATTTCAACTTTGGTCGTCACAGAAACGAACCAGATCACAACACCTTCCTTAGATGGGGTCAACAATTTCAAAAGAGAAAGAACTGTAACTCGATGCAAATGACTAGATGCCTTTCGTACTGCTCGGGCACCAGACAATACTGACAGAGTGAGAGAGGAAATATTGAGCAGCCTGTGTCGTTCTGTTTGCAAGCACACTTTACATTAAAAATGGACAATGTAGCATTCATTTTGTAAGACACATTTTACGACTAGATTTAAAATTTTACCTGTATGTATGTCCAAATCTATAGGACACAGAGATCTGATATTTTTAACACAAATAGATCGAAGATTACCTCAAAGCCATATTTTAAAATTTCTAATTAGATTTTCTTTTAACTAAGTATTTACAATGAACATTATTCACAACATTATTTAAAACCTTTTTTAGTCTATTTTAATTTAGAAACAAAAAGAGAACCATTGTAAAGTATTATCTCATGTTAGCTGATCATAGTTTTTCACAGTTTATTTTACGCTTATTTAATTAATGTTATTTTGTGGGTACTGCTAGTACAATGTAATACATATTTCTTTATGTTGCATTGTTATTTTAATGTTTCTTTTTTTAAATATAATAAATAAATTACCTATACTATAAACAACCTATACCCATCAGACGACTGGTTGCGAATATACACTTTTTTTAAATATAAGAAATAAATTACTGGTTAGCATTGGTACATATTTTTAAATAGACACTGTGTATATTGTTTTTAAAAACTGTTACTTAATAATTGAAATTCATGTTATTATAATATTTTATTCAGACACTTGCCACCATTTGTCCATACAGAACAACAACAAAAAGTTTCAAGAGTACAGATCAATTCTCTTAGGCCTAGGCATCTAGGCTTATGTTCTACACTGCACTCCCAATTGCACACGGTAATGACAGGGATAATTTTATCTTGTCACAGATAAAGTAAAAATCATAGTTAATCCAAAATATTGCTTGAAGTGTTGTTTTGGTTAATAATAATGATTTAATAAATTTTCAACAATTAAAAATTATCTGAAATTATTTTTTTTTTTTTTAGGTGAAAAGCATACTGGAGCTATTATCGCCTCCCTAAATGTAAGTGTAAGTGTAAAGTTTTAAAGTCATAAGTGACTGTTGTAAGTGTAAGTGGGTGTTAGACTCGGGTATCACGAGGGGACGTCTAAATCCACTCAATAGGTGCAGCTAGCCTATTGACTACCTATTGTACAAATTAAAAATTCAGACAAACACAGTACAGTAAAAAAAAAAATTATTTATTAAATAAAAAGAAGATATTAGTTATTTACTACCTATTAATTACATAGTAGCTTTAATTATACTTTGCTTAACAATATTATTAAGAGTTTTTCTTAACTAATTTATGTATGTAGAGAAATATTTTATACATTACATTTTAATAAAATGTTTTTCAACAAAATTATTTCACAAAACATGATTTTTTTTTTTTTTTTTTTGGTGTTTAACATCTGACTATTGTGCACTCCAACTTGGGGTAATGCGGAGAAAGAAAAAGAAGGGATAATTATTTATTACCTATTAATTACATAGTAGCTCTTTGCTTAACAATTTTATTAAGAGTTTTTCTTAACTAATTTATGTATGTAGAGAAATATTTTATACATTACATTTTAATAAAATGTTTTTCAACAAAATTACTTCACAAAACATGAAAGTAACCAATTACAGTAGGCTATTTTTTATTGCTGCAATATAAGTTTTTACACGAAACTATCCTTTTTGTTTATACTAGACTTAAACTAACACTGGGTACAGTTTAGACTACGCATAATATTTAACACTTGGGTACCAATCATTGAATCAGTGAGTTACCACATGTAGATTTATAATATTTAATTATACATTTTGTCTATTTGTTGTATTAACCTAAACTTTCTCACTAATCTTGACCAAATTACAACTTGTTTTTTTTTCAAGAATGTGTCAACTGAAATCTTTACTAAACAAAAGTTTCCTCTTTACACAATTCGCAGGTGCTTGTAATGATGAATTCCCAAGAGCAAATACATAATTTAATGTTAACAAAATAAAATATTATTTTGCCCAAGCATAAAAAATAAATGCAAATTATATGTAAACAAATACTACTGATATAATTATAATCTTTTTTAAGATTCTTCAATAATTATTATTTAAACATGTTTTCACCTTAAAGCAAAATAATGTAATTTGTTTTTTTTTCTAGAGTAATAACATATACTCACGTATAAATTATTCTTCAGGGAATTTTCGTCATTGGATAAATCTCTAAAACATTAGGCAAAAGTATTAATACAAGACCATAGATCAAAACAAATTATGTTTTAAAATTATGAACTACTTTAATATCTAAAAGACAAACTTTTTTTTAAATTAAACTAAAAAAAATAATTAGTTGGTAGAAAAATAGCTTTTTACTCACCATTCTAAAATTTATTTTCATAAAAATAAATTTTAAAAATTAGAAAATTACCCAATTGTTCTGTTAAAACTCTCTAAGCTGCTTAAACGTAAAAAATTATTATTGAGTGGTTATAATAATCAATTACATTAAATTTATGTAATTGATATAAAACATAATTTAATGTTTTGAATTATTATTTAAAAATTAAAATATCTTGAATACACAGTAAATTTTGATGCCATTTTGGAAAGTGGAAGCAAGCTTCAGTTACAGTTTGTAAGCGAACATGTATCAAGTAGACTTCATCTGATAACAAAAACGTTAAAATTTTCACAGGGGCCAATACAGTAAAGAGAATGTGGATTATAGCTAAATCCACTTTTAGACACTATTATGATAACCATTCACCGATGTTGGACAGCTATTTACGTGATTTAAGTGTCTGCAATATGATGAAGATTCTTTCAAGTGATATTAAGGGTTAAAGTAAGCATCCAAAGCTTTTAGGTTTAAAACTCAAATTAAAATTATACAAATTATGTTATTAAAATATAAATTTTAATTTAATTTTAATATTCCCATAGTAATGCGTTATTAAATTTGGAGAATAAATGGCAGAATTTAATCTTAAAATCTGCAACCTGAAAATGTCCTTACCAATTATGACGTGCTATGCAAATGTGACAAAATCTATACTTCTTAGCATGTGTGGCAGTAATAATTTTGTATCCTAAGAAAATAAGTTATCACATGTATCTATAAAAAGGCATAAAGTAAATAAACAAATAAATGTATTAAGTAATTTAAAAATATAGAAAGCCCTTACGATATAGGGATGCACTTCATTTTGTGATGAGACCAGTGTTTAAGGAGGCACTTGGTTCCACAACACCATGCCTGACAGTTCTTACAAGAATTCTTAGTCGCAACTCCACATAGTTGACACTTTTCACAATTGCTGTATTCGGTTCCAAATTCATAAACACCCTAGAAACAAATATTTATTATGAATGAACTTTTTTTTTGTAGTAAGTATGAGCATTAAAATAAACTATTAATATTAAATAGTAGTAAATTAAAATTATTCTTTTTCATTCTTCCTTTTTACTGATGAATACACAGTTCCAGTTACAGTACTTTAATATGAAATATGCTCCAAAACAGTCTGCACCGTCCACCATTATCTTTGGAGGACAGTAAATATTTTGAAATATTGCACAGTAATATCCAAAGTTTTGTAATGATAAAATTGTACTTACATTATTTTTGAAGTGGTAAGGTGATGGACAATTATCACTTTTAATGTCCAACTTTTTGGAAAGACAATTCAAAAGACTAACCGGTGTTGATATCTGCAATGAAGTACTACTGTAAGAAATAATAATAATATTAAAAATTGTTTTTTATTACTTAATATAAAGTCACTAATGATATAAAACACATTATGCATACGCATTAAATAAATTTTCACATTCTATTACTTTTTAAAAAGAGATTTTTATGAAATATGGTAGAAACCAGCATATCTGACTTCTGAATATCCATCACTCTGGCATAACCAACCATCTGCCAAGTAAGTCACTTTTAGGATGACTCGTGTTATGTGTGCGTATATGATACTCTGGAACCCACTCTCGTAAATATCTATGGTCCCTTGTGGTCTTGCTTATACAATGGGCGGTAGACACTTCTTGTATGTGGTGTCGTTTCTGCTCAAGGTTAAGTAGAGTCATCACAAAAGCATAGCATATTATAGATTGTGTTGTAATGCATTATTAATTAATACATTAAGGTACATCGTATATATTGTAAACAACAAAAAACCAGTTAAATTTTAAGATTATCATGATAAAGCAGTCTTCTGACAGTCTCTTTCTACAAATGATGCTGATAAAGCACACACATCAGACAGTTTTGTTTTTGTGTCATATTTTGTCTCCATAGACAGGGTACACTGTAAATGTCAGCACACAAATAAATAATGATCACAAAGTCACTCACTTCCGAAGTATGACAGCTTGCATATACAGTACATGTAGATTAGTTTTTAGTTCATTCTTTATGTTTTTTCACAAAATATTTTCGCTTCTTAGTGTTAGAATTAGCAGCTGACAAATGATACTGTACAAGTAACAAAACACTGCACTATATTTCTTAAAACATTTTTTGTCCACATTATTCCAGGAAGCTGTATGTCCTTTAAAATAATTATGATGGACTTAAATGTGACGCAATACTTTATTTTTGTTTGTTTTACTGAAGTTCTTCTCTTATTAACTGACCTTTTTGTGTGTTTTTGATCTTTACCCAAAAATAACAAGTAAATGGGTTGTATTGTACTTAAGCATTTAACAATAAGAGTACTGGAAGCTAACAAAAGCAAATCAGATGATTTCCCAAATTTTGTTCTTGAAATTTTGATCGAATTAATTTGATTTTCAATAAATTAAAAGCTGGGTTCAATATATGAGCAAACTACATTCAAATGCAAAATTTTATTGAAAATAATTAATTCAATCAGTCTCTAGCAATCTATACAGATATTTAATTAAAGCAAATAAAATTTTTAGTACTAATGATGTTTATATGTTCTTTCCATGTAAACAGTAGTAGAAGATTCAAGATTCCAGTTTCTACCTTTTCAATTAACGCTGATCTTTTATTATCATTATTCTATCATAAAGTATGGACGTTCACATTTTATAACAAAAGATTTGTTAAATAACAAATGACAATAGGGAAAACTAAATAATCACTACAAATGAAAGATCCACCCACACTCACTACACTGTCATAATAGCGAACAACAATTCCGCATAGCTGTACACGCTTCGCTTCTAAACAAACAAATTAAAGACATAGGAATTTGATAAAAGCCCACGGGTCTTGATAAAAACCCGGTTTTACGACAAACTGAAATAGTCTATCACTGTTTTCTGCTTTTTTTGTTTCTCTTATGTTTCTACGTACACTGAAGTGCCCATGAATATTTATGTGTTTAGAGTTGCCAAAAGATTGATAGTATCGATTGTTGAAAACCACTGGAAGAACTATTGATAGCTCTTAAAAACTACATTACTGATAGGATAGACTGCCTCTCTTCCAAGAATAATTTATTTTTTATTGCTTCCTAATCTAATCTAACTTGTAAGTCAACAAAATCTGCGACAACAGACTAATGTCACCACTGCTTAAGTGGTTTCCCTTATCTCTTTGCATCCGTAGTCTGTAGCTAATGAAGAGAAGTCACTTTTTGTTTATATATTTCTTCAGTATATTGTAGACGATTTCTTACAGTGCTAATATCAACTGGAAGAATAGAGAGGGGTGCTAATATCAACTGGAAGAGTAGAGAGGGGTGCTAATATCAACTGGAAGAGTAGAGAGGGGTGCTCATATCAACTGGAAGAGTAGAGAGGGGTGCTAATATCAACTGGAAGAGTAAAGAGGGGTGCTGATATCAACTGGAAGAGTAGAGAGGGGTGCTGATATCAACTGGAAGAGTAGAGAGGGGTGCTAATATCAACTGGAAGAGTAGAGAGGGGTGCTTATATCAACTGGAAGAGTAGAGAGGGGTGCTAATATCAACTGGAAGAGTAGAGACGAGTGCTGATATCAACTGGAAGAGTAGAGAGGGGTGCTGATATCAACTGGAAGAGTAGAGAGGGGTGCTAATATCAACTGGAAGAGTAGAGAGGGGTGCTTATATCAACTGGAAGAGTAGAGAGGGGTGCTAATATCAACTGGAAGAGTAGAGAGGGGTGCCAATATCAACTGGAAAAGTAGAGAGGGGTGCTAATATCAACTGGAAGAGTAGAGAGGGGTGCTGATATCAACTGTAAGAGTAGAGAGGGGTGCTAATATGAACTGGAAGAGTAGAGAAGGGTGCTAATATAAACTGGAAGAATAGAGAGGGGTACTAATATCAACTGGAAGAATAGAGGGGGGTGCTAATATCAACTGGAAGAATAGAGAGGGGTGCTAATATCAACTGGAAAAATAGAGAGGGGTGCTAATATCAACGGGAAGAATAGGGAGGGGTACTAATATCAACTGGAAGAATAGAGAGGGGTGCTAATATCAACTGGAAGAATAGAGAGGGGTGCTAATATCAACTGGAAGATTAGAGAGAGGTACTAATATCAACTGGAAGAATAGAGAGGGGTGCTAATATCAACTGGAAGAATAGAGAGGGGTGCTAATATCAACTGGAAGATTAGAGAGGGGTACTAATATCAACTGGAAGAGTAGAGAGGGGTGCTAATATCAACTTGAAGAATAGAGAAGGATGCTAATATCAACTGGAAAAATAGAGAGGGGTGCTAATATCAACTGGAAGAATAGAGAGGGGTACTAATATCAACTGGAAGAATAGAGAGGGGTACTAATATCAACTGGAAGAATAGAGAGGGGTGCTAATATCAACTGGAAGAATAGAGAGGTATGCTAATATGAAGTGGAAGAGTAGGGAAGGGTGCTGATATCAACTGGAAGAATAGAGAGGGGTGCTAATATCAACTGGAAGAGTAGAGAGGGGTGCTAATATCAACTGGAAGAGTAGAGAGGGGTGCTGATATCAACTGGAAGAATAGAGATGGGTGCTAATATCAACTGGAAGAGTAGAGAGGGGTGCTAATATCAACTGGAAGAGTAGAGAGGGGTGCTGATATCAACTGGAAGAATAGAGAGGGGTGCTAATATCAACTGGAAGAGTAGAGAGGGGTGCTGATATCAACTGGAACAGTAGAAAGGGGTGCTAATATGAACTGGAAGAATAGAAAGGGGTGCTAATATGAAGTGGAAGAGTAGAGAGGGGAATTGTAATTTTACCTTCTTTCTTATGTCTTTTACCTTTAAGCCGCTGCCTGGTCAATCCGCCCCTGGATAATGGTTTATACTGTATTTGTTTTTACTTGCTTTGACAGTTTCATACATAACAACAGTGCAGATTCAGCCACCCGCCTGATTTTGTACTTGCTACTATATCAGGTACTTAAATCAAACACAATCAATCAATCATACATCACAATCAAATCACACAGCAATCAATAATTGCTGAATACTTGGAAAACAATATGTGTAGTGTAGGTTGCAAAAACATAATATAGAGTTGCTTAATGTTTTTAGTTTATACGATTGATTTTAAAAGCATAAAAAGTCAGCATTAAGAAGAACATTAATCAGTTAAATCTTTGTGCGCTACTGACCTGTTGTCAGGTAAGAGATAGTCCATCATCTCCTCATTACTTAACAAAAGGTGAGAATAAAGACGATGTGTTGCGTCACAAAGATATTCTCCAGAGTAATGGTTGTGGAATGTATAATCCAACGCAATATCATCTGTTCTTGTTTCATTTGTTTTAAAACTGCTTAAAACAACAGACTGGGGCGATAAACCCAAGGCAACAATCTTAGGCCTGTTGACATAATAAAAATAAATTTTTATTATTTATATCAAATTATCTATATAAATAATACATAAAAGAAATTAAATAATAAATAAATCGAATCGTTTCATAAGTTTGTGAGGTGTACTGTAAAAAGAAAAATAGACTGGACAAAGCTGTCAATGAATGATTAGGTCACTAGTTAAAAATAAAGAACAGAAATTTGGAGTTAAAGCATTATTTGAATATCAGTTTATAAACCTATTAAAACTAATATTATTTTATGATAGGCATATTATTTAGGACTTTTTGCTGTACTAATATTACAATCATTCAAATATTTTTGCCAGCAAACATATATGACTTTATTATGAGTGGTTTTGATAACATTTACTTAAAATATTTGAAGTTTTATATTGTTATATACTGCTAAGCAGAACTGATATTGTTATACAATTCAAGATTTTCAGTATGTTAATCTTTTAAGCTATCAACAATACCTATTTTTGAAAAGTTATCAAATATGATAATATTAAATAAAACCTCCATCAATTTAATAATGATATGAGTTAAAACTTCAAAAGGGTTCTCATTGTAATTCATCAATTTTAGCAAAGGAAAAACTCATTTTACAAAAACTTCGAACTTCCTGCAAACAATGCACTTACTAAGGGTAGTCTGTTGCTTGGTAACTCACCAATCAGCTGTGGTATAATCCTTCATTCCCTTATAATTCACATAATTTTCACATTAAATATCTCATGTGTTTCTTCACAGAATAGTTTACTTATAATCAATTTTTAATATTACTAAATAAATAACACACTGCATATAAATACATTTGTTAAAATAATAATAAATATTTTGTACAGTAGGGAAAAAATTAAAAAATTACCTTTCTTCTGCATTTTCTCTTTTTTCATTCAAAAACTGTGTTTCGGATTCATAAACTTCTTCTAGAAGTTTTTTTTCTGTAGCCAATCTTTCCTTTTCTTTATCAGAGATCGCAAAATTGACCTCTAAATTATAGGGTGGTTGCAGATTTATGGCTACGATTGCATCCTGAGCATTCCTTAAAGTTCAATAAATAATTTGATAAATTTATATATCATTATAATGTTCATTATGCCAGCTTATGTCCTGTAAATGTAAGTTATGCATAATACATATTATGTTAAATTAGATCCTTTTAATAACGGTCTTTACTAAAATATATCCTTTTCTTTTGCTTCAAAAAAAAAGAAAAAATATTTTATATGATATTTGTGATCCTTTTCAACAATTAAATATTACAGCGACATCGCTGGGCAGATAGTGAATTACAGATACAATTTGTATCTGGTCTAAAATAGACTGTTAAAAATCTGAATTAATTGAGAACAAGCTTCATTAGGTTTTTTTTCAATATTTTCCTGATTTTCCAGTACAGTAATAAAGTTATAAAACATAAGTAAAACTGTAAGTACTTTGTTCTTCATCTTTGTAAGTAAACTGTATATCTTTGTTCTTCATTGTTAAAATTAGTACAGGATACTAAGTTACTAAGCTCAAAACTGTAATAACATAATAGTACCTGACTATGTAAAAATTAGATATTTGTTTAATCTATAAGATAAACAAAGTGAAATTCGGAGTGATAAACAGCGTCAGTGTAGAATGAAATTCTCAGAATACTTACCGTAAATTGTCATAATCGATCATTCCCCATGCAAATTTATTTTTGTAATAATTACGCCCAATAAATACTGATTTCACATCACCGAAGTGTGAAAAGATGTTTGATAAACCATTCTGGAATTAGAAAATTAAAAATTTTAAACGTACAATGTCATGCTAAATGTACTTTTTTTCTGGATGAAAATATTATAAAAATAACTTTTACATAATATATTATAACTACACAAAACACTTTTTTCACTAATTTGCTAACAAAGTTTATCTGCAGTTTTTTTAGGGGCTTGGTGGTCGAAGTGGTTAAGGCATTGTACAGTATGCTGAGTCACTGGATTGTGCACCTCAAGGTTGTGGGTTCAAAATACAGTCAACCTACTTCCATTGTTTTACCTTTTCTATTAACATTGCTTTTTCGTCCTCATTATTCTAACTGGCATAAAGTATAGACTTTGAGGGAAAAAAAGGAAAAAATCTAATTTAATTTTATGGTTGATACAATTTTATAAAGCCTTTAAGAATTGTCAAATTTTGAAATCTATTGCAAAAGAGGATCTTTGGCTCTTTTGTGTAAGAGGGATTTAAAAGCATCCCTCAGTACAAAAGGCATCTGAGAGTTGAAATCCTGTTTTTGCTTCTGCCTCAAAAGAACAAACATTACAAATTCAGACTATAGCATTCAATTCTTCAGGGTCTATTAAAGTTGAGAAATATAACAAAAACTAACTATCACATGATTTACATTTTACAAACAAGTATGTATTCTCAAAAACGGAGTTTTTCAATAAAAAAAACTTCATTCCTTGGAGCAAGCTATGAAAAAGCCCTACTATTATCACTTATGTAAATATTACAATAAATAAAAGTCTAATGTAACACTGTTTTTAAACCAAAAACATAAAAATATCTACTTTCGAGTACTGTTAATTTAACAAATCATATTCTTTGTTTTATTACTAATGGTATAAAAAGATTTTACTTACATCGCTGATGATGAATGTTAACAAATGATTGTTAAAATCATTTCATTGCATCTCAAAATTCATTATGATTTTCCACTGAACAATTAAAATGTAACTTAGTCTTATTTGTATTATAAATTTATTCACTTTAGCCTATGCCTTACCTGTGTCATTTCGCGTGGTATATTTTTAACAAACAGTCTGAAGATTCTTTCTTCTCCATTTCTGCAAAATTTTGAAGCGTAACAATTAATTACTGAAATTTCAAGCAACAAAAATGCATGCGTTTAGGGTATAATCATTTTGGTATCGGTTATTGTACAGAAATATTAGCTACAACAAATTAAAGCGTTTGATCATTCTCTATAAAGATATATTAAAGTCATTGATACATTTTTAGATGTAAATGTAATTATCTACACAATATCATTAGAAAAAAGTTTGATTTTTACATAGTTTTCCTCTGTTAATGAGCTACTTTAAAAAATCACAATTGATCATATTTATTCTATAATTATGTTATTTAATATGATATATTATAAACATTGATCTATGTTTATAATGTACAGTAGACCACTGATACGTAACAAGTTTTATATTATTCAGATTGATGCATCAATATCTGAATACATACTACCCAAACATCCATTATCTTAACAGTGATCCATTATCTTTTTTGATTCAAGCCTTCAAAAAAGGTTATATTTTTTAAACATACCCCAACTATATATTTGCCTACTAAGCACTATAATTTACAATACAGGACAGTTGTTTTTTTTTTTTTTTTTAACGTCCGACTATTGTGCACACTTGGGCTAATGCAGACGATGGGATGATTTTTAGCGTATGAAAATGCCAAGCCCTCGCCGGGAATCGAACCCGGGTCCTCGGGGTGAAAGCCTAGTACGCTATCCACTAGACCACCGAGGCGGCTGGACAGTTATGTAATATTCAATAAAATGTATTACTGTTAAAAATACTTACAGATCTACAGTACATGGTTTATTTTAATTTGACTAGCCTACTGTACATACTATTATTTCTTATTTTCCAAAAAAAAAATATTTTTTGTTTTAAAAAAGCTATGTTACTGTTTTTATGCACAATACAGTGACATTTAAATGTAATTTAGTGTTTCTTTATGAAAATATTCTTTGATTATCCAAAACTCTTGGATGATCGACGCTCTACTGTATTTGAAATATTCAGAGGGATCATCATAGATATACGAGGGCTATTCAGAAAGTAGATTACGTTTTTGGATAAAAAAAAAACTAAGTACAGGAAAAAAATTTTATTATATACATTTGAAAGAGGAACTAAAATACTATTTTTCGACATAATCGCCAAACAAATTTAGACATTTGTCATATCGGTGAACTAGCTTTGAAATTCCCGTGTCATAGAATTCCGCCGCCTGTGACGCCAGCCAGTCAGTCACGCCGCGCGAGATCTGCGTCGTCATCGGCGCTGTGTTGCAAGCCAAGTCTTCATCTTCGGAATAAGTGGAAATCACTAGGTGCCAGGTCCAGACTGTAGGGTGGATGAGGAAAATCTCCCACTTGAAGGCCGTCAAGGCGTCTTTTGTTCGATTTGCCGCAGAGGCGGGCATTGTCGTGCAAAACAACACTTTTGCACTCAGTTTTTCTCTCCACTTGTTCTGGATAGCTCGCCTTAAGTTTCGTAATGTTTGGCAATACCTTTTTAAGACGAGCTATCCAGAACAAGCGGAGAGAAAACTGAGTGCAAAAGTGTTGTTTTTGCACGACAATGCCCGCCCCTCACACGGCAAATCGAACAAAAGACGTCTTGACGGCCTTCAAGTGGGAGATTTTCCTCATCCACCCTACAACCCGGACCTGGCACCTAATGATTTCCACTTATTCCGAAGATGAAGACTTGGCTTGCAACACAGCGCTGATGACGACGCAGATCTCGCGCTGGCATGACTGACTGGCTGGCGCCACAGGCGGCGTGAATTCCTACGACACGGGAATTTCAAAGCTAGTTCACCGATATGACAAATGTCTTAATTTGTTTGGCGATTATGTCTAAAAATAGTATTTTAGTTCCTCTTTCAAATGTATATAATAAAATTTTTTTTTCCTGTACTTAGTTTTTTTTTTTTATCCAAAACGTAATCTACTTTTTCTGAATAGCCTCGTGATCTAGGTACAATTGTATACATAATTATTTTTAAAGAATAAATATTAAGTCTGTGAGAAGTTACCCCGTACCTAGAAGGGCTCAAGCTCTTTGGGGAGACAATTCCAGTTGCGAACGAGGTGAAGTACCTAGGCTTGGTGTTGGACACTAAGTTAACCTGGAATGCTCATCTTGGGTGCATCATGGGGAAAGCCAAAAAGTTTTTGATGGCAGTTAGAAGAATGGTTAGCAAAACATGGGGCTGTGACCAGGAACGATGAAGTCTTTCTATACTGGGATCATTAGACCTATGGTGTGCTATGGTGCTGTGGATTAAGATTGAGCAGAGGGGTGCTAGAGAGTCTCTGACCAAGTTGTAGAGGTTGGCCTACCTGTGTATCTGGCTGTATGGACACTGCGCCAATGGCGGCCATGGAGATCATGCTTGGGTTCCCCCCTATTGACAACTGTGTCGGGGGTTAAGCTTGTAAATCAGCTTATTGATTGCAGGGTAGTGGTGTCTGGTTGCCCTCTACTTTTGGGCATGCTAGAATCACAGATAAGATCAGTGTCTCAATCTTGTTGATGGGGATGGATCAGATGATTAAATGGAACATAGTATCTAGACCCTTTGATGTCAACTTTGCCTTTGAGGGGAAGATTGTGTATTGGGAAATTTTGGAGACCTAGTATGGTATACAGAAGGCTCCAAGACACAGATAGATACTGGTGCTGGTGTATATGCCCTGAGACCGGGGTTGAAGAAAGTTATCATGCTGGGACAGTATGTAACAGTATTTCAGACTGAAATAATGGCCATTAATGACTGTGTTTGGGAGAATATGAATCGGGGCTTCAAGAAGGTATTCAAATTCATACCGATAGTCAGGCAACAATAAAAGCACTTGTGGGTCCTACAATACAGTCCAAGCTGGTCTGGGAGTGTCGGAAGAACTTCAATGCTCTGTCCCTGGATAACCACATAACTCTTCACTGGGTTCCGGGGCATAGGGCAGTTGAGGGTAATGAGGAGGCAGACCGACTGGCTGGACTTGGATCTTGGAGTTTATCGGACCTGAGCCTACTTTAGGGATTTCTCTTACATTGGCCAGGTTTGCTATTAATAGGTTGATTACAAATCAAAACCAGGTCAGATGGGATAACCTTACCTGGTAAGATGGTCATTCCCATAGTAAACGTCTCTTAAGCAAAGTTCCTTTTCGAGGACTCAAAGGGGCAGCAGCTATCCTGGGCTGAGCACAACTCAGGAGGATCATGGTGCTCATAACAGGGCACTGTGGTCTGAGGATGCACATGAACAGGATATGTATGTACCATGGAGAAACTATGTGTAAATTGTGCAGGAAGGAGGAGGAAACTGCAGGTCACATCTCATAATTGTAGACTCTTGTTAATAGGAGGCTAGGGGTATTTAGTTTCCAAGACCCTAGGGATCTTCAGCAGAATGAGCTAGTCGGTGGGTTGCTGGAACTTATTAGGGGCACCAATCTGCTGAACTATGCATTTTAAGAGGTTTAGTTGCACAATATGATAGTAAATATCAGTGCCTGGGGTTGTACTATCCTTTCCTCAAGTATCTAATCTAATCTGAGTTTGTGAAGCAAATTTTTTTTTTTTAATTGCAGCACTACCCCTGTATTGTGTAGCTGTAAATGTCAAATTACTTTTGGATAGTTTACAATATGAACCTATGGAATATACCAGAACAAAACAACTGTTTCCATATAAAGAATAAAACTGTTTCAATATACTTGTTGGCCTGAGTAATAAAGGCATTATTATAATAAATTTCGTTATTTTTAAAAGTAGGTATTAATTCTAATTATTTATTATGACTGTTAAGTTGTTATTACTATAAAATACCAATTAATTTACACTTGTCATGCTAGGCTACTCTAACAAGTCTATTTCTTCTATAAATTTGACAATTTTTTTTTTTTTTAAACGTCCAACTATTGTGCACACTTGGGCTAATGCAGACGATGGGATGAATTATAGCGTATGAAAATGCCAAGCCCTCGCCGGGAACCGAACCCGGGTCCTCGGGGTGAAAGCCTAGTATGCTATCCACTAGGCCACCGAGGCGGCTTTTTATAATCAATATCAGAGTTGTCATCAACCTACAGAAGTGCCAATATGGGAGGTTTCCCAAGCTGGAAAGAGCGAAATGTAGAGTGGTACCCATACCATCAGCTTTCTGCGTTTCACAATCCCTTATCATCATTAGTCTAACTGGTAAAAGTATAGATGTTATATATATATATATATATATATATATATATATATATATATATATATATATATATATAATTGTACAAAACTGTAACTTTTAAAGATTTATGTAACGTTCCAGAGATTTATATTTCTTAATTTCGTAATACAATAACTAATAGAACAAAAATATAGTATAGGTTCTAATAACATTATAATTTTCAGTATCTATTAATTACACACATAGGTACTATAAAAAAGTATTTAAAAAATCACTACACAATCAGTTTTGAAAGCTTCAAAACTGTATAGCCCTTACTGAAGTACTTACAGGAAATCTTACACAGCCTACATGTAATGAATGATCATGAAGTTTAGCTACTCAAATAAGAAAACTTTTTAAAATAAAACTACTGGTACTACTTTTTCCCCAAACTGAAATTCATATATAATTTTTTTTACCTATTACCTACATCTGGGCAACATGATCATGCATCATCTTACTTGGTATTTACTTTGTGCATTGCATATTGTTTGTTGAAACTTTAAAATTAAAATATCATATATATATATATATATATATATATATATATATATTACAAGGAACTAAAATTAAAATATTCTTCCTTTATCAGCTTAGTTTTGTACTGAAATGATTCGGTAAGAGCATCGACGAAGTAATGTAAAGAAAAACCACAATAATACAAATAACACAGGACTACACCGTGATTGCAGATGATTCAAAAATACCTCCGTTCATTGATTTAGTTACATTGCATTTTCTAATATACATGCGATATATATTTCAATTTATTTCTTATCTGGTTTAGAAAAAAATGGGAAAACAAGCTAGAATTTGGAAGGTTTGTTGTGATAATAAAAACATATAGTAAAGAATGGACTGATTCCACAGCAAACTCTATTTAACATCGTTTCAAAATTGTTCTTTTGTTTAACAGAAGTTCTCCTATTCAATATTTTTGCTTTGTTTTAGGAAATGTAACTAATTGTTGCTTCACTGACATTGTACAGCTCTACTGTAAAGTTATCAGTTAAATTAGTAAGTTAAACTTATTAAATTATGTTATAAATGAAGTTAAATGTAAGTTAGGTTTCAGAATAAAATCTACAATATTTAGTTGATACTATTACTAGAACCTTTTTATTGACATTGTATGATTCTATTTTCTGGGCATGTATTAATTCTAGGTATTAATCCTTAGAAACCCTTAACTAATTAACAGCATGAAAAGAACTTAATGATTATAAAATTAATCTGTGTATGTTTCTAGGCATGGAATTATGAAGCAACATTTTTTAAATGTACCATTTAATATTCTAGGAAGAATTATTCAATTTTTTTAATTTTCATTAGAATCATGTCAAAACTAATATTTCAAAGTTTTAACGGATCATCAAAAATTTGTGTTCTATAAGTTTTCCATATTAATTTTAGTCTCAATATCTTCTGTAAAAACTAGTCACAACAAATGAAAAAAATTAATATTCAGGAAGTTAAAAAAAATCAATGACTAAAACGTTTTGCATTTTACATGATTACTCTAATGAGAAAAATGTATTGCTTTCAATACCTTAGCAATATTTTTCAATATATTTTGTAAAATAAGTATGTAAACGTATCAGAATAACTAGATTTACAGTTGGGAATAATATTTTTCCAACTTTTGTGTGTGTGTGTGTGTGTGTGTGTGTGTGTGTATATATATATATATATATATATATGCCTCCTCAGTGGCCTAGTTGATATTGTACTGGGCTTTCACACCGAGGACTCCAGTTCAATTCCCGGCCAGGGCTTCGCATTTTCATACGCTATAAATCATCCCATCGTCTGCATAGCCCAAGTGTACACAATAGTCAAACGTTAAACACAAATATATATGTGTGTGTGTGTGTGTGTGTGTGTGTGTGTGTGTGTGTGTGTGTGTGTGTGTGTGTGTGTGTGTAATCTGAATATATAACGTACATTCAAACTTCAGCAAATAAAATTCTCCTTCTGAAAAAGCACTTTGCAAAATTGTCCTACATTAAAAAAAATATACACCTCAGTAACGATGGACAGAAAAATTAACCTATATTTATTTGTAGGCCATAACATGCTAGTTAAAGCATGGAATGAAAAAGCTTGAAAGAAGACTTACTTTTTGCAGGGTACTTGTAGGTTGCGGTCTAAATCAGCTCCTGGTCCACTTAGATAACTATTGAAATTTGGATCATAATAAGCTTCCTCCAAAGGGTTCCAATCTTCTAAAAGCGCTGCTCCACTTTTTGAACTGTCCATATCTTATCTAAAACGTTTTAAATACATAACGAAATCCTAGTTTAAAACCACAGAAAACTGATTAATACACATAAAAAGTTCATTGGTATTGGGGAGCTGTTACCAGATTACTCTGATAACCTTAAGATAAGAAATCCAGCATACTCCATCCAATGTAAACAGAAAATTCCGTTAAAAATTGTACAAAATTGTAACTTGTAAAGATTTATGTAACGTTCCAGAGATTTATATTTCTTAATTTCGTAATACAATAACTAATAGAACAAAAATATAGTATAGGTTCTAATAACATTATAATTTTCAGTATCTATTAATTAAACACATAGGTACTATAAAAAAGTATTTAAAAAATCACTACACAATCAGTTTTTGAAAGCTTCAAAAACTGTATAGCCCTTACTGAAGTACTTACAGGAAATCTTACACAGCCTACATGTAATGAATGATCATGAAGTTTAGCTACTCAAATAAGAAAACTTTTTAAAATAAAACTACTGGTACTACTTTTCCCCAAACTGAAATTCATATATAATTTTTTTTACCTATTACCTACATCTGGGCAACATGATCATGCATCATCTTACTTGGTATTTACTTTGTGCATTGCATATTGTTTGTTGAAACTTTAAAATTAAAATATCATCATTCTCACAAATGACAGATAAACATATGTAATTGGCAGTAACTGGAGAAATGCAGTACTACAATTGTTATGAAAAAAATAATTGTGGCTATAACAGATAACAAGTAATGTTTATACAACCTAATTCCATATTTGTAAAACTACTTCTTCATGTTAACCAAACATGGTCTAATATGCAATCTATTACCATGCCAATTTTAATTTTCTACAATAGTCTATGTAATCAATTTTTGAGAACATCAATTATTTTTTTTACTTACAAAAAAAGTCGGAAATTCATGTAAAGTTTGTTCATCCTTAATTTGGGCCTGATCTAAAGAAATGAGAGTAGGAACACATAAATATATGTAATCTCTGAACTTATTAAAAGCAGAACACAAATATAAGATGCTATAAATTTGTGCATGCTTAATACTATCACTAACCTCTTGTAATATTTTATTACCTGATAAATAATCAATTCCATTTCGAAGTCGCTAACATGACCAATAGTTTGTAATTAAAATAAATTATTGTAATTGACATAATGAACTAAACACACAAGCAATCAAGAGTCCTGACTTAGAATATAAACTTATCAGAATATGTCCTTATCAGTTAGCAACCAATAGACTGATGCCTTATCACAGAGTAGTGCATGGGTGGGTAATCTTATTAACCAAACAATTTCAAGTGGAGACACATGCGTTTGTTGACATCGGACCCACAGTAAGGATGAACAGATTTGTCACATTATTCTAGAGTTTTATTTATACACTAGTTGAATATTTTTTAGATTTTGACCTAACCTAAACTCATTCTTCAAATATACTGTTAATCTTAGTGTCAAAGAGCAATTTTTATCTATTAAAATTTAATTATAAAATAAGGAAAGCTATAATGTAACCTAAACTAATACCATGCATTTTTTCTCAACTAACCTCAAAACTGTGATATTGCAATGTTTTACCTAAACAAACTGAGTAAAAACATTACACAAACTGCATCACATTGAATTATTCCCCTTACATAAACGAACCAATATAAAATATTTCTAGAAAATTATTATGAACATTTGTTAAACAGATCGTTCAATATAAAGGACAATGAACTACATGTATGTTCATAATAAATTTACCGCTTCTATAGTCAATTCTCTAATTCTTTTAAAAACTATAGACTCAATGGACAAAGAACGTTCACATGTTATGTTTTTATAGAACAAAGAGATCTTAGTTAAAATATATTATCTCTGGTTTAACATTAATTAACCGCCTGTGAGTACCAATAAACCAATTAGTGATAATAGTCTATAAAAATTTGAATGAAAAACTTTCTTAATTAAAAGGTAAAACATAATAAATTTTGACTTTAAGTTTAATAATAAATATAGACCTAAATTAATACGAAAAGTTTAAAAAATACAAATGAAATGTGTTTTATTTTTAATAAAGAATTACTTCTGCAAGTGTAAAAAAATCACATGACTGTAAATTGTGTAACGTATTTATGGTGTCTATTATTATAGTTTAAAATAAATATTGTATTTTTTTATAATAAAATACAAATAAACAAGGAGAACTGACAAATAAGGAGAGTGATAAAAAAGACAATACAAACCCCTTACCACAAAATGAAATTAACTAATTTGATATAAAATTAAAAAATTAACACTAAACCATTCAGATTACTTCTACCTTAATCCTTGCTCTATAATGCATTATAGACTCAAGGCCTTAATTGTACATTATGGTCAAATAGTTAAATTTTTCAAAATGATATCAAACAACCGAATAATATAACAATAACTGACTTTAATATTTAGTATAATTAATTCACATTTTGTGGTACTAGTTTTCTACATTATTTTTGGAAAATCCAATCTTATAAGGCTATTTATTTGTTAACTTCATTTCAAGAACTTCTATAAATAAAAGCTTATTTTTTATGACCGATATTTTTCTGAACAATTACAAGAGTCATATTGTATGATTGTAGTTGGATATTAATAAAGTTATTCTTTTTAAATATGAAACTACATATTTAGTTTTTATTTTGTCGTAAGTTATAATATAGTTTTTATTATAAAAACACAACTAAAGTAGAAAAATTGAACAGCAACAGCTACAATCAGGATCTTTAATAAGACTATAAATACCCAGAAAGTTCTGTATTAATGAATTAATTCAGACAGCAATGACCCAGGAACTTACTTTTCAATAATCCAATTAATAGTTTATCTATGGTTTGGTTTGTGCACTTGTCTGTAATCTGTGGTGCAGGCAGTAAATCACACCAGTGTTCACAACTTCACTCTCTCGTCTGTCACCAGACAAAACAAATAACAGAAACAGTTATAGCAACAAAAAGTGGTCTATTTACAAACAACAAAATTTATTAGAACTTAAAATTTTTTTGGGAAAAGTGAAATTTTTGTGCATCTATATTTTGTAACAGGTGGGATATAAATTATGTAATTAATTATTATAGAATTGGTAATGATATTTATTATTATTATTAAATAACCTACCAGAGGCTTTTTAATTTTGAGGCCAAGGCCCTTTAGGTTATCCTACAAAGCAACTTCTTATGTTCCATATTCTATCTAAAACTTAAATTTCTTTATAAAAATTAGGATTAATTTTTATGTTTATGTTGTTTCAACATTGTATTTAATATTGTCCTTTTCTTAAGTTGCAGGCAAGTTACATTATTATTATTATTATTATTATTATTATTGCAGGCAAATAATATACATTATTTGAAGTTGACTGGATAATGCATATTGTTTTAAAAGAAAATGTCTTTACCTGTAACAGAACCACAACAAAGAGAAAATTTAGATGGTGATAATAATCATAGTTTTATAACAGTAATTCCAGTTGAATATCCAAGGAATCGAGGATTTCCACAGCCTCCAGACCAATACAGGTTAGTTCTTAGTAATATTAAACTGAATATTAATAGAGAAAAAAATATCCAGGCTTAAGTATAGATTGAATATACAGTATATTAAAGCTACAGCAAAATGACAACTATATCATATCTTTATGAGCAGTAGTTATTTACCAACACTTATCTGTTAATTGGATTCCTATTTGGATATATCCTCTATATACCTTCTATTTAAAGGACTGTTGATATAATACGTAGACACTATATAACAGAGTAGTACAATTTAGTATCGTTAAAACCAGGGTTTTTTTATATTAAAGATAGACACTTGGCAGAACTTACGAAATTATCCTCAGCTGTATCTCAGTTGACTTAACAACCAAGGCTTGTATAACCAAGTATGAAGCCCTGTGTATGTTAATTCATATTTCTTATATTGAACACCATTATACATCCATTATACCATTGTTATAGTTATAACTTTTTTTAGAAAAAAAATATTGTTTAGACATTTTACTAAAATCATGTCTTTCATCTTCAAGATAGTTGTTGTTCCTAGTCATGTCAAAATGAATTTGGTTCTTCTTAATTTCTATTTTCGACCTAGAGCAAGAACTGCCTTGAAAATGTAGTTCCTTTTGGAAACAGTTGTGTCAAACAGATGTATACTGGTTTTCAGTATAAGTCGCATATATTTGTATTTTTGTAGCTTTAAATTATAAATATAAATGTTATTTCATAACAAATATTCTATATTCTATGTCAAAAAATATATTGGAAAAAATTTTTTTTTGAAAATTGTTCTTATAAATTTTATTGTAATGTAGCCCTCAAACACACAAACAAAAATGTTATTTATAACAGCGAAACTCCTATTTAGCTGAAATTTTAAAGCTAAATTTTTTTTCCACTATCTGAAGTTTTTATATTAGTTGTATAAATTTAAAATTAAATATATCTTAATTAAAAACCTTATAATTATAAATCTCCAAATGGTTTAATGATTTTGATCAATTTTTGTTTTTGTTTTCATCATAATATAATAAGGATTTATTATCAAAAATAAGTACAAAAATTTTTTTGAAGAATTTACTAAAATGGTCCTACACCTTTTAGGAATAAATAAAAATTGTATTGGGTGTTATAATGCGACCTAGAAACCAAGTTCCAGAGCATGGAACGGCACACCTAAAGCTTTCCAAGGCCAAAAAAGCAGTAATGAGCAAGTCTAAGATCAAATCCATGATGACTTGCTTTTTTGATAGCTAGGGAATCGTCCACACGTAGTTAATGATTCAGCGCCAAACAGTCAGCACTGTTTGTCAAGAGGTTCTTAGAAGACTTCAAAGAAGAGTCATGCATGTAAGACCAAAAATTAAGAACAATTGAATGTTGCATCACGATATTGGGCCGTGTCTCACATCAATTTTAGTAATGAGTTTTTGGCCAGAAAAAAATTTCCTGTGACTTCTTAGCATTCTTATTCACCTGGTTCAAGTATTTTTGACTTCCTCTTCTTGAGACCAAAAATTCATTTCAGTGGATGTCATTTACATTCAAAAAGTTGTAACTGACCAACTGAAGACTATTCTAGTTTCTGAGTTCTAGCACTGCTGTGAGGAGTGGAAGAATCATCTCCAGTGCCGTGTAGCTTCTCGAGGAAGGATTTTGAGGGGTTATTTGTAATCCTATTCAAATGAAAACATGTTAAAATCAGTCGCATTATTTAATTTATATACAGAGTATATTTTTTAAAAATAATCTTTACAATTTATAATTACAATAAATAGCTTCAAATTTTTAAACAAATAAATTCCATGTCTGTTTACAGTGACTATAGCCCATGCGATGGAGATTATATTCATAATGAGGGTTCTAAAACTGATCAAGGAAGAGATGAAGTTGGAGGAATATCTGTAGAAGTAAGCAATAAATACAAACCATCTGTAAGCCAAGATTATGAAGAGGCTGCCAGTAATATTACCAGTAGCACTCAGTGGGAGAGAACAGATAAGGCCCAGTCTGAATCTGCGGCCCAAAGTAAGGTTAAACCTAATACTGTTTTAAGAGTATAAAATTAAAAAAAAATATTGTATGGTTAATATTAAGCAAGGAACAGGTCAAAAATTAAATTTCATTTTGATTTTTCTATGGCATACTTGTGACCACTATATTTAGGTAACTTTAAAATTTCAAATAGAGAGAGGGAGTCATGTGACTTCATTGTGATCATGCGACGTCGTTTAACATTGCACTTTTTTATAAAAACAGTCCCATGTTTTGCAAATACTTATTTCTGTTCTGAAGATATTTTCTATTTATTAAGTAGGAACACAAGTAGAGTTGTTCATTTGACCCACTTCATATAAAATTATTTTATTGTTTTTCAAATGATGTAACATCAATTATTGAAGTATTAACTCTCATACCAAGCATTCTTTGTTATGCTAACCAGTAATACAGCCAGCACTGGATTCTGGATTATTTATGTTCAAAGCAGATTTAAATGGTGAACATTATTTTCAACTATATTTCTAATGACTTTGATACGCCTTTGTAATTATTGGCTTATTTCTTAATAAATGAAACAACGATAACATGGTAGATATGAAAACTTGGTGTTGTTACTAATATGGTGTATTTAATGGTATCTTATTGAATACTTTATCGTGATCAATAGTGGATGAAGAGTGAAGAGTTTGCCCTTTGTCTGCTCATGACACTTTTTACGAGGTCATTTAAAAATCAGAGAAGATGGTAAACAGATCTAGCAGAACTGGTAACTTAAAAGGAAAAAAAGATCTGCAAGAGATTCTCTGTGACATCAGTTATGGAGTTTAATACCAGTATCTTAATTAGGAAATACAGTAAAACCTCAACCTAATATGGACGAAGAGGGTGTCAAGTTAATGATATGTTGAGTTTTATGGAATGAAAGTTATAATTCACAGTAAATATTATGTGCTGTAAATTATATTTAGTGTACAAGTAATTCAAGCCATAAAACAATATGTCCTCACTGAAGTTCACTAGTGTTATTTTGAAATGAAGTCCATTGAAGACTTCTTTGTGGTAACTGTAATAGTTAATCAAGTAGTAATCCTTCTATACTGGTTGGTCAGTACAATTTTACAATGTGTAATATGTATCCAGTTTGAAAAAAATTCTAATAGTCGGTGCTGCAGTAGTAAACATTGAAATAGCTGTTTTGTTGTCATTGATTTATATTGTCATAATTAATCTCCTTATTTTTTAAATTTAAAGGTTATATTCTGGATGTTTGATGTTCCGTCTATTTATAAATTTATGTACTTTTCGTCAATCAGTTCTGTAATTTATTAATATCTCAATAAACTTGTTCCAAGAAGTTTACAATCTGTTATTTAATTTTATCTGTTATTTAATTTTGGTACTTTCTCGTCTCTATATTATATAGTCTTCTGTTTTCATTTCTTCAATCTTTCTTCTAGCTTATTTTATAATCTGCTTTTCTTTGGCTAGCTCTTTGTACAAAAGAGTTTGTAATTAAATTGTTTCTCCTTGGGAGATGTCCTTTGTGATCTGTTGATTGAATACAGTTTTATTTATTTATTACAAAGTCGATCTTGTTCACAATTACCATACTCACTTATAAACTTGTTGGCGAGAAATTAAAACATGTTTTTCTATCACTTTACTTTCAGTAAAAAAGTTTTACAGTACTAATTTTTGGTTCTTTAAAATGATATTTTATTAATATTTTTTGTACATCATTCTTTATAATAAGTCTTCAAAATTTGTGGTTTTCCCTAAATGTTAAAGCGTAGGAGAGAGTAGGAGTTAATTTTTATATATATATATATATATATATATATATATATATATATTAAATTAAGTTAGTTTATTCTTATGAGAGTTAAAATGTTTTATTTTAATACTATCTAATGCTAAAGAAGATTTGCACTTTTATAGAATAGTAAAAGTGAGTTTGCACTTTTTTTTTATATGTGGGTTTCAAATATAAATGAGTTTACAATGAAGTAATTTGTGAATACATGGATTGCTGGTTGAACTGCATTCATATATATATATATATATATATATATATATATATATATATATATATATATATACCATGTTCCCTTTGTTAACATATAGTGACTGAAATGGATGTAAATAAAGCAGTGTAATTTTTTGTGTGTATACAGGTTTGTGGATACAGTGATCACTGGCTATTTGAAAAATATTGCTTCCATAGCAATATTACTGCTGATAACAGAAGATACTCTGTTACAGAATATCTTGCTGATACAGAGATACAGAACATCCCTTTCCAATTTTTTAATATAACACATAGTCTAATAAATCACTCTTCTGTGACATATAAATCAGGCACGCCTGATTGCACCTATTCTCATGAATTGTTCCATATTACTACATAGAGATAAACAAATATACTTTTATAAGTGTCCGACTAACATGTTTTGGTTTAGCCTATGTACCACTACTATACATGGTTATCTATTTTTTTCTTTATCTGTAATGCGGGTCTGCTTTGCCTGCAAAAATGCACTATATAACTGTTGACCACTGCATTTATTAGATTTGTTAATTATGCCAATGTTACAGGTTTGAACGTATGCGTTTATTTAATGAGTGATATTGCAATGTGTATGGAACTAGAAGATGGAGCTAATACTACTGTTCATGACTTGGTACAGACAATCGTTTCAGAAGAACGATTGGGGTTGCCTGCTTCTGCGTCAAAAATCTTCACACTTTGGATGTGTTCAGGACTTTTAGGTAAGACTAGTATTTTGTAAACAAAATGAGGCAAAAAAACAAAAAGTTTAATTGACCAAGTAAAGTGAACCTCTGATTTAACTCGACCGTTCAGCCTTTGTTTGTTCTTTTCTTATTCAGTTTTGGCCAAACACATGGAAATTTTTTTGAAGTTTGAGAGAATAAGAGCCTTATAACATCCAAACAATATACGAGAAAGATTTTTTCATTCATTTCCGTTTCAATATGGTGATTTAACAATGACGAGTGTATTTGTTGTAATGCTATTTCCTTTAATACAACAACTCATTCTGATTTAATGAACAACTCATTCTATCACAGTTTCAACCACTTTTTGAATAATGATAATATTTCCAATAAAATTAACTCCTAGAATATATTTTGGAATGACAAAAGAAGGGTGTGTCAGAAAATTGACGCACAAATTAAGACAAGAAAATAATATTACTTATCCTTTCTTCATATTTTCATTTGTTGTGATGTCAAATTAATTTTGTTAGTTAATGTGTCAAAACAGTTGTAATGTCTTTAAAAACAGTTTTTTCCTGTTAAAAATAACAGGCACTGTATAAAACTTGTTTTTTTTAAATTTGCAATTCTAATAGAATATATTTTTACCAGTAAACAATTAAATAATTTGTGGAATAAATTTAATGGCATAAAAAGTAATATTTAGATTATCTGTATTAAAAAAAAATACAATGACCACCTTGACAGAAGGTCATTGAGGGAAGAGCTTATAGGTGATTTGAACTCAAAATGATGTATGAAAGAGGAAAAAATCATAGATGCTGCATTTCTTAATACAGTGAGAAAGTGAGCACAGCATCTTGTTCATATTTGCAGAGAATTAAATAATTCATCAATGAGGCGTCAAAATGTCAGTGATAAGAGTGATTGATGTACGAGGGCTATTTTTTTTCAAGGTCCGATTAGTCGCAAAATAAAAAGCACAGTAAAAATCAAAAATTATTTATTTGTAACAAGTTCTTACATAATTACGCTATTTTTCTACAGAGTCGCCACTCAGATTTAGACATTTACCGTAGCGTGGTACCAACTTCCCAATACCCTTGTTGTAGAACGTAGCGGCCTGTGTTTTCAGCCATGTTTGTATGCTGGTCTGCAGCTCAATGTCTGTGCCAAAATGTTGTCCTCCTAACCAGCGTTTCATGTGAGCAAACAGGTGAAAATCGGATGGAGCCAAGTCCGGGCTGTATGGTGGATGACCAAACACTTCCCATTGAAAAGACTGTAGGAAATCTTTGTTGAAGCTGCAGTGTGTAGCCGAGCATTGTCGTGGAGAAGGACAATGCCTGATGACAACATTCCTCTCCGCTTATTCTGAATTGCCCTTCGTAGACGTTGAAGAGTCACGCTGTATGAGGCTGCTGTAATGGTTGTGCCACATTCCATGAATTCCACCAAGAGAACTCCATTTCAGTCCCAGAACACAGTAGCCATGCACTTTCTGTTGGAGAAGGTTCGCTTGAACTTCTTTGGTTTACTGGGAGAGTGAGAATGCATCCATTGTTTGGATTGTTCTTTTGTTTCTTCAGTTTCGTAATGGACCCATGTCTCGTCCCCTGTGACAATTTTGTTCAAGAAAGTTTCTCCTTTATTGTGGTAACACTGGAGAAACGTTAGGGAGGCTTCCATTCTCTGTGTTTTGTGATGGTCAGACAGCATCTTGGGAACCCATCTCGTGCACAGTTTGTGGTACTGAAGTTTCTCGCTCACAATGGTGTAGAGAGCTGACCTTGAAATTTCAGGAAATGAATCGCTCAATTCAGAAATTGTGAACCGACGATTTTCTCGAATTGCCTCATCCACTCGCTGAACGAGATCATTGGTTGACACTGACTTCCTTCCCTGACCACCTGCATCATGAACATCTGTACGTCCTGCTTTAAAATTTCTGCACATTGTCGCACTTTGCTGTCACTCATTGAAGTTTCATCGTACACAGTACTTATTCGTCGATGAATTTCGGCTGCATTACACCCCTCAGCCTGAAGAAATCGAATTACCGCATGAACTTTCCACTTGGCGGGAGATGCTATTGTTGTAGACATGTTTACGTCCTACCTACATGAACACAACTAAATGGAAGTGACGCAACACGATTGACAGCCATACTAGAGACACTGCACAACACATCTGCGCACAGGTTCATCCGATTTTTACAGGAGTTTTTATTTCACGACCAATCGGACCTTGGAAAAAAAATAGCCCTCGTATATACAATGAGAGATAGTCACAGTCTGTCAACTAGTCACCACAAAGCACTTGCTTTTCTCATATAGTTTTATTATAACAGTCTGAATGGTTGTTACACATAACCAGTGAAATAACAGAATGCTTCTCAGTATTGCAGATTAACGGAATATTGTGTCTGTTAAACGGAATAGTACTTGCAAAGAAGGCAAACTGTGCCCATAGGCATGATTTTTTTATTTAAAGAGGCAAACATTTGCCCTAGATAAAAAATGTATGTGCAGAAGGAAAAAACACTTCCTTGAGAATAGAGTTCTCATAGTGCCTTTTTAAATTCAAACTGAATAAATGCAGAGTCAGCCAGAAGTGTAGAATAAAATTACTAGCCTATTTTTTAGCTACAAAAAATAATTTCTGTCATAACAAATCAGATATATTGTGCAAAAATTCAAACATTTTGAATTGTATGCCTTGATCATTTTTGATCCTTTAAATTAGGATTACGCTACATGGTCAGATGGATTTTTTTCATGTTGTATAATTTATTCTTATCGTACAACTAAATTTTAATTAAAATTTGTATTTTATAAGACTATTAAAGTCTAAATGAGGAGCTGAAGTACCCAAACAAAATGCAAGGTTCATTATAACAAAAAGTTCAAGAGTTGTCAACAAAATAATGGAATGGGAAAAATCTAAAAGACAAGTCAGCGTAATAATAGTAAATAAGTGCATACATTTTTTTTTAAATTGCACAAATATTTAGTTTAAGAAATTAAAATAGTTTTAGGCTACTACTTCTAAAACATAACATATTAAGGGTTAAATAGAAGTATTTAATTTTATACTAACTTGTTAAATTTATAATTGCTTAAATTTTAAAATTATATACTTTAATTTTTAATTTTTTTTATAGAATTGCAACTTAAGCCACAACAAAGAGCGTTAGCGATTCGAGCAAAGTGGCCAGATTTATTGGCTCGTTTTGCACACGCCACTGAAACAAGACAACGTCGAGATGAACCTGTTTTGTCTTTTCAAAGGAACGTATTTGTACCGCGAAGTTGTGATGAAAGAGTGAAGTAAGTTTATATGACATTTAAAAAAATCTACCAATGACAGTATCATGTAATCATATCATAGGTTCCAAATTTTAATAAATAACCTGGTTAAATCACTTAATAAGACCGAAAATGAGATTGTCATTACTAGTTAAAATGGTGTGAAAAATTGTACTTACAATGTTTTTGACAGTTTGAAATTTTAAATCTTTACACTCGGATGGCCAGTATTGCTGGCCACTCTTAGTCCTTCAGATGACCTGATGTAGCGCCTGATTGGACGCTCACATTTCTCTTTCAACTTGGACACTATAGTGATGTATTGCACCCAGAGCTCATAATTGTTTTTACTACAATCTGAAGTGCTGGCATAGAATATTTAATTTTTACAAACTGAAATTCAGAGCTTTTATAAATCATTTATTTATTGATATAAAAAAGACAGAGAACATATATGTTTATTTATAAATGTTTTAGTTTAACTGTAAAAGTATTGTTATGATATTATTACAATAATATTACAGGTAAACTAAAACATACATAAATTCTTAATGAAAAATATAATACTAGAATACAGTTCATATAGCATAGATCTTTCTTACTTTTATGTATGTTATGTACTTTTTATATTTAATGTTGAATACTGTTTTGTTTGTGATACTGAATATTTAGGGAACACTACATATGACTACATTGATACTAGAAATCGAATGCAGTCAACACAGTACAGTCAGATTTCTTGCCTTGTTCTGACACTACACAGAATGAAGATAAGATGTGAAACATTTAACTGAAGAGTTTTATGATAGGTTACAGCACAGTCCAGACAACTAAATTAGTATAAAAGCATAGCATGTTGTTTAGCCAGTCCTGCTGGTCATCCTTGCATTCGAGAATCGATCTGAGAAGAACCAATTTGTGCGACAATTCCGGCCTGACAAGGAAATGGTCAGTACTATTGACCATTTTTTAAAAACATATTTTAAAAACCGTACCCAAGTGCAAAGAGTTAAGATCCTCAAGTAACATAGGTGTCTTTTTAACAACAAAACATTTTGTGTATGTGGGCAGTGTTGTTTAATCAGTGACTTTACCAGTAGAATCCACAAAGTACAATTTGATAATTCAATAAAATTATATTTAAAATGGAATAATAATTTTATATTAACTGTTAAAGTTATTAAAATTTAATTATAGTACATAAGTACATTTATTTAAATATATAGTTCTTTTATTCGTAAGTAACAATATTAGTGTAAAAATGTGAAAAAATTAATTGCAATGAACATTTTATCAACAATAAAAAATACAGTTTTATTAAAAGCCAGTACCGTCAGTTAGGCTTTATTATAAACAAACTTTTAACTATTTCATCATGGGTTAATTAATTTGAAATAATTTTAAAATGTGGTTTATAATAGTAAACTTAAAATTATATCATGTTAAAAATTAAATATAATATTGTAATTTAAAATAATGAGGGTAAAATAATAAATGTGTTAAAAAAGTAAATTTGGAATATAAATGTATTTTGTTTGTCACTTTCAGTGCCAGTTATTGTCACTCTATAAACTTACATCATGGCCCAGACATGATTACTTCAAAATAAACAATAACATGAGAGAGAGAGAGAGAGAGAGAGAGAGAGAGAGAGAGAGAGTGTATATCAAGTCATAAAAGGCTGGCTGGATCTAAATAAATAATGCAATAACAACAGAATTTCACCTTTCGGTCATTTTAGTTATTTCATTAGAGATTGCAGCACTTCTCAAATATACGAGGGTTATCCGTAAAATAAGGTTCCCAATAATTTTTCACAATGAAAAACATGTTTATTTGCATTGAATAATACATTTTTGGAAAGCTTACACTTTTTTCTATTTTTCGACATAATCACCGTTGAGATCGATGCATTTTTGCATACGGTAAACCATCTTTTGTATGCCTGAGTCGAAAAACTCTCCCGCCGCACCGCGAAGGTAGCTTAAAACTTTTTCTTTCAGTTCCTCTCTGGTACTGAAATGCATCCCACCTACATGTTTCTTCAAATTAGGGAAGAGATGGTAACCACTTGGGGCTATGTTCGGGCTGTAGGGAGGCTGTGTGACAGTATCCTATCCAAATTGGTTGATGAGATCGGTTGTTACACGGCCGTATGTAGACGAGCATTGTCTTGATGGAAACAAACTCCCTTCATGAGCATGTATCTCCTCTTGTTTTAAATTTTGAAATTGTTTGAAATTTGTTTGAAGCGAAAGTTCTTTAACGTCTCACAGTAACGATCAGCATTGATTGTTGTGCCGGTATCCATGAATTTGCAATAACAATAACCCCTTCCTGTCCCAAAACAGGCTCGCCATGACTTTTCCGGCAGATAGTGTTTGTTTGAACTTCCGCGGCTCCGGCAACTGGATGTTTCCAATGACGTGATTGTTCTTTCATTTCCGATATCTTACAGTATACCCAGGTCTCATCCCCAGTGACAATGGAGTCCAAGAATTTCTTGCCATCGGTTTCGTAGGCCTGAAGAAATTTGCTGGCCGCATCAATCCGTTGCCATTTGTGGTTTGCTTGGGACCCATTTTGCACAAACCTTGCTATACCCTAAATGGTCTGTCACAATTTTATCAATCCAGGTCTTTCTGACATCAGGGATCATCTCGGTGAGCTCCCAAACAGTCACCCTTCAATCGTTCAGCATTGATTCTTCCACTTTCGCAATCGTTTTGTCCAAAACGCTGTTCATCATGAACGTCTGTATATCCGTCTTTGAATTCTCTGCACCATTTGCGCACGTGTTGTATGCTCATACATTTTTCTCCGTATAGTTCACACAGTTGGATATGAATGTCTACTGGCACAGTGTTTTTTGCACACAAGAAACGAATCACAGAGTGTAATTCGCACCTGGCGGGAGACAGAAAAGACAACTCCATTATTAACAGCTACCAAGCCAAGACTGAGCGTTGCAGACCGATCACGGAGTGGGGTTTGGGAGTGAAAGAACCAAGCTGCAAGCCAAGATCACCGGAGCCCGCATAACAACGTTCGCAGCAACTATAGCCCCTTGGGAACCTTACTTTACAAACAACCCTCGTATTAATGCTAGCTAGAATCAGTAATGAGAGAAATGGTAATTAGACATGAAAGAACTATGGGGAGAGCAGTCAAACTATCCTCATGGTAGTAGAATGTAACAGAAATTGTTATGTTTGGCCCTTCCAAAATTAAATGATGTATCACTACATCACCCGATCTGATCAAGGAAAATACTATAACCATTAAGTGTGGCTTTATTCAAGTGACCACAAAGGGGATTTTTTTCAAAAATCTAACAATAACAAAAATTGAAAGATAACACAGTGTTGTTCTGAAAAATCCATGCTGAAAATTAATTTTGTAAAAGGTATTCTGTTTAAATCACAAGATTTCAAACATGGTTAAAAAAATGTAGGTCATAACTAATTCAAATTGAATTGTTTTAGGGATCCTCAGATTCTTGATTTACTGTATGCTGAAGCAAGGTACAACATCCTGGAAGGCAGGTATCCCTGTGAAATAGCACATTACATCATGTTAGGTGGTATTCAGGCAAGGCTGGAGTTGGGTCCTTATAATCCTCAAGTACATACAATATATTTCTTCAGGTAAAATGTTGTTTGATCAACATAACTTTATGTAAAGATATTGCATGCAGAGTGAGTTCTGAGAAACACACAGAAGCAACTAAGTTTAGATCCATTTATTTTAACTATTTATTTAATCCATTTATTGGATTAACTTCAATTTTAAAATTTTACTTGTTTTCATGAGGTTATAGTGGTTTTTTTTTATTTTAAGGTGAAAAGCACATTAAGGCTATTATCGCCTCCCTAAATGTAAGTGTGAGTGTAAAGTGTTAAAGTCGTAAGTGTAGTGTTTTAAGTATAAGTGTGTATTAGACTCGGGTACCTCGAGAGACGTCTAAATCCTCTCAATAGTTGCAGCTAGTCTGCACCTCCTGCAGCGTAAAATAGTTAAAACTATTTATTACTTAAACAACTATAAAAGAAAAAATATCTATTTCAAAATATAAAAATCTACTTAGCACCATTGTTTCGTAGCAACCAACTAAGAAAAGTAAACTGCTTACTTTTTATTAATTGTATTTAATGGTTGAAAAATGAGGTTAATATCCTTAATGTAAAACCACCAAATTCTCCTTCTTCTTTTTATTTCTTAAAATTAGTTGTATTATTTTTTATAATTTTCAGTGCTCATAGTTAATGAAGTAAATGTATTTATCATTGTACAGAGAACAGAGCAGTAGATTCTTGCCTATACATATGCGTAGAGGTGCGTGGACATCCTGGCTTCACCTAAGTGGCAAAAACTCTCCTGAAGTGCGATTGTTGGAACATTACAAACGTATTCCAGCTTCAACTCCTGATCGTAAACTGCAGCGAAAATATTTAGAGTTTATTTGGGCACTACCTTACTATGGGTAATCCTTATTTAATACTTGTTTTTTTATAACTTTTAAAATTTTTACAGTTCATTTCTTATTATATCAAAAGGTTAGGTTCACTGACCTTAAATATCGGGAAATTTGGAAATAATGTAGGTATTTTGTACATTGTGGAAAAAGGAGGCAAAGCTAATTTATAATAAGAAATACTAATTATACAATACTTAGAATTAAAGTGTTTCTCATTCAAATATTTTATTTCATTATTTTAATAGAAATCAGATCTAACTTCTGTTTTATGATGCAAATAATATGGATGCAAATTTGGACTGTCAGTATATTTACAGGATCTGTTTATTAATCAATAACGTACATGAATGTGATATAAGCACTTAATCATAAAAAGTATAGCTTATACTGCTTAACATGAGTGATAAATTAATTACACTATCGCATGTTTTCTGATATGTTAGAAGCAGCTATAAGTATATAATCAGATAAATTGTTGTTTTAGATGTGCATTTTTCCAAGGTCAAGTAGAGCAACCTGTACGAGGTTTACTGTCCCTTATTATTCACCAAGATGTACCTGTGCTCGTTGGGATTAATCCGCAAGGTGTATATGTTATTGACAATGTTCAGTGTGTAAGTATTGTTGGATTGGGATAATTTTCTTTTTACAGTAAAAAACAATTTATCTGTTGCCTTTGGGACCAGGTAAAGCTCAGAACACCCAATATGTTGGGTATTAAAAGGAGCCAAAAAAACCTTAATAAAACATCACTGTCATTATAATTATTTTAAAAGAAATTCAGTGGACAAAAAAGTAAAATTTGAAATAAAGTACAATAATATCTTGCCGACCGCTAATTCTAACACTAAACATTCAATGAAAACATAAACTAATTATTTAATTTCATTATTGTAACATAGCCACCGGACAACATATTCAAATGATTAGGATTCTTCACGTCAGTGGTCTGTCAACTCACCTCATAAAGGCTACCGCGGTTTCGAAACTATAGTTTCATCTTCAGGCCATACAAAATGTTAAATCCCTCTGTCGAGGTCATCACAAAGTCAAACAAAACATTAAAACATACATCACAAACAGTGAGCACAATTACACATTTAAAATATTCATCATGAAATTCGGCTTGGCCAAGCTACACACGCGATTCGTACGTCGTTACATTCCGGACTGTTTATGATGTATGTTTTAATGTTTTGTTTGACTTTGTGACAACCTCGACAGAGGGATTTAACATTTTGTATATAACGGCCTGAAGATGAAACTATAGAGTTTTGAAACCAAGGTAGCCTTTATGAGGTGAGTTGATAGACCACTGACGGGAAGAATAGGTCATAATCCTAATCGTAATTATTTAAATGTACTGTGTATAGGTGCAAGCTGACACACAGATACTCACTCAAGGAAGGGATAGTGTTTGTGTTTGTTATTATCATTTTCATGTTTTAATTTTCATATCAGCCTACAGTTTACCCTTTTTATCAAGTACTGAAGTGACAACAAAATAAAACTGCTTGATGTGTGTGCTTTTTCAGCATTAGTTCAATAGATTTATTAGACAGAGGGTGTACTGGTATTTTAGGTACTAGTGCAAAAGAGAAAAGAAATAATATAAGCTTGCAAATACTTTATCATGAAATGTAACAAATACACATTTGGTAAGCTAGGTATGCATTTCCTAGAAGTGACAACAGTCAAAACATGTCAACAGGTCGATAATGCCAAGGTGACATACTGAGGGGTTGGATATGCTGTATTTAGTTTAATTTCTTTTCGGAAGATTATTAGGATAGTAAAGGTAAAGTACGTTTTTAAACTGTTAAGAAATTCATTCAATTTTACAGTTTTTTTTAACTTAACTAATATATGTAAGAGTAAACATAAGCTAGTCATGGTAAAGCAAAGTCACTAGACAGTTAAATATTCAGCTAGTAAATGTAATAGTGGATTATTAGGCCTATATGTTAATGTCTTTTTACATATGAAAAACATTAACATAAATGAGTATTAAACATACGTTATTCATAAATGTTGGCCACATTGAAAGCAATTCAATATATAAATTATTGGATTTGTTGCAGTCATTACTATTAGGGCTGAAATACGAAGATCTGTGTTGGGATTTTGCAAAACCTTCTCAAGAAGAAAATCCAGACTGTCTCCCATGTCTCTTCTTGCAATTCCGTGTTGTTGAGAATGGTACCCATGTGTCAAAAATCCTACAAGTGTTTTCAAAACAGGTAACTAAACTGTCCTTTCAAAATAAATAACTTGTTATTTTGCAGTAAAGCCTAATTTGAAATGTATGTGCTTTAAATAATTAAATTTACTAAACGCAAAGGAAAAACAACTGGAGATATGGTGACAACTCTTATTGTCTCTTTTATTATCACACATTTTTATAAGTGAACGAATGTATAAAAAAAAATTAACTTTTGGTCATATTTTATGTCTAATTGATTTGAAATGCATGGAAAAAACTTTCTTCTGTTAAAATAATATTTTTAATTGGACACAAAGTTTTTAGTACTTGACAAAATGATGATCACGTATGCAACTGATAAAAATCCCCACCAATCTCCATCTGCTTCCATCTGAGTTGTCTTCACTTTATTTATGGTGGACCTTGCCCTTCACACAACCACACATGAATGATATCTGGCCAAGTGTAGCAACCACTCAGACGTTAACCATCTGAAAGACTGACACTTTTACCAAGCCTCATAACTGTTGGTTATTGGAATGCACTCTGTCGAAGTTTTAGGCCTGTTAAACAATTTACTGCTTTCCACTTTAAATTTGTAAAATTTATTTTTGTAAAAAAATTGTCAGACAAAGAATGCTAAGATTAGATTTATATAAAATAGATGTCCACTGAATCCAGATATGGAAACTAGAAGGTTTAAAGGAAATGGTGGTTGCAAACAAACCAGTTTTGAGAAGTAAGTAAACTAAAACTGCTTTGTGTTATCACACAATGCAGATATGGTGAGCCAACAACACAAGTTCTAAAATCTCTTGCTGGTGCATTGTTAGTTATGATTTTAATATTTTAGCTTTTACTTTTGACAGCAATAATTACTTTATTCAGAAATATACAATAAACAATATTTTTTTGTGTTTCTTAATCCTTTTAATACTAACATCTGACATAAGGAATGTCTCATGAGACAGTATATCAGATTGGTCAAATGACCAGTGTAGCATGTTAGACATTAATGGTATACTAGACATGAATGGGCTTCAGATTCCTCATTTAATTTTTGATCACATAAAAGAAATATTGAAAGTTATAATAAGTAGTACCTTTAATATCTCAGTTGTAACTTTTTTGTATTTCTTCATTTGTTTCATTGCATTTCAGGACCATAATTTCAGATAATTCGGGACAATTCTTCAAGTAAATTTACGCTGATGTATGGGTTCCTACATAAACTTAAATTCACATTAAATATATAAAGAAACATGTTTATACATATTTATTTTGTTCCTAAATGTTTGTAACAACCTTTACTTGAGTGAAACATAGCTTGTAGAAGGGATTATGGTCCCAAAATTTGTATCAAATGAAAATAAATAAAGTCACAACAGAAAAGACAGGTAATATTGTTAACTTCTATATGAAAGTGATTTCTTGGATACCAACAGACATAAAAGTTAAAATTATTATTGCTTTTTATCTTTTTTTACATTCAACAAAAAAAGGTTGTGTAGAATGACTAAAACCTGTGTGTTTTTTTCAATTGTACTCATAAGTTTTTTTGCAATTCTTCCGTACTGTGAAAATTGTTGATAAAAAATTCCTCTTTTAAAACATCTAAATTTGAAAAGTCTCGTTCCATTTTTTGGATAATTTTCATTTTATCACTCACTGACAGTTGTTTACTTTTAATGCCTGACATCATGTATTAAAAAATGAACCACGATTTAAAAAATAGCACAGTTTTAAACATAAAACACTAAAATAAAAATGCAGTCACTTACGTAACAGTCACAGGCTACTGTATATTTATTATAACAGGAACAGGAAGTGTATTTTACCGCACTATTTCACTGATGCAATGTAAGAATGGAAAGTTATGGCTACTGACTAACTTTTATCTGCTAGGTTGGGTTTTAAAGTTATATTGGCAACGGAACTGTTAGGATAGTGTTTATGGATTAGTTGTTTGAGTCGTTCCTGGAGTTTGCAAACATAAACTTTCGGGTACTTGTATTAATAATTGCAGCCATTGTACAAGAAAATTGTACGTGTTGTTACAAACCTTTTGTTCACGCTTCAGAACTGAACAAGCATAACATAAAATGCAGTAATTGCCTATATATATATATATATATATATATATATATATATATATATATATATATATAAACTGTATGTTTCATAAATTAAAATAGAATTTCCTCAGTATAAAGACATTATGTATAGGTACCATATTTGGTTTTAATAAATTAACATATGTATTTCGTATAATTTAGAAAATGAAGTGCTCATTATAAACAAATGTCTAAGATCAATTGTTATCTCACTAAAAGTGAGCTAATTTATCATTATGTAAATAGAAAACCAAACAAATTCTGATATTTTGTTGTTACTATCAAGGTCTTGTTACAAGCAAGCTGGTATAACCAAGTTCCACTGTATTATATTGATAACATTTTAATGTAATATTTGCTGTAATTAAAAACATACATTTATATTGAATAGGCAGTGATGATGGATGCTTTAATTGCTGGCTTTGTTGATGAAATGAAGAAGAAGTCCACCACAGTTCAACCAACAGAAGAGGTTGATAGACCTCCAGCGTATGATACTGCTACAGATAGTGATGGAAACGGTGAGTAGTAAATCCATTTGTAGTTCGACTTTATAGCCTGTAGGAAAACATATTGTTTTATAAAGTTTAATTTGTTTTAATTTTCAGAACAAGAGCACAATTGAAATTGTTACATTTTTTCAAACTCTGGTTTTACCATCACAGTTGGTGATAAAATTTGCTTAAAGTAATGCTCTAACTTTTCAATAAAGTTACAAAATTATACTTTCAATATGCATAATTTGAAACAGATTGTTATTTTAAAATAATTTGATCTTTTAAGATTTGAATGACTACTATTTTTAAACTGATGTGATGGATAGGTGTAAGTATTTTTGCGTTAAATTTGATTCCGACACTGATGGTTAATCAAAATTTCACTGTATATTGGTTTCTAAAGCACAGCCATCACATCAGTTAAAATCATAATATATAATCATGTATATTACTCATTAATGTAGTACAGAGTGTTCAGAAAGGGATGCAATTCTATGAGTTAGGTACAAAAACTGTAAACAATTACCTAACTGTTAACTTTTATAGGATTTACACAGCTGAATATGATGTTGCATATTCTTAAACACACGTTATAACATTTGCTGAGAAATCATAGCAACTTAACATTTCTCCTTGATAGCATTTCCTTGATAACATTTCTTCATTTCGTAGCAAGTAGTTTTATTTCTCCTTGTAATTCGGGAATGGTGTGAGCATGAGTTTTGCACACAGTATTCCACTCCACAAGAAAAAGTCAGGTGGTGATAAATCAAGTAACGAAGGAGGCCACAACGCCTTTGTAATCATTTGTCCATGGAAACATTGTTCCATGAAAGTAATGGTGTTGTTGATCATATAAACCATAGCTGTGAAATCGCATGTACTGTAACTGATCTGCAGGGATGATATTCACAAACGGTTGCACAATCTGAATGTAGAGTTCACTGTTTATTGTGTTATGAAGATTCAGTTTACTTAATGACATTACACGTGAAACAGCAATTGTTTGTGAGTGCAGGGGGCATTCTTTTAGCTAATTTGTAATATTTGTAGATCAAAATTTGATAATTTTGTGAATTTACATATCCATCACAATGAAACCATGCTTCCTCAAACTAGAACCTATCATTGAGCTCTTCTCCATTGGGGAGAACATGAACCACTGATAGATAGCTTTATGTTTTACATCGTCTTGTGGTAACAATGCATGAACAACATGAATTCTATATGGATAGATCTTTAAACACTTGCATAATGCCATGGGGTACTACCAACAGAGAAACCAGACTGACTACCTTGGTGTCATATAGACTTTTGGAACTACAAACATATACAGCTTGTACTCAACCAACTTTTCTGGTGTTTTCACTTTAAGTTGATCAATTTTGGATGCATCTGCAACATTACTTATCTCTTGGAACTTGTCGACAGCCACATAGTGGTGGACTTGTTTGTTGCTTCCATACCCTTCATACCGTCGTATTCAGTTATGTTAATTGCATAATGGAGCCAATTTAATGTAATGTATTCAAATATATATCTATTACATTTAAACAGTAATGTGTGTTAAAGCATTGTATACTGTTAAGATATACAAATTTTAGTTCATGCTTTTAGTAGTCAAAATTCTTGATTTTAATTTTGTATTTTGTGTACATTAATTGTGCTTCCCCAACTTATAAGTTACTGTATACAGTTACTTTCTAATTGTTTATAAAGTAAGAAAAAAATATTTTTTCATCTCCAGATACACAAATCCCCTTGACAAATGTAACACATCGAGCCATACCTCAAGCATGTTTGGGAAACAAGCTTAGTAAATTAACTCTTGCGACTTTTGATGAAGAGGGTGAGTTACAGAAAACTATAGCACTTATGTTTGACATTATTGTAATAAGTACTGTGTGCACTACTTTTTTCACTTATCACAAAGCTGTGGTCTAGCCTTAAGCTGTTGTATTTTTGAATGCTGAGCATGATAGTACAGTAGGCATGTGCGTGTGCATATGTGTGTGACCCACAAGGGAGTGCAGACTAAATGCATCTATTGAGAAGATTTAGACGTCCCTCACGGTAGCCGAGTCTAACACACACACTTACAACACTACACTTACGACTTTAACGCTTTAAACTCACATAAACATTTAGGGAAGCGATAATAGCCTCAATGTGCTTTTCACCTTAAAATTAAAAAAAAATTATGTGTGTGTATACTAGGTGTGTTCAGAAAGTAACGAGAATTTTTAAGTTTCGCGAGCTTGGAGAGTCCGATTGTCAAACTTTTTTTTATTATGTTGGTATACATGCCCTTGAAGTATGATAAAACTTTCAGCTTTTCTCATTGTTGACTTTGTCTGTGACAGCCACTAAGGTTAGACGTGTTTTTATGATCTCGGCGATTTTCGTTTGTTAAAAGAAATGGATCAAAGAATTTGTATCAAATTTTGCGTAAAAAATGGAATAAAGTGTAACAAAGTGTGTGAAATGTTAACAAAGGCCTATGGTGAGTCTGCTATGAGTAAAGCAAGAGTTTACAAGTGGTATAAGCGCTTCCAAGAAGGCCGTGAAAACGTTGAAGATGATAAATGCCCTGGACGCCCCAGTACATCAATAACCGATGAAAACGTGGAAAAAGTGAAAGAAATGGTTATGAACAATCGCCGAATCACAATTAGAGAGGTCGCTGATGATGTTGGCATATCTATTGGAAACAATGTCATGACATTGTTTCCAGTGTTTTGTGTATGAAGTGCGTGGCAGCAAAATTCGATATTAATGGCATAGTGCATTATGAATTCCTGCCACTAGGTGAAACGGTCAATAAGGAGTTCTACCTACAAGTTCAATGCCGTTTGCATGAAGCAATCCGAAAAAATCGCATGGATCTGTGGAAAAACAATTCATGGCTTTTGCACCACGATAATGCACTAGCGCACACTTCATTGCTTGTTCGTAAATTTTTGGCCAAAAACAGTACTGTAACGATACCCCAGCCTCCATATTTGCCAGACATGGCTCCTTGTGGCGTTTTCCTATTTCCAAAAATAAAGAGAACCTTAAAGGGCCATCGTTTTACAGCCGTAGATGGCATTAAAAGCGCATCGCTGAAAGAACTAAAGGCTACCTCAAAGATCGAGTTCGAGTAGTGTTTTGAGGATTGGAAGAAGCGCTGGCACAAGTGCATAATCTCCAATGGGGACTATTTTGAAGGCGACAACATCAATGTACAAGAATAAATAAATATTTTGTTCAAAAAATTAAAATTCTCGTTACTTTCTGAACACACCTTGTATATACATGTGATCTTTGGGTACTAATTATTATGTTTTTACCTAAAGGAATGATATTGCAGAATACCTAAACTTTTATTCCCAATAAACAGTAGAACCTAGATTATCTGGTATCCTGGTTCCAGCATTATATTTACTATGCATTGTCATGTTTACCTTCTGTCTGTGTGTTCACACTGAGCCTGCAACTGTTTAAACTTTGTGTTGTCCACTGTTTCACTTTTGTACCTGTGCTGTAGGTTCTACTAATGTGAAGGAGCTAGTGTGTCCAAGGTGTTAAAGCACCAGTCAGTCTGCTGGCTCCAAAATTGCACATCTCAAGGCCATAGGTTTGAGAGTGGAGTCCTGCAATAAACTTTTTCTCTGCTGTTAATACCAAGGATCAGGATCACCCCCTGTCCTCATTAGTATAACTGGCACAAAGTATGAACATTAAGAACAGGAAAAAATGTACTTACATATGATTTTCAAAGATTTATTTTTGGAATACAAAATTTAAATATTTTTTTTATAAAATGAACTTCAATAGTATGTAAATTGGATTTTGACAAAAGGTTGAATTTTTTTCTCTTTGGTTTGATTGGATTTAAAGTAATCAGTGCTCTACTGTAATTGCCATTAGTCATTCATGTAATGTTTAAAATGAGCTGTAAGGTACAAAATAGAATCAATACACTGTAATATTTTAATATTAAATTTTTAATCTGATCACTTTTATTAAATCATGTTAGAAGTGATTATGTATTTAAGTGATAAATTTAAAATTATTAAATTTTTTTAAACATTACTTTTGTCATCATTTGGAAATATTCGAATCATTTTGGCTTATGAAATTTGAAAAAAAAATATGAAAATATTAGGCCCATTTTTGTTTTGAATGGAAGCTATGTTTCTGTTCTTAACTAACTTCTGTAGTTGGTTAGGTTAGGTAATTACTGGTCCTGTTTAAATAGTTCAAATGGAACACAGATTTGATCTTAAACCTGGGAGGGTAAGCTATTCTATGCCAAACATGTAACTGATTGGTATCATCTTTAAACTCATTGTTTTGAGGCAAGTGTCTGCCTAACGTTATCAATAATAACAAATTTATTCTGCTGAAAATGTGGCAGATAGTATGGAAACAGTCTAACATTTCATAACAATGTGTGAGTATAATTAGGAAATAAATTTGTATGTCTATGGGCATGCTAATACTAGTTTACAATATTTCTAAACGTTCTGTCAATTATTTTTAACAAACCTTAAGAGTTTTAAAAACACAATTAATATAAAGAAATTATGTAAATAGTCAAATAGTTTGGTGAAAGTAACTACAGATTAAGTAATTAACTGCTAACGTTTTAAGTTCCTGTTTTTTTTGTTTAGTATTTAAAATATTGTAGGTAAATAAACTGTTCTTAAATTTTTTATTTTGTTAATAGATTTTTAAATTTCTTTTTGCACGCTGAATTTGTTGCACTTTGCATGTGTTTGTTTGTTGACAGCCGCAAGTATACCTCCTTCACCAGATGAACCTATGATACCTTTGACAGCATTTTTTTCTACAAAGATGTAACACCATTGTAAGGTTATTTTAATTTACTATACTTTAAAGATTTTGTTTTCCGCAAAAGATTTTATATAAACTTATAACTTAAGTAATTTTTTAAAAATATTAACTTAATGTACATTTATATTGTATTATATATATGTACATATGTATTGTACATTTATATTTTACAATGTTTTTAATAGAAACTTTATAACTTTAATAAAAAAACCTTTTATGTCTATACTTACAGTTATTTGAATTCACTACTGTTCAGTTTTTTCTGCAATCTTATTGTGCTCAGAATGTGATCTGTCCTCAAAACTTTAGCGGGACATTTGGACCATTATTGATTGTAACAGTGAAGTTGGTGTATAGTAACTTATTGTTGTACAACTACTATAGATTTTATTATTTTTACGATAGATTTTATTATTTGTTGAATCTATATTATTATTGATTTATTACAGAAAAGAAGCGGACTAAGGAAAAAGTATGTCAAAAACTTTTCTCTATCTTTAACATTTCAAAAATTTTTTTAATTTAAAAAATTTTTAAACAGTTAAAAACCAGTACAGAGTTTTTTTATTGTATCTGAAAACCAATCTTATAAAAGAAATATACTCATACAACACAAAGGCTTTTTAATTGTTATTATTACAGTTGAATGTTTAAAAAACAGCCGTCTCAGTGGCCTAGTTGATAGCGTACTGGGCTTTCACCCTGAGGACCCCGGGTTCGATTCCCGGCCAGGGCTTGGCATTTTCATACGCTATAAATCATCCCATTGTCTGCATTAGCCCAAGTGTGCACAATAGTCGGACGTTAAACACCAAAAAAAAAAAATGTTTAAAAAACAAACTCAGCTGTTCAAGAAGTGAATTTTATAAAACTATTAAACTAAATTTTTGCCGTTAATGATTAACTTGGGATTTTATATTTCTATCGCAATATACAATGTGTGTGTGTGTGTGTGTGTGTGTGTGTGTGTGTGTGTGTGTGTGTGTGTGTGTGTGCACGCACGCACATACATGTGCATGTGGGGGTATGCATGCACAGGCAAAACTATGGCACACAGAAATCTGAATTTTTAAAAGTATGTGCACAGTAAAAGATCAAATAACACCTTCAAGCCAAATTTTAAATCTTTTAATTTTTTTTAATTAAATATTTATCTGAATTTTACACCTATGTACATAGAACATTTACGATGAAAATTTTTTAGTTTTTGGGCAGTACCATGCAAATACTGCTGGTATTAAATACCTGCAAGCAGTACCTATGAAGATAGTGTAACACACAAGGTACATTAAATAACAATTCAATGTTCCCTTTACAGTGAACTAATATTTCATCTGTTTATAACAACTAGTGAAGTGAATTAAGCTGCATTTTCAGTAATTTTGTTTTTAAGAGCACTTACTAACTGAAGCAAATTTTTACTGAAGCCCACATATTACACAATACACAACATAAAAAGTGAGGAATTAGAAAACCCAACCTGTATTGCACAATGTCTTAGTTTTGTGATCGTATAAATAATATTAATTGAATTTGATTCCAAAGGTTTCACTTTGTTTAACATTGTTTAATGTTTGTTTAACTGATTGTTTGTATGTTTCATGTGCTTCTAGGAAGATGTATAGGGCAGATGGGCTCGTGGTCATTTAGCTACTGATCAGTGTGCTGTATCTTTTAATTACTATATTTTAATATTTGTTAAGATATATTATGTTCAAAAGTACAGTAATGAATTAATTGTGAAAAATTGTTTAATATTGTTTTAAAGCAGCTAAGAAACTTTAAAATTAGATCTGATTATTGTATATATTTTATGAAATTGTAATTATTGTGCAGGTCATTCAGCCTGTATACAGATTTCTCTTGTAGTTGGTTACCTATTTATAACTTCATTATTTTCTACTGTACATTTTTTAAGCAGTCATATCCTAAGTCATTATGTTGAGGGAGAGTGAATGAAATATTTGTGCCATCTAGTATTACAAAAAAAAAAATGTTATAGTAAAATCTGCTAAAAACATTATTGGTTTTTGTAGTTAGATGATATAATCCTGAAGAACTGAAAGATATAATCCTGAAGAACTGAAAAGAAAGTCAAAGTATTCTGGTAGTCAGCGTCAGTATCAGGGTAAGGTGCTCTTGTAGTTTTTGATAGTGGTGAATAAAATAAGCAGTTGTAATTGTTGTTAGCTGGGACATGTAGTTGGAATAGTGTAGTGTCTTCTTTTTGATATGCAGAGAATCAAGGTATTTTGGATCTTTACAAAATTAAAAACCCTACTGATCTAATCTAAAAAAACAAGAGAATCTACCTAACAGAGTGAAGCTAGTATTTATTGAAGATCAGTAAAACGGTGTAAACAAGATTTTGTTTTTTTCTTATAATTAGACGAGGTGTGTGTTAGTTGCGAATTGATCAGGAATGAATGTTTATTGCAGTATTTGTTGCTTAATTAACAAGCCTTAACAGTAGAGATGCCAACCTGTAGGAAGGCCTGTCGGTAACAAATTGTATCATAATGAAAGTAGGCCTATATGGTAGGATGCAATAAACAGGATAGTTTATTGTCATACATTCAGTCGTCGCCCCACATTGTTTCCGGTATAACAAATGATATTTATGTAGAATCACATTATAGCATAATTTTTTTTAAAAAAAAGGTATCAAAATGATCTGTATTTATAACAAAATTAGGCTAGGTCATATTGACTTTACATAATATATTTAGTATACAAGCAATATTAATAGTCACGTATTATTGCAAGGAAATATACAGGGTGGGGCAGGGAAGTATCCCTAATTTTAAAGGTAAATTAAAAAATAACCAAAAATGTTTGAACAAAACTTTATTGTGGCATCAAAAGGGTACAGATGGAAGTTAATTGTAATAATAATTTTACTTTGTTTTAAATAACACATCACGCAAGTGATGTCCCTCATTGTCAATGCACTGCTGTAGCCTGGTTCTAAAGTTCCGCATAACTCTGCGAAGCATTTCTTGTGGAACGCGGCCAACTTCAAGGCGAATTGCATGCTTCAAGGCTTCTAGGGTCCTGGGTCGATGTTTAAACACTTCACTCTTGAGGTAGCCCCATAAAAAGTAATCACACGGAGTTAAATCCAGCGAGCGTGCGGGCCATGGAATGTCTCCATACCGGGAGATCAATCGCCCGGGGAACATTTCCCTCAAAACAGCCATCGAATTTCTAGCAGTATGGGCTGTGGCACCATCCTGCTGAAACCACACTAGTCCCAAATTATTTTGTTGCAATTGTGGTTCAAGAAATTGTTGGAGCATGTTTACATACCGTTCAGAATTGATGGTAACACAACGATTGTCCTCCTCGAAGAAATAAGGCCCAATTATGCCTTCACTGCTGATTGCACACCAAACCGTCACTTTGTCACTGTGTAGAGGCCTCTCGTGAACTACCCTAGGGTTTGCACCACTCCAATAACGCATATTCTGCTTATTTACAACTCTAGAAATGTGGAAGTGCGCCTCGTCACTGAACAAAAACCATGCATCATTTGGCAAGTCAGCAGTTTCACATGCCTGTATTCGTTGTTGCCAGTCCCGTTGTGTGAGTTCTTGAACGATTACCATCTTGTATGGATGGAAGTGTAGTTCCTCGTGGAGAATACGACGCACAGTACGATTAGACAACGCCAGGCTGGATGCGTGCTTGCGAGCAGAACGCTTAGGAGACTGCAAGATCGATCTTCTGACACGGTCAATATTTTCTGGAGTTTGGACGGTCCTCTGAGCCCCAACTCTCTTTCACACTACACTACCACATGCACGGAAGTTCTCCACCCACAACAAAATGGATTTGCGGGTAGGAATCCGATAACGAGTTCGCAGCGCACGCTGCACCGCAACAATAGACTTATTTTGAGAGAAATACGTTTCGACTGCAAAAGCACGTTGCTCATTTGACCAAGCCATGTCTACAACTGACGGCGGTACTAACGGAAAATTTCATGGCCACAGCGTCATTCGAGCTTACCCCCCTCCTCTAACCATCCTCACTACACACAACGCCATCTCAAAAGTAGAGATACTTCCCTGCCCCACCCTGTATTTATTAGTTGGCCTACTTAAAAAACATTTTTTTTTCATCTAGTATGTACAACTGAAGTGACAAACCTAACACAAACACAAAGTACATAGACCAAATAAGACTACAAAGATGGGGAGAAATGGAATTGGGAATGTATCGCTGGATTGGGCTGGATCTAGTTCTAAAATGTTCCATGTGGAACTGTTATGATAGGTTAAAATAGGTCCCTCAAGTAGCTGCCACTGCTATAGATAAATTACTAAATAGCCTGCTATGCAACTGGAGCTATAACTGTTCCACATATTCAGTCTCGGAACTCTGGAAATGCTAAAGATACAGTTAAACTGACAAAGCTTACTTTTTGGGGATTTCTCTGTAGGCCTAAGTCAGTATTTTGCTTTCTAAATCTGTACCAATTGTGGACAAACCATAACGGTTGGCATCTTTGCAGCAGATAAAAGTGCTAGGATCTTAGAAGTTTGTGTGTGTGTTTTAGTTGGTGGACCTAGTCATTTGACGAAATTCTTCCAGTGTCTGGCAATGTTATATCGATTAACCAATTGCAAAACAACATCTGCATACCAGCAGCCTTATGTAATAATGTTACTTTGTACCAAATTGCCTTTTGATATTATTTGATTTATTTAATAGTAAATTTTTAATTTCTTCTTGTCAAGTTTGGAAAATGATTTAATAATATTAAAATTAATTAATTTAGTAAACATTGTTTATCCTAACTTTAAGAGGTCACAGTGAAAATTTGAATACGGTACAAGAAACTATAAGAACATACTTCTCACAACTACTTACAAGTTCAATTTGTGTACATTTCTTTTTACTGGACTAAGTGCCAATTACTATAGTTAATAAAAACTTACAAGTAATTTATGAAAAAAATCAAATATTTTAGGGTTTTTTGAAATGTCTAATTTTTTCGAACTAAAAATTTTTAAATATTAAAATTACAGTATGCAAACATTAATATTTTATTACTAATCATGCAATATTATTGTATCAAATTGAAATTCTTGGCAGTTTTGCAAAAAAAAGGGACTGTGTTATCGCTTCTGCTGTGAAGCAACTGATTTATAAGCCTGGCAGGCCAACTCAATGAATCCCTTGGTATCATTTTGTACGATCAGTGAACTTATGATACCTATTGCAAGAGTTGATCTCAATGTCCATATTATCATGTCAGAGCAACACTTGGCACTTTTGAAGAGTTGATCAGTGTGTATCAGAGACCAAGTTTTGTTTAAATGTAAATTATAATTAGTTTACTTCTCTCTCTCAGACCTTACAGTTTCCAAACGTGTCCAAAATTGTGTACAACACTTTGACACTTAAAACAAAAAAGTCAGAATGAAACAAAAAGCAAACATGAAGTGTTTGCTTTAATTTCTGATTTTGTACTTTTGCTGGAATTACGGGATTAAAAGTGAGATCAAATCAAAAAAATGTCAGTATTACTGTTGCCCCTTAAAAGTGTAGTTTTAATGTACAGTGCTAAACAAACTTGTGATTGCTAGAATTTTTTTTAACTCGGCTGTTCATATTTTCAAGACATATAGTGATATGTCTTGCAGACATATAGTGTTATGAACGTATGCAGCTAATATTTATTTATTTATAATTAAGTTTTTTATAAATGTTTACATACTTCATAATTTTTATTTATTATTTTATTTATGTATTCATCTTCAAAGACAAAGGAATAAATAACAAATATTGTTTTTTATTTAATATTAGTATTATAGACTAGTGATATTTATCAATCAAAAGTTATAACTAATTCTTAAGTTGGTTTTTGTTCTTATATTATTTTACTTATGTTAAGTATGTTTTATTATATAGTATTTATGTCGGAGATTTATTTGAAGAGCTATTTTTTTCATTTATGTTTTACTCTTGTTTGTCTGTACGTTGTTCAAGTTAAATATTGTTTTCTTGATTTCAGTAAAATATTTTTAATTATTACAATACTTTAAATTTCATTATTTACATCGATAAATGTTTTTATCATTTTAAACAGGCAAAATTTACATTTTGCCAAACCAAATATTTTATGTGAACTTTCATGAAATATTCAATATTTTAAATACACTGTTCAGGAGTATTTATTTTATTATAGTGAACAGTGAGGAAAATGTTTGCATACACAACTGTTATATGTATGTGGTTGTTACTTTTGAAAGTATGTTTCATAAATATTAAACTGAGTAAATTAAATTAATAAATATTTTTATTTACTATTATCATCTGTTTGCGTTATTTTCACAGTATATAAACATAAACAATTATTTCCAAAGTTTATGAAAAAATCAAATCATTTTATTTTATAAACTTGGTAGGAATTATAACTAACATTACTGAAGTATTATGTTTAATTTATAACACAGTATTATGTAGAAATACAAAGAAAATAAAAAAGTACTTATTAAAATGATGTTTCAGCATTTATTTCAATTAATATGATTTCTTTATTAAAATACATACTTTTTTCTTTATTAGAAAAGAAAAGAATTTTATAAAATACAAGTTTCAAAAATTTTTTTTAAGCCCTCAGTGGAGCATATTTAGTCAATTTTGGTTCTTTTGGGCTTTCAACTATGGTTCTTTTAGGTTTTTGAGATTCTCCCAATACTTTTTCAGTCTTATAGATCTCTGTAGTCTAACTTCCTCCGAGTAAAAGGCAACTCTTTTTGTTCCTTTTTTAAATTTTAATCTAGTGTTTTTATCCCTAAGGATTGGTTTTTCCTTTCCTTCTTTCAGACGTTCCTTCATTATCCCTAATTCTTTTAGGTCCTGTTCCACTTCCTTAAGCCACTCATTCTTTACTTTCATCTTGAGTCAAGAATTATTTAATACATTTTCTTCTTTTAAAAAAAATGATATTAAACTCACTCAGTTTACTTTCTCACTGTATAAATTAAAGTATGGTGACTGTGAAAATCAATTTGAGATTTTGATGGGCATATCAGTTTCTGTGGACACTCAGTTTAAAAATGGGGATCACTAATTGTCTTACATTAGCTAAGTTTGTAGCTAAGACAAATGAGTGATTTTCAACAAAAATACAAATGTGGTATAAAAATATAGAACAAATATTTTATTTCAGAAACTATATATCAAAATTATTTTAGTTGCAAGTTATTAGTAACTTGCAATTTTGGCTAAATAGGCTAAATTTAGGGTTGCTTAAATAAATGAAATAAAAAAATATCTTAGATTCCAGTCACAATTTAGGACGGTCTAATTATTTTGTAACATTGTTTATGTTGTATAAAGGTTCAATTTTATAAAATCTACGTAACATTTATATACATTAAATTATTTGCGCAAGAGGGTCCAGCTGCAGTTATCTACAGCCCTATTGCAGTTACTGTAGTACCCCTGCCCTATCTTTTCTTCCTACTACGAACTAACAATGATGTCATTCCTACTGCAAACTATGTAATAGTACTGATGCTGTCCTTTTCTACTACGAACTAAGTAGTAAGGCTAGTGCTGCCCTTTCATAGTTATATTAAATAAATAATTGTTTCTTTTAACAGAAAAGGTTTTTCTTCACTGCTATAATGGACTGCAGTTTGCACTTTATTGATTTTTATATTGACTTCTTTTTTTTTCCGGCAAAAAACCGTGAAGGTTATCATCGCCAATTTTTATATTGAATAATCCTTAGGCTCATTTGGGTTTTAAGTTTTTTTGGGCTCACTGGTATACATGTTTTAGTACCTGTGTTCTTATTTTTCTAACCTTTTACCAAAGAAACTGGTATTATGTTTGGCATTATTTGATATCTTAAGGTGTTTACATTGTGATACTAGTCAAATTGACATCACAATACATAATCTCATACACAGACTCACACAAATTGTATGAGCTCAAAGATTTTTTCTCACATTTTGTACGAGCAAAAAATTGCATATTAACTTGTAAATCAGCATAAAATTCGACTTGTATGATTTGACTGTATCTCATGCAAATCATCTTTACATATCCCAATAGTCCTAGGGTAAACACACCGTTATGTAACTGTTTATATGAAATACAATATTTTGACAATAAATTGTTGCTAGACCTATTCAGACTATAAAATAGTTACCTAGGCAACGAATTTCGTGAATGTTACTAAATTATATAGTTAGTGGAATAATTTCGGTTCCAAATGGCTTTATTTAAAATTCGCAGTATTAAATAATAAAGTAAGTATTTCTTATTTTTGTGAAACTCTTAGTTCTAATTTTTTCAACGAACTTCAAACACTAAATGTTTATTTGCAGAAATTTCACTTTAATTATAGTTATAATTATTATTATTATTGAAAGTAATTTTAAATTATACCAAATTTAGCTGAAAATTTCACTCACTTACATATAACAACACCGTGTGCATATTGATATATATATATATATATATATATATGTATGTATGTATGTATACATATAATATATATATATATATACACACACACACACACATCTGTTTTTTTAGAGAAATGATAAATTATTGAATGTAACAAAATTTGTGTAATGTTTTTGCACTGTTTGTTCACACTTTAGCTATTCTTGATACAGGCAGTGTATATATAGTAATAATGTACACCTACAGGCTGTAAATATTTATAATTAAGTCTTATTATATTTCACTTGATTTTTCAGATCATTAATTTGTCCACCCTTCTAAAATCATCAGTCTCACGCACTTCAGCTTACAAGTTTTTTTTTAATTGATTTGACCAAATTAATTTAATACTTAGGTGGAACAAAGCAACTAAAAGCAGTCATGACGGAGATAAGTTCGTTACCAAGAAGCTCAGAAATGAGCGCGTTAGGCCAGCGAGGCTACAAAATAGGTAAAAAAATAGGTCAGGGCTCTTATGCGTCAGTCCATGAAGCAGAACATACAGAAAACAATGGTAGTAATTCAAAGCGGATCCATTTGGCGTGTAAAATTTTTGATAAGCAAAAAGCACCGCAAGATTTCTTGGAAAAATTCTTTCCTAGAGAGTTGCATATCCTGACAAAAATTGAACATCCGCATGTAATTCAAGTGCATAGTATTTTACAAAGGGGTCCTAGAGTCTTTATTTTTATGAAATATGCTGAAAATGGTGATTTACTAGAATATTTAAAAAGAAATGGACCAATTCAAGAAGAAAATGCAAAGTTGTGGTTCAAACAAATGGCAAGTGGTCTACAGTACTTGCACACAAACAATATCGCTCACAGGGATTTGAAGTGCGAGAACATACTGTTATCTCGTAGATTTAATGTAAAACTAGCGGATTTTGGTTTTGCGAGGTTCTGTTCAGATAAAGATGGAAACCGAACACTGAGTCAGACATTTTGTGGATCAGCAGCCTATGCTGCTCCAGAGATTGTGAGTGGAATTCCATATAATCCTAAACTATCTGACGTATGGTCTTTAGGCATTATTCTCTTTATTATGTTAAATGCAGCGATGCCGTTTGATGATACAAACTTAAGGAAATTACTTAAAGATCAAATGAACTGTACATGGCAGTTCCGACCTCGTACTCGAGACCGTATATCTCCAACAGCAAAATCTTTACTGAGGCACATTTTAGAACCCGACGTGAATAAGAGATTGTCTTTAGATGTCATATTGTCACATGACTGGATACGTACAGACAAGTTAACACCTACTTTAATAGATTTACAGCCTCTTCCAGGTATTCAAAGACCACCATCAGCTTCAAGTAAACGAAAAGACAATAATAATGCTACACTCCATGACATATTCAACTGACTCTTCTGTGAAGAATGTTATAGCTACATTTCATTAAGTGTAATAAAAAGTGCAGAATGAAGAAAGAATGTTAAATTTCTTTATATATTGTCAAGAAATAATGATTTGTAAATAAAAATTGCTTTTAATACTACATTCTTTAATTACATTAACATTTAGAAATTTAAGATGCCAATTAATGCAGACTTTAACCCTAATTACAATGAAATCAGACAAAAAAGTGTAATATATTTTTTAAGATTGAAATGGCTGCCATTTTGAAATGATTGGATTGATTTTGCTAGGTATCGAACTTCTCCAAGCTATTATCAAAATTAATTTTTAAACAAAGTTTAAATTAAATTAACAGTTTAAATTAATGCAAATATTAAAGATTCAGGACCTCAAAATGAGTGTGATAATTTTTTTAAGGGGCATTAAATGTGTTATGTATAATTAAAAATGTATTGTTCACTTCAAGGTTCTGAGTCTGGGTTTGGATGGTAGCTCCAATAGCTCATTTTCCAGTGGAAATTAGTTAATCACAATATTTTCTTCCGAAAGGTCAAATGAACATTTGAAGGAGCATTGTTCCTGTTAATTGTTAATTCATACGGTGGTTGGAGGTGAACTGTCAACAATAACATTCAGATGTAATAGTAAGTAAATTACGGTGTTTGTTTGCTACTCACAGATTACCAGATATTTTAGTTTTAGATAATGCTTCCTACTTTGTTCTTGAAGAATTTAAAAAGTTTATAACAAAAACCAGCATTACACATATCATCTAGGAAAATTAGAATACTATAATAGTTTCACAAAAATTATTTTTTATTTCGGTGAAATCCTAGTTTTTCCGTGAGGCATCATCAGACATAGTGAAATTAAAAATTAAAAAGTGTGTTTATATATAGTGATACAGTTGCTGTTAAAACTGGAAAGGAGAAGATAAAGAAAGGAAGAACGACATTGTAAGAAGGTCAGTGAGCAGCAGGTTGGGAAAATCCTAAGCAATAAGCTTGAGTAATAGAGAGGGAATTGAAGTTAGCCTGTTGTTAACTTAAATTAAAATTATGGTTTTTAGAAATAGATCATATTTCCAGAATGTTTAAGGCAACTAGTTTTATGGATTATACTGTTATTGTCCAAATGAAATGAATGATGAGATTACAATACATGATTTGCAAAATTGGAATCATTTTTTTTTTTCATACTTCCAGCAATTGAAATATTCTTAGACACAAGTTATATAGCCTTTCCAGACTGTCGTACATATTCACAAGGGCACTCTTCACATACAGTACTGTTTAGTTATTTATACTTATTGTGCCGCCCGGTGGCCTAGTTGATAGCGTACTGGGCTTTTACCCCGAGGACCTGGGTTCGATTCCCGGCCAGGGTTTGGCATTTTCATACGCTATAAATCATCCCATCGTCTGCATTAGCCCAAGTGTGCACAATAGTCGGACAATAAAACAAAAAAAAAAAAAAATTCTTATTGTTGACAATTTGTTTCTCTAAGATCGACGTACAGTAAAATGTTGGCTTATAATTAGCAATAAAAATGAAATTAATAAATAAAATATCAATAACAGATTAAATTTCTAATTTCATAACTTATATTGCTTACAAATGGTATTTTATAATATTTTGTGTTCCTTTGATTTGTTTACCTTGTACCTTGTATGCACTAGATACTAATGCATTCGGCTTTTTAATTAAAATTCTGTTCACGTTTATCACCAACAGCAATCTGTTTGGTGGTATTTAATTCAAAATTAAAGCTATTATTATTTAAGAGTACAGTTACGAGTTTGTGGATCACACTACAAAAGGCGGTATGTTTATGGGAAAGTGGGAAAGCTGGTATTACAGTGTCTGTGTATTTACGTTTTCATAAATTTTGAAGGAAAGTAAGTGAGTGCTAAATCTATGTTTAAATCCAAAAAATAATATTTTTTATCCATGGTGAATGTTATATTTTTATTAATAGTATTAATAAATTTATTTTAAAAAATCTAGCTGTCTATTAGTACTATCAAACAATCATAAGACATTTAAATAATTTTGGCACATACAAACTACAAAAATGTTAATTTCATTTGCAATATTATTTTATAATTTTGATTCTTTTACTGTGGAATGTCGTATAATAGAAAAGAATTTTTGTGAAACTATTATAAGTGTTCTAATTTTCCTAAATATCTTAGTGTTTCACCGAATACCAACTGTGTGTTCAATAAATAATATTACACATATTACTTTGGTACCTTATCATCCCCATCAAGTACTGAAGTAATGGTCAAATTGGACGTTACGTTCAGGCTACAAAACTGGCATTCAAAGTGATCGGGGAACAATAATTTCACATTTTTATTTACATAATATTTCACACCTTATTCCAGTATCAGAAAATCTCCAGCAAAAATGATGTTTGGCCATAAACTTAAAACTGTAAAACTTCACCAACAAAAAGAAAGAAAATTGGGAATATTAATATGAAATAGTTCATAAATTTATACCTGGAATTCTATTTAGCTTCTTACAAGTGTTCCTGGTGTTACAGAAAAGAATCGTGGCACTGGAAACTATAAAATTATATCAGAAGATGGTTTGTTTCATCATCATCATATTGACCATATCAGACAAAGGCTCATTGCTTTACCTTGTTCTACATTACCTGTAACCATTGTTAGACGATAAGACATACAATCCAAACTCCACATAAACAAATACTGGTACTTAAACACATCAATTCTGGGAAACCTAAACTAATGGATCCCCTATCAGAAATTCATACTGCTTCACCTAACAAAAATCCCCAACCATCACCTACCAAAAGAATTCCTCAGTTGACTATACCGACCTTACATCCAGTTCAACATATTCAACCAAGGATGTTTGATAACTTTGTGATAAAATAATTATGTAAATGGAAGTTTTTTTATTTGTTTTATATCACCAGATTAATTGTTTCAATGTTATTATTATTTCTTAGTACATTAATAATTATTTTGTGTTCTGTATAGATTAAGTACATAATATGGAAGAAAAAATATTGATTGGTAAGTTGAATTGTAAATAAGAAGTTTATGTTAATAGCTAGATTTTTTTTTTTGTGATTTTTATAATGGCTTAAATATTTAATATTCTAACATAATTAAACTTTCTAAATACAGTAACTACGGGCAACTAAAATATTTTCTGATTGTTAGCATTTTTATTGAAGTAATACATTTTTTATTGGCTCTTGGTAATTTTGTGTTATTAAAGTTAATTATGTGTACAGAAATTTAATAATAAACAGTTCTTTTAAGTGTGGAGGATGTGTGTGTGTGTGTGTGTGTGTGTGTGTGTGTGTGCCACACACACACACACACACACACACACACACACATTCCTCCACACTTAAAAGAACTGTTTATTATTATTATTAAATATATATATATATATATATATATATATATATATATATATATATATATATATATATATATATATATATATATATATATATATATATATATATATATATATATATATATATATATATATATATATAAAATATTAAATAATTTTTTTTTAATTCCATTATTATTTATTTAATTATATTAAAATATATATTATTTATATTTAATAAAATTTTTTTAGCATTGGGAAATTGCCTACTGAAACTTTTGCAATGCTTCAAGAAGCTTTTTGAGAATATTCTCTTAGCAGAGCACAGTTTTTCAAGTAGTATGCTTGTTTCATACAAACTAAAAAATAGTCGTAAAAATCAACTACAACAGCATGTAATAAGGCTCCTAGGTATGAGGCTGTAACTGAGGTCGTTAGTTGGGCTTGTTAGTTAACAATTCAAGATTTACGCCATTACTGTGAGCCAGACTGGTCCTGGTGGTTGTAGTTCATTGGAAGTGTGGTTCATTTATGCAAGATGACATAAAAAATTTGAAAGTTTGGCTTGAAAATAACTTAATGATACTGAACAAAAAATAAATTATAGGCTATGATTTTGAAGAATTTAAATGACTTTTCTTTTAAGCAAAGTATTTATTAACATAAAATCAAATGATCAACACAAATTAATTACAAATGTTTGGTGTTAAAAAAATTGTCATATTTATTATTTAGGAGTTGTAATCGGTAGTAAACTATTATGTCTGTAATATCAAAACCTAAGATCTTAATGTTTTAAGGAAACTTTATTTTATGCTGAGGTATTTTTGAAATCATATGTGTCATGCTTTAGTAGAATCAAGAATTGTATACACACTGAACTGTTTGGGGATATCTTTATGGTTGTACACTATCACCTATGAATAACCTAAAAAATGTAAGTACTTTACTCATAAACAAATAGAATAGAATATTCATATCCATTCTAGCCGCCTCGGTGGCCTAGTTGATAGCATACTAGGCTTTCACCCCGAGGACCCGGGTTCGATTCCCAGCTAGGGCTTGGCATTTTCATACGCTATAAATCATCCCATCATCTGCATTAGCCCAAGTGTGCACAATAGTCGGACGTTAAACACCAAAAAAAAAAAAAAAGTTAAACCAGACATAATATATTTTAACTAAGATCTCTTTGTTCTGTAAAAACATAACATGTGAATGTTCCTTGTCCATTGAGTCTATAGTTTTCAAAAGAATTTGTGAATTTACTGTAGAAGCGGTAAATTTATTATGAATATACATGTAGTTCATAATTCTTTATATTGAACCATGAATTAAATAAATGTTCATAATAATTTTCTAGAAATATTTTATATTGGTTCGTTCACGTAAGGGGAATAATTCAATGTGATGCAGTTTGTGTAATGTTTTTACTCAGTTTGTTTAGGTAAAACATTGCAATATCACAGTTTTGAGGTTAGTTGAGAAAAAATGCATGGTATTAGTTTAGGTTACATTAAAGCTTTCCTTATTTTATAATTAAATTTTAATAAAGAAAAATTGAATTTTAATACTAACGTTAACAATATAATTTGAAGAATGACTTTAGGTTAAGTCAAGATCTAAAAAAAAAGTTAAACAAAAAAAAACATCCATTCTTTTTACATCTGAGAATATCTCCAAATATATTCTCTCTTTTCTACAATAAAAATATTTTTATTATAAATGGTCATAAAATTTAATTTTTAATGAAAAAAATATTAATATTAAATTAATGTTATTAATTTTTAATATTATATTTATCATGTGAAAAAAAATTAGAAGATTTTGCCCCTCAGGCTAGATTAACAAAATATTATTAATAATTTTCTTGTAAAGCCCCAATAATGTATCAGTTTCTAGTTACTGGTAAAAATACAAGGATGGATTTTAGAAAACTTCTAAAATGTTCTTGCAGGAATGTTTATACATTTAAAAAATATTTTTGAGAGAAATTGTTTAATTCTGCACATATTTATGCTTGGTAAAACATGTATGGAGTGTTTAAAGAATCTGGCAAGTATTACTTTTCCTTTCACAGCCACAAATAATGACTAAAACAGAGGCGACTAATTTATTTCACAAACGCTATTAATTAGCATTCAAATTATTATTGTTTATTAACAAAATTTAGCAAATAATTACAACATTAAATTTTATGAATTAAAAATCTAGTAAAAATGTGTAATCAAATTTAAATTACTTAATTTTAAATAAGATTTAATTAATCATTTAACTAATAATTAAATACACCATAATAAAAAATAATAAATCTGTGTGTAATTAATCACCATTTTAAGAATAGAGAATTGACAATCGAGGATCAGATTGCAACCAAGACTCTAACGCAAGATATCGATCTGTAGCCAGATCTCTGTGCCTTTGCAATCGAATATCTAATGTGTGTAAGTAGAATGCTATGCGACTGACTTCTTCGACATAAGCTTCTTCTTCTTCATGACTTATGTTTACACCAACATTTTCATACCAATCGTGTTTCTGGTGAAGCAATTCAGTTGCCTAAAAAAATATAAAATATTGATAGGTTTGATGACAATAAGGATACACTTCTTTCAAAATCAATAGAGTAAAAGCAATTATTCTATCTGCAGAGAAGTTCATGTCATTAAATATTACTGATCATTAATTAGGATATAATAAAAGAATAAATTATTAAAGGATTATAATCAATTAAAATTATTTTTAATCTTTTATTACTTGCCTTGTCAAATTTCTGCTGAATCCTATTAGCACGGTCTACAAGAAGTTGTTTGTAATCATTTAGACACTTCTGTCTAATTAGATGAGCATTGCGTTGAGTTAGAGGCTGGTCGCCAAGTTGGGCCATATACACTGCTAAGAAGTCTATTTCAGCTTCTTCTTCCCGCACAGTTTTCTCTTTCAATTTTCTTTCCTGAAGTAAAAAAAAAACAAGCATTAATGTACAACAATGTCAGTTAATTAATTATAAATAATAAAGAGGTTTACTAATGGAAATAATATTGCATACTCTTTCTCTCATTCCTTGTTCTGCTTCTGCATTTCTTTCTTCATCAAAAATTGATATATACAAAGCAGGCTCAGCAACTTCAGTAATTAGATTTCTGTAAATTTTCATAACCTGAAAACAGATTACACATAGTAAAACTATTAAATAAATTCTAGGCAACATTCTCCAGAAATAAATTAAGTAAGCAAAAACATATGTAACAAAACCTTCTCGCATGTTGCTTTCCCATAGATCCTGGTTCAAAAGATATTAAAATATAAAAAAAATCACAATTTTTTATTTCATTTCATTTTGGTCATTAGGGAAATTCTTAACCAAAGTCAAATATATCAAAAATTTGAATTTAAATAAATGTATAATTTAAGAGTCAATAGGATAAAACACAAATCTTGACAGAGTTTAGTGTGCATTAGTTTTTATAGATTTATTCCTAAAATCTAATGAGAGACAGTATAGCCTCAAGAGTCAACCTTTATTACACACCAAGCATCAAACTTCTACAAGTTAGAATGTCTAGAAATATAAAATAATCATTTCTCAATGACTAATAAAATCATTCAGAAAAACACTAACATTAAGTAGTCAAAAAGTGTGTCAAGTTCTCAGCAACATCAAGTCCACGTTTTTTTTTCATTTGATTTCAAAGGCAGTATCCACAAGAAATTGGTCCCCCCCTGGTCAGATTGTCAATGGAAATTTTTAGTGTAAAATTTGGAAGCAGGTATGTGAGAGCATTAGGCACAAATAATCAGAATAGTGGAAGAACAAAGCTGTTTTCTTCGCAACGACAATGCACCTGCACACACATCGCTAATTGTTCAGAATTTTTCGGCTTCCAAAAACAAGGTAGTAATGCTCCAGCCACCCTATTCACCTGACCTCAACTGGTGCGACTTTTTTCTGTTCCCAAGAATAACGATGAAATTGAAAGGCCATCGTTTCGACGCAATTGAAATAAGGCAGAATCACAGGACATACTTTAAACACTTACACTTGTAGACTTCTTGGGATGCATGGAGTAATGGAAAAAAGCTGGGGTCACTGTACCCATGCCCAAAGGGGACTATTTTGAAGGAGATGATGGAAACTAGGAGTTATAGGAAAATTTTGGGTTTTAGATTTTACTTAAAATCTGAAGACTCTTTTCTATGGGATTAACATTTAAAGATGCTCTAAAAAAATTTAGAGCATAACCTAAATAACTAATTTAGGTTATTTTAATTACCTCATTTTCCATATCCCTGGTGTGTTGCAAAGCCATTTCTTCTGCTTTTAAGCTCTCTTCCAATAGCCAGAACAATTCTACCTGTTTATATTCTTGAGATTTGGGATGAACCTATAGACACAACTCAAAGCACGACATTATCTTGTCTAAATAGACAGAAAAAATAATTTGAAAAACATTATATCTTTCAGTTTTGCTCAGCTACAAAAAATATTGTTTATTTGGTGCATAGATAGCAGAGTTAGTACTTTTGTCTTTACCAGAACTTTAAAATAAGGTATCATGAAAAACTATATCATAACATAAGGACTAATATCAGCAATTAACATGTGACTTATTTCAAAAATTGCGAACATCTGATTTTATTGAATCATGTAAAAAACTGTAATCAATTACAAAGACAAGAGCATAAAAAAATTAAATTATTTAGCATTGATAACAAGAGGAAATGGCCTTTCAGTGTTTTACATTATTTAAATTTAGCACAAGTCTTGAAAAGGTAAAAAAGCAATTAAAGATTTGATTTGTTCAAATTGAACTCAATCATTAACCTAAGTTTGAGAAACGAAAAATAAGATTTGATTTGTTCAAATTGAACTCAATCATTAACCTAAGTTTGAGAAACGAAAAATAAAACTAACATTCCATATTGGTCATTTTCAGTGTGTTCCAAAGTTTCATGGGCTGTAATGTCAAACCAAAAAGAGATATTTGAAGAAATAGATGTAGAATTGTTTACAAAATTTTACATGCAAATAATATTTTACATGAACCCTTCATATTTAAAATAAAAATGCAATAAAGATGTCAGTTTCCAAAATGGTGGACTAAATCTTCAAACACAAATTTCACTGTGTTCTGAAGAATGAAATCACTTGTTTGTGAAATATTCTGCAGTACTCGGATTTCTGGGGCACCCTGTATATACACCAGCCATTGCATTGATGTTTCATAAGAGCCAGTATTAGCCTTTGGGTTGGTTGCGAAATCGGGCGCTAGCTCAGTTAGATTTTTTGTCTAGGTTTTTAAAATTATCAATAAATTATAATATTATATTTAAATTAATATTATTTTTACAATAATAATCATTATCACTACAATCAATAAATGATTTTCAAATTTATTTCAAAAGTATATTACCCATTTTTATTAGATATCTTTAAAATGCGTCCCTTACATAGGCGCCACAGTAAATTTTGCCCAACCTGTCCAAAAAGGCCTTAGCCAGCACTGATAAGAGTAATGTTAAAACTTGTTTCTCTATATTTTATTTTGTCATAGAACTATGACTGAAATGTTGTTTAATATTCCAAAATAAATTATATAAGTATAAACAAAAATACACACTTTGATTTTAGTCAAGAGGCCGAGAAGTGGGAAAAATAATAATATACTTCAATTACAATAAGTAAAGATTGATAAAGGAAAATTTTCATTGTAAATGACACATGGTTTTTAAAACTTAAAAGCATTAAGGGAAATCTCCACGAAGTACATGCCACATTTTTGACCTAGGTTAGTACAGTTTTTCTATTAACTAATCAAACGCCAACTTAGCTGTAACTAATAAATCTCCTTCAAGCCCCTTCACAAGAGTACTCCATAACTTAACTAACATGGTGGTGAGTTAAAAAATCCTTTATTTTAAAAAAGAAATTCACCAACCTAACTGATACGGTTGTTGGTCCTAACACGGTGATGCGTGATCTTTAATGTATATTACGATTGCGGGCAAAGCCGTAACGGGTAAGAGGTAATCATATTATATTTCTAAAAGTTTGTTTTTGTTTATTTGTTTGTTATTCAATCACACTTTAACTACTGGACCAATTGAGATTAAATTTGGTATGAACACGGTTTAGGTACCTGAGATAAACACAATACTATTTCAGTTTAATTGTATAATAGTGGCTTTTTAATAATACTGTATTTTATTAAAATATGACAGGACCCTGTTTTAGAGTATCGAGTAGCAAAAATGTATATTTCTTGGCCGAAAACCATAAATCGTATAATATTGTAAATAGAAATATATTAAAATGAAATGACCTATTCTGATTTTGAAAATCGACTATAAATTTTATTGCCTACATTATTATTGCAGGCAAAGCCGCAACGGGTAACAACTAGTTTTAAAAAAAAAAAACACCCTATAGGTATATACTGTATTTGCTACTTACTAGAAACCCAGCTGTGAGTTCAGGATTAAATGTTAACCTATCACCCATTTCTGTAATTGATGGCTTTATAAAAGTTCTAGTCGATGCTGTTACTTTTCCTTCTCCATAATGATATGTAATTCGAATTTCATTCGCTGTCAGATCAAACTCACGCACTGCAATATCTCTGTCTGCATCTACTTCAAGGTTGCGATGAAATTTCTCAATAATTTTCTGTAATAAAATATTATATTCAATAAATACAGTTTAAAAGTTTAATTGTTTTAAAAATAGTGTAAAAGGTATAAATCTAAACGTTGTAGCAAACAAATTAAAGACTATAGTACGATATCTGACTGTGACAACTAGATCATAGTTGATAGTCTTAGATACTAATTAAGAAAGAAGAAAAGTGAAATTTAAACTAACTTTATTTGTAAACAAGAAAATACTGGAAAAATAACAATTTAAATAGACCGTAGTAGTTTTGCCAGTCCTATATTTCCAGTTAACCTATTTATTAAAATATATATTCATAAAATTATACTAAATATACTTATCAAACTACTTAAAATATGTAGTTGCATTCATTCATAGTATGTTGTAAATTATATTGTGCATTAATCTATAATGAAAATCTCCCTAAAGCGGCCTAATGTGTTGGTAAAACATTCTGTTAATCCAGATGTAATATATCTTTTTAGTTTTTATAGATAAGTTATACTGCGAGTAATGTAGCGGGAATAACAAACCATAGCTTGCCGATGCTGTCCACTACTGAGAGACCACCTATACCCAGAATTATACTGACTGACATCAAATGCAACATGAATATAAAATAATCTATCTTCTCTATCTTCGTACTCTTCTGTCATAGATGTACCATCAACAGTGACTTTCTTGAGCCCATCAAAACGTACAGTATGGTAAAATTCCATTGCTTTCCTTTCTTCGTTTACATGGGTTGTTTGTTCTAAAACCAAATAGGTAGTCACTTCAATTTGAATACACTGAGTAAAAAAAAATCTAAGCTAAAATAACTTGTATATATGTTAAGATATTACATAGGCATTTTTATACTTTATTTTCACTTAAAATACGAGGTAATAAGGTCAGTTGATAGTATTGCAATGGGAAGTCACTGTAATTCAGAACTCTAAAGTACAAATTCTAATACATTTAAAACATTTTTTCATAAAGTAACAATTGTCTATTAATACAAAATTTACTTCTACAGTTCAATTGGGATGGTTTTTGAAAATTTTTTGAAAAGCCCTTAATACCAATTTACTGTTTTGGGCAGCAGTCACTACATAAATGATGACAAACTAAAAAACCTTTTTCTGATTGGTTCTATAACCTGTCAGCAACCAAATATGGAGAATTCACACAAATACTTTCAAAACGTAAAACATTATGATAAAAATTCAAACTTAAACAGTTACTATGTAGGAAAGTAGTATCGTAGTTATCATAAAAAGTGTAAAATAAATTTTGTAAAAATGACTATGTTTTTTTTTACTTTCTGGATGACCCTCATATTAAATACGGTCTAAATTGTTATTAATATAAGAAGCCTATGTGTTATGGGTGCTGGTAAATGTTAATACAGAGTTAGGTGGATCACAAATGTGTAAAGTTTAGGAGTCAGTGATATAAGGATCACTTACTGTGTGTGACTAATAATAGTTATTTTTTAAAATATATTTTAATTATGAAAATACTTACTTTTCAAACCATCATCACGGCCAGGTAAGTATTCTTCAATTTTTAAATTATTATCAAAAAATTTTGTCAGTTTTGTCAAATAATCTTCTCGATAGTCAAAATTTTCATGCAGTATATATGGCTCCTGATACTCATAATCGTGAAATATAGATATGCGAGAGATTAATCCATCTTTTTGCAAATAAGGCGCAAAGAGCTCTACTTGAACTTTTTTATAGTTTATAATCTTATAACCTCTTGGATACCTTTTTTCATACTCTATAAAAATATTAAAACCAATTATTAAAACAAATATTTATAGAATTCAAAAAAAAAACATTGTTAGACAAACTATAAAAGTATTTTCTTTATTTTTCTGTGATTTATTAATCATTTATTTAATTTCACTAAAATAAAAACAAAATACTTCACTAGTAAATAAAATTAAAAAAGTACTCGTGTGGAACTCTGGGAGTTTCCGACAAGCAAAGCTTTTGTTGTAGTTGTAGTTTTATATTAATTTGTAATGATCAGCTGATTTCATTGAACAGCTGATAGGCTATAATAAGTTTCAGGTTAAGCTTTAAGACTAACAATATTAACAATTATTAGAAATATTTATATTAATTTCGAATATATTATAAACAATTACAACGTGCACATGTTCTTCAACTAAGGAAGAATACTGAAACCAAAACAACATGACATTTTCATATAATATGTATGTACTGTAATCGAAAAGGAGGAAGAAGAAAAAAGAGACAGAAACAGAGGCACAAAATTCATTTGCAATGTTTGTTCCCTATTTATGTTACATTCTTCTGTTTGGCAGACTTTTTTTCTGTTCACTCCTCTCGCCAAAGCTAACATTAAAAGCTTCACTTCAAAATTCTACTATTGAATCTTTTTTTACAATTTGTCAGTCCCAGGTCAGATGTGAAAGAGGATATGTTGATGCCCTTGCCACCCCAAAATGCTGAAATTGCATCCATGGTTTCCTCTGATTACATAACTCTAATCTTAAAATACATTTTCTTTGTTATCATTTTAAAATCTCAGTAATGATCAGTTTGAGTCTCTGAATAAAAAATCACTACTTTTTTTGATAGTTGGAAGATAAGCAAATTTGTTATTTTTGTTGTGCCCATACGAGTATTTAAACTGTACTTACTATAGTAAGCAATTAAAAGCGGACTGACCCACGATGCAGGCATATCCAAGTGTTTTTCTTGTAGTACAATATCACTTGCATCAGCATCACTGCCTATCTTAGTTTTCCTCCATTCCCAAGGTTCTCCTACCAGTAGGTGTTCCCAGCAAGAAGTATCTTTCAAGTCAAAAAATAAATCCTGTTTTGTTTTAATAAAAACACAATAATGTAATTTCACCCCAAACAATATTATGGACAAACATTAAAGATAAGATAGCACTGAGTAATAACCATGAAATGAAAATCAATCATGAACTCTAGAACATTTTTTGAGGGGTTGTTAAAAATATTATAAACAATACCATTGATTGCAATAAAGGTACCATAATTCCATAAAAACAAGTTTCACTCTGGCATAGCCTATATAATTATATTTGAAAACTTTAGTTACAATAATAAAAATTTAGTAAGTTTTAATTTTTTACACTGACTTCTTTCCATTTTGGTGTTGTACAATTGACACATACATGTCATACAATATTGAAAAAAACAAAATATTATATTTTAAATTACAATATGTTGTAGTTGGATAGATTAAATATTGGGTAACATATATAAATTCAAATACTAAAGTATAATAAATAAGCACTTTTTCATAAACATTATAAATATTGAACTTGTATATTTTTAGCAAGTCTTGTATTGATTTTTCCTTTATGAATATACCTAAATCAGCAGAATTTAAAATAAATTAAAAAATATTGTAAACTGTTAATTAATTAATTTTCTAACTATTTAATTATTATAATTTTTTTAACATATTCTAAGTCTATATCATTTGGTATAAGATTTTCTAAATGATCTTTAAAAATTTATTTTAAAGTAAACAAATATTTTATTAATACATACTAACTCTATAATATTGTAGTACATAATTTTACTTTTTACTTTGTCCAACAACAAGCAATCAATACTTACTTTGCATCCGTTGGCACAGTTTTGTACATTTACCCAATAGTTATTATGGTTCCAGATACTTTCAATGCCTAAATACTGACTGTTGTTGGGAGACGATCCTATCCCTGTTGCTGGCTCTAAAAATATGGGTTCTTCCATACCTCGCTTTCCAGGTAAAATTAAGACCCAACTATGAGTTCGCCATCCATAATGAGGGTCTGGAGGAGGTCTTTCTAATTCCTGTAGAAATAACAATATTGTTTCAATTGCCAAGAAATTTGCACTTATGGTCATCTAAAACCATATTTTGCCTCAGCATCTACACATAATTTTAATTTTTTAAATTCATATTTTTAAACTATGTTATGGATCCTTCACTAAACTAAGTTTATAACACTTTACTTCAAGAGTCACAGACATTAATATAATACAATTTATTTAAATAGAAATTCAAAGTAAAATGAATGTAAATAATCGTGCAACGCAGCTCTCTCGCTGATGTCATAGAAGCAAATTTCAAACAGTAATTTTTTTAATTTTCCAAACATTTGAAAATCTGCTTTCACAATCATAATCATGTTGCATTATTAAACTAGCTTTAAGGTCCTTGAGTTGTTCTTCTTTAAAATATTGATAATTTTAAATTTACTATTATAATATACCTGACAGAACGAACAAATTAAAGAAGGCCCTAAAGTTAACTTGGGGGACGTATAAGAAAAAGTCGCTTTCCATAAAGTCGAAAATCAGACATTATAATACGGTCATAAGACCGGAAGTGACTTATGCCGCGGAAACTTTATTTAATCTAAGAAGCCAAACAGAACAGAGGAGCTTCAAAAAGTGGAAAGGAAAATATTGAGAACCATTATCAACAAAAAACACATGGTAGAAGGAACATACAGACTGCTGCCAAGTTCAGCCATCTATCAGGATAATGAACATCTGTTAGATAATATTAGAAAGAGGAGACTGGCTTTTTATGGACATCTAATTAGGCTACCACAGGAAAGACTGGCGAAGATGCTCCTAAATTACCAACTCAAGATGAAAGTAAAGAATGAGTGGCTTAAGGAAGTGGAACAGGATCTAAAAGAATTAGGGATAACAGAGGAACGTCTGAAAGAAGGAAGGGAAAACCAATCCTTAGGGATAAAAACACTAGATTAAAATTTAAAGAAGGAACAAAAAGAGTTGCCTTTTACTCGGAGGAAGTTAGACTACAGAGATCTATAAGACTGAAAAAGTATTGGGAGAATCTCAAAACCTAAAAGAACCAAAGTGAAAGCCCAAAAGAACCAAAATTGACTAAATGTTCTCCATTGAGGGAAAAAAAATAGGCCTGACGTTTTTAATATTATATTTTTTCAAAACTTGAAGGGGTATGTTCCCTCTCGTGTCCCTCCTCAAAGGTACACATACAGTGACCATCTCTTAAGATACACCTTCCTACACGTTTATATGCTATTTTTAATAAACTTTTGATTTTTTTCAATTTTACAAAATCATAACAAATAGAACAAGTAAAAATACATAAAAACCATAAGCCATTAATCTAGTGTAATAAATATGTTTTTTTTCATGTTATTTTTAAGTTTTATAAACTGTAGAGTAAATATAATATGTTTTAAAAATAGAAACATAACAATCAGTTATTGGTGATTCCTATGGTAGTGTGTGTTTAATATCAACATCATAATAAAACAAATTTTGAGTTATAAATTTTGATCTGATTTCAACACTTCTAAGTTTTTCTTACCTCAATTCTTTGCCTCTCAAGTTCCAACTGAGCTTGAAGTTCTTTTTCTCTCTTGTCAGTTTCTCTTTGTTCCATCATCAGTAAAAATTTACTTCGTAAATCTCTTGGTTCCTTAACCACATACTTTGGCTCTTTAGGAACATCCAGTGTGTGTTCTTCTTTTTTTTCTTCCTATGTACAAAATATTTAAAATGATTAATTTATTAATAACAACTTAATCTTAATTTTGAAGTTCTACTTTGGATTCCTCACAAAGTAAAATTTCTAAAATCATCTTTTCAGTTCAATTTTTCAAAAAGATTGATTCCAAATTTAAAATCATCAAATTAACGTTCTGCATTCACCGACACTTTATTATTTTTTTTTCAGTGTTCACTTACAAACAAATACTGCAGCAATACCACAAACTGCAACTATACAATAGTTTTTTTTTTTTAACGTCCGACTATTGTGCACACTTGGGCTAATGCAGACGATGGGATGATTTATAGCATATGAAAATGCCAAGCCCTGGCCGGGAATTGAACCCGGGTCCTCGGGCTGAAAGCCCAGTACGCTATCAACTAGGCCTCCAAGGAGGCCACAACTATACAATAGTTCATTTGGTGAAAGCACATACAGTGAAAAAATCACCCTTTATAACTTTATACTCATAATAAAGACCAATAAGGATAACTTGACACACATTTCATGCTACATCCTGAGATTAAGTAACAGCTAAATCCTTAAACCTGAAAAAAAATCTGATAAAAAATATTTTTTTCCAATACAAACATTTATACCTCTTTTATATTTTTGTCCTTTTAGGGGATGAATTCGGGGGGGGGGAGGGGAATGCTGAATTACGTGTATCATAATTTGTGTTTTAGAATATTTTGTTTACTTTTAAGAAAATCTGATAAAAAATATTTTTCCCCAATTATACCTCTTGTTTACATTTTTAATCTTTTATGGAATGAATTTGGAAAAATGTTGAAATATGTGTTTCAAAGCATATTTCTAGAATATTCAATCCAAAACAAATATTTTCTTAATGCGAAATTGTATACCCCTTTTTTACATTGTCTACCCCCTTTCAATCTCTTTAGGGGATGAATTTTGGGAAATGGTGAAAAATATATTTCATTACTTATATTTAAGCGTGACTATGTTACGTTTTAAGAAGGTCAGACGAAAAACATATTTTTCGAATAAAAATTGTTGTACCTCATTTTTAGGGGTTGAATACTGGAAAATCGTTTTTCAGTGCACCCATACATGTGGTGGTAACCCAGAAAATTTCAAATCTTTAGCTATTATAGCCTCGGCTATACTTTGATTATTAAAGTTGGACTGGGTAAGTACTTTAATGGCGTCAAAATCAAATTTTTGCAAAATCCTTTCTTAATGCATCTTGACATTGTTGTAAGAAGATACCTTGAAAATTTCAAGTCTCTAGCTATAATAGTCTCGGCTATATATTAATTAATAAAATTGGACTGGGTAAGTAGTTTAATGGTTTCAAAATCAAATTTTTGCAAAATCCTTTCTTAGTGCACCTTGACATTGTTGTAAGAATGTCCCTTGAAATTTTCAAGTCTCTAGCTGTAATAGTATTGGCTGTACGTTGTTTATTAAATTTAGACTGGGTAAGTAGTTTAATGACGTTAAAATCAAATTTTTACAAAATCTTTTCTAGCTAAAATAGTTTTGGCTCTGCATTGATTATGAATCAGTCAGTCAGTCAGGACTTCTTCTTTTATATATATCAAGATTACTCAACAAAAGTAATGAACCACATCACATATGTTTCATGTCTATTTATTAATTTTTAGTGATTTTGTTTTGATCCATTCTCAATTTTTTAGTGATTTTGTTTTGTAAATCTGTACTAAACCTAAACCTTTAGTATATAATTTCAATGTCTCAGTCTCTCACAAGTAAAGTTGTGTGCTGTCATCACTGGGTTAATTAGCTCATATCAGTGGTGTAGGTACACTCCTGTTAAAGGAGGATTAAGTAAAATGTTATCTCTTAGAAAAAGAGGGTCCATGAATCCACCCCTGGAATTTTTTTTACATCAAAATCTAAATTGAATGCTACATGTTTAACAAGTATTACAATATTGTTTAGATTTAAAACGCATATTATGTATATTACCCAAATTTGCTTTTTCCTTTTCTTTATTTATTGATTAAATAAAGAACACATTCAGTATAAAAAATAAACAGAAAAAAAGGTCAGATAGAGTCAGCAGGAAAAACTAGGTTACAGCAGTAAAAATATATATATTGTTACAAAACTCCCATAGACCTTAATACTACTTGGACAACAAGTATAGAATAAAGTGCACTGTAGACTATACTGTACAGAATAGGCTATGTGTTTCAACCTGCCATCGGTTCTAAGATTATAGATGGCATCTAGCAAAAACTATTATTGTGAATACATTTTTAATTTTTTTTTGTACATTATTTGGCTGTAACTCTTATTTAAATGCTTCAAGGACTATATAAAACATGTCTTCCATATAGTTGCAGCATAAAGAACTTACCAGCCCCAGCGAGAGGAGGGATAAGTAATGTTATGTTTACCCATGTTAAATGGTCAAAAACAAAAATCCATTTTTTTAACCAATATTTTTGAAAAAATAAGAAAAGTTAATCGTGTTTAATAATTAATAACAGTACAATATTGTATATGATTTTTGAATCAGTTGAAGTAAATAAAACAAAATCAGCTTAATAGGGGCAAGTTATATAGGGACAGAAATAGCATAGGTGCAAGGAAGGGTACCATTGATGTTTTAATACAGTGTTTGGCAAAGCCGGTTCTTTGACTCCTTGGAAGAGCTGCATCTTCCACGAAATTTTTAGTACAGGCTCAGAATATTATTGATTAACTTGCCTTGTAAGAAACAAGTAAACTTTTTGAAATTCAAGCCTACAGAAAAGAGGCATATTTTTAGAACGCAAAAATAGCACAGATAGTCGCTCGCAAACATGTGTATTATTATCTCCATCGAATTGCTGCCTGCCGAAGTGTATTTTAACCATTTGTAGTTAAAATACTTTTCAGCACACAGCAATTCAACAAACAAAGCAGCATAAGTACAAAATGTTTTTTTCTGAATTTATCGTTTTACCATTATTCGGTCGGTCGGGCGAATAATATGAAGGAAGCTTTTCTCATCAGGTTCAAAGACTTTAGAAACAGCAAAGCAACGTTAACCTTTGTTAAAAAAACCTCTGAATGCCACGGTAACAAAAATAAAATTTGGTTGAGAACTTGGAATAGTGCCTAAAATTAAAAACAACGTACAAACCTGACTTACCCTTACATCCCAAGGAAATTTAAGACCATTGTTCAAATTAGTGGAGTATTTGTAGTTGTTTTAAGGATACCTTCTATATTATTTAACTTTTTATATTTTAAAATAAATATTATCTATACATAAGTATGGTACCATGTTTTATGTAATGTACTGTTAGTTAAATTAAGACATATTTAGCAAAGGCAAGCTCGAGAGTAGAATTAAAAGTATTTAATTCTAATTATTTCCATAAAAATGTCTCTACTGAAGCAAAGCTTAAGTTTAAAAAAGATGGCTCTTTGAATGAATATCAATTTTGTACTGTTTATTGGCTCTTGGCAAATTGGTTTATTGTTGTATTTGACTCTTTTGGATGACGAGTTTGCCGACGACTGGTTTAATAAATTGTCAGTAATATTTTTGTTTCTTATTATTTAATTGTAAACCATACTGTACAGAGTGGAACTGTACCATGATAAGAATGGAACTTTGAAACTGACTACTTTTGATACGAGAAAAAAGTGGATACATCGACTCCCTTCATAAAAATTGTATGCTGTAACAGCACTGTGCTACTGTCACATCTATAGCACACAAACACCATTCTTGCTAACAACAATAAATTAGGTGTTTTCTGTAATCACAATTTTTCCCTTTTCCATGTTTGAAAGGGAGTTATATCCGAACCCCTTCCTTGTACATATTCCACTGGTTTTTATGGTTAGTTCGTGTTTATAATTTTGTTTCCAAAAAATCTTTTTCCAAACATTAGTCTGCATCTTTCTTGAACCTGCTACTGCTAGCTCAAATACTGTACTGCTGGACAATCCTGAAATTTCCATACATAACTTGTGATACTCAAACATGGTATAATGTGAATTTTCTAAAGAAAAATATATCATTGTACAGACCGATTGTCTATAATTAACAAGGCTCAACGGGGTAAACTGTTACAACATGTACTTCTTAAATTATTTACCACGAAAAAATGGTTTAAAATCTTTACTGACTACTGGTTACAGTATCTACCCATACAGTAAGTACAATATTATTTAATAAAACATAGTCTAGAAACATGCTTACTTCATAGGCATTCTCTAAGAATGGACATTCAGTGTATGACTGATCATTATTGCAGTACTCCCTGGTGGCATAGCCTGACACTACGTAAGCGTCATATCCTACTGCAATCAAATAAGACACGAGAAGGGCACTCATTTCAAAGCAATGTCCCTCTTGCTTTATCAACACTGTTTCCCCTGATACAAAAGTTGTTGGCTGAAAAATAATATTAATAATTTTTTAATATACACTTTAAAAAAAGACAAAAATGACTTTTTATTCAAAATGTGATTTGTTTAGTGTGAGAACTGACTAAAAAATATTTGTTTGAAATGACAGCTTATCTAAAGTACGGGAATAATAACTACTTTTGTTTTAAATTTGGAAAAAATCGCACCTCAATAACTTTAAAAAATTATCCAACTACAGTCTAGTGTAATCCATTTTGTATCTTATTTCTATAGTAGTGAGCTATTAAAATAAATTTACATGTTAATATTACACTTCAGTTTTGGAAAGAAAGAATAAAAGCCACTGCTGCATGCAAATTAACAAATGTAATGATTTTCCTACCTTATAACGCTATAGATTCTAGTTTGTAAGTTATGAACAAAAAATATATTCCAAAAAAATCATTAATAATGGCAATATATAAGATCATTACTTAGTTTGACCGTAAGCTAAGTGAATTTGAAATCACCTAAACATATTTTTAATAAATCTTGAAGAATTATGCCTCAAACCAGTGTGCAAATTTGATTCAAATAAAAAATGTTATAGTTCACTTTTTTTAATTATCATTGCTTCATCAAGTTCAGTTTTTTTTTCTATTATATATGACATAAACATTTATACAGTATATACACAAAAATACCTGTATATTGAAATGTAACTCTTTTACATATATAGCAAATGCAAATAATAATACAGTCTCTATTATTTAAGTATTATGACCTATTCTTCCCGTCAGTGGTCTATCTACTCACCTTGTAAAGGCTACCGTGGTTTCGAAACTCTATCGTTTCATCTTCAGGTCGTGATACAACTTCTTGATTTTGTGATGACCTCGACAGAGGGATTTAACATTTCGTATCACGGCCTGAAGATGAAACGATAGAGTTTCGAAACCGTGGTAGCCTTTATGATGTGAGTAGATAGACCACCGATGGGAAGAATAGGTCATAATCCTAATTACTTAAATATGTGGTCCGGTGGCTATGTTGCAATAACTCTATTATTTGCTTTAATTAACAGCCCAAGTCATTTAACACATTAAATTGTAAGACAACCTTACACCTAAACGTTTTCAATTATTTCCCAACTAAATGAGGTTGTTTAGAACTCCCCACCTCACCTCCCTCGGGTATGTCTATGCTATAAATCTGGAGAGTTAGGTGGTCACAAGTATGGCAGTATCACTAATTCTGCAAACCACTCATAACAAAAACTCATTGATGCACTATACTATTGCAAAATGTGCCATACAGTTACCCTTCTGAAACATAATAATGGATAATGGATTCAAAAGTTTCCACACAGACTAATTGGGACTCAATACTTGTATCCATAGCTTGTATTTGCAATACATTTCACTTTACACTAATAACTGTTTAAAAATCCCCATGTGTTGCATTACTTTTCAACCACCTTGTGTATATGAATATGACAGCATTTCATGTTAAGTCCTACAGAACTGCCTACTGTATATACTTTATATGACAAGTATAAGTGTTCAGGGGTATGACTTAAAAAAAAAACGAAGTACAATATTATTTTCATAACCATCGTAAAGTGTGTCAAAAGCAGATAAAATATAAATCATCATTTTTTTAAATATCTGTTGAAAGTGGAAAAAGGTGGCTAAAATAATACTTTTTTAGATTATCCGTCTTCTTACTATTTTTATTTTGACAGCCTATCAGCCTATGGTATCAATTTTGATGAGCAAGAATGACTCATTTCCTTTATTATACCTGCAGGCAGCCTTTTTGTATAGCAAGGAAAAAGTTTGTCTCTACTGAGTAAAAAATGTTTAGAATTACTAGACAAATTTCGACAAAAAAGAAGAGCACATTTAATTTGTTAAAGAAAGAGTGCATTTTGTAAATGTATCATGAAGAAAATTAGTTGTACTACATGAAAAATATAAAAAAACCATAAAGCATGACCTACTACACCAGTTTTAATAAAACATAACTCATTTTCATTATTGTTGATAAATATGGTTGTGGTTGTACATTGTACCATAGCATCAACAATCATTATGTTTGTTTTATATGGTTGATGTCGGCTCAAAAGCGAATACCTGATTAAAAGTCTCAAATGTGAACACTGCACATTCTTAAAACATTATGAATATTATCAGAGTTTCAAAAGCGAATACATTTGTCTATTATTAATAAGACCTAGAGTATTATGGAACTTCTACGAATTCAACATGTCACTCATACATGTCAGAATCCATTTTAAAAGATTCTCCATTCATCCCACAATTTTTAAACGTTTACAGTTGACGTCTAATTGTCATACGGAATTTTTGTTTTAAAGTGCTACTTTTTTAGTGTTTTTAAAACTGTGCTGAGTCTTTGCTTGTGTGAATATAACTATGCAGAAGGTAAGCTAAATGCTTAACTCAGAGTTAGTAAAAGTAATAGCTTTGTTTGAAGCAGTATGTATTATAACAAAAACTCCCATAGGCCCTAATACTACTTGTACAACAAGTATAGATAACATGCAGTGTACACAGCCGCCTCGGTGGCCTAGTTGATAGCGTACTGGGACTTTCACCCCGAGGACCCGGGTTCGATTCCCGGCCAGGGCTTGGCATTTTCATACGCTATAAATCATCCCATCGTCTGCATTAGCCCAAGTGTGCACAATAGTCGGATGTTAAAAACCCCCCCAAAAAAATTTAAGTGTACAGCATAGAATATGTGTTAAAAATGCATCATCAGTTCCTTATAGATGGCATTGACCAGAAATAATTATTTTGAAAATATTTCTGTGCAGTATTGGACTATAACTCTTTAAGTTCTTCAAGAACTACATGAGGCATATTTTCTGTGTAGCCCCTGAGCATATCAGCATATCAGCATATCCCCTGTGTGCAGCATATCAGCCCCTGAGGGGAGGACGAATAAGCACACTACATTGATCCATATGTTAGATGGTTAAAAACAAAAATTTATATTTTATAAAAATGTACATTATTGAAAAAAATAAAATAGGCTGGAGATCAAAGAAAGAAAGATATTACGAAAAATCTTAGGCCCCAAATTCCGTAACAATTAATTACTCCACATCAGTAATGAAACTCTTTACCAAAAAACTGAAACACTACCAGACACAATAAGAAAAAAGAGAATTTATTTTTATGGGCACATCCTCCGAATGGACAAAAATAGACTAACCAAAAAAATATTTGACTACTTTCGCAATAGAAGAGCCAAACCACTTTGGTTTACAGAAACGGAGAAAGACATAACAGAACTGCAGATCACTGACACTATGCTCATGGACAGAACAGCCAAAACAATAACCAAGGACAAGAAACAACGGTTCCAAGGCAAAGTCAAATCCAAGCGAACAATCCAAATCTCTGACGAAGAAAGAAAAGCAAGATCACAATGAATGAAGCAATACTGGGCTACGAGGAAGGCACAGAACATTAAAAAGTGATTGATTTGGTGTACCCCAAAGTTGGGTGAAACAAATAAAGAGAGAAAAAAATTAAATTTAATTGTGTTTAAGAATTAATAATAGTACAGCCATCTTTTGTAGGGATGGTCTTTTGGGGTTAATTTATTTTTGTACTAATACAAAGGAAAATTATTTGCTATAGTTAATGAACTTGTGAGAACTTGTATGACTGTATAACCGATCAGACCCAACTAAATAAAAAAGAAGTTTGTCAAGCAAATAAATGTGCTAGAGAAAAGGACGGTATATCTATTCTCAGAGCTTAATAATTTGTATAATAACGAGTATGAACTTGTAAATAACATCCCTCACTTTGAAAATGTAAAAATCACACTGTACAGAATAACGAACAGGGAACACAGTGGCAGAAAGAACCTACGCTAGCGTCAGATTTCCTTCATGAAAATTGTTTGAAAACGTCTGACGGAAAGAGCTTTCTGCTATCACATGATGAATCAGATGCACCAGTATCTTAGCCACAGAATTTTGCATGAAAAAGTACTTTTTTAATTGACGGTACTTTTACAAGTGTGAGATGTTAGTTCTGCCAGCTCCACACTATACATGAGACTTAAGAAGAACAGAAAATGAAACAGACATTACTCCCATTGTATTCACCTTTCTCTGCAGCAATAAATGTTGAACTAGGGAAAACAAAAACAAAAAATGACAATAAAATTTAAAAGTAATATATAATTATCTAATTTTCTCTGTAGCTTCAATACCCAAGCACTCTGCTGAGCAAAATTTTATTTTCGATTAATTACTGGAAGGTTTATTAAGTCCTCACATTAATGTTTAAACATTAAACATTAAAGTCCTCATTATTAATATTTTTCTCTGGCCATATAATATACACATAAAAAAAGATTTTTTTTAATACAAAGTTATATATATAAACAACAATATTGTCCCCTTTCCCTGCTAACTCTCATTCATATTACTCTATAAGGGTTTCTGTCATTCAGTGTAAAGGTACTAGAATGATAACCCTTATGAGTGATGTGAGCACTCACTGCTGGTGGCATATTGTGCAAAGTGTTCAAAGACAGTATATAGATAATAGTACTGTCTATTTACTCAAATGTCTCCACCCCCTGTCCTTGCAGCCTGCATTGTTCATAATGGCAGGCAGACCAATTACTTGAACTTTACCTGCTAATATCAAACACTTTTATAATGGTAGCTGTCTAGTCTGTTTATATTCAATGTCTCTACCATCCTTGGTGTCAACCTTCATCCATTCCATTCTACAACCTGTGGCCATTTGTCACACTTTCACATTTCCAAGTAATTGCTATTTTTCAACTAAGAAAACTACTATATATTGTATTATAATAGAGCTTTAGCTGCAAATGTCTATTCTTTAGTTCTCTTTAGTTAAAGCAAGTTTTTTTAAAGATGAAAATGAATGCTTAAGTATATATATTAAAGACTTTGCATATACAAAGCAACTGAATCAATTCTTCTTCTGGTATAAGCTGTCCATACATTCATCAGGAAATTTACTATTCCTTTGTGGAGTTGTCAACTACAAAGACCAGAGGCCATGAAATGATACCCATTCATGACTACTAGAAAAACTGTATGTGTCTATTATACAGTATATTGTTGTTTGCATTAGTCTGATTTGATTCAAATTAGCACATACAAGGCATATTATGGTCATTGATTGGTTTTAGAATGGCGGAAATTTTAATGACAGTTAAAATAAAATCATTAAATATTTTATCTTGCACTATTAAAAAAAAATAAACAAGAGCAGCGTTATATTCTGCACAAACTTAAATTATAAATTTTCAAATTTCACTGAAAATTGCCTTGTAAATGAACCCCAAGTAGGCTAATTATTTCATGAAGTTTTAAACTACTATATAGTAAAATAGCTTTTTTCTAAAAAAAAATGTTAGATAAATAGTTATGGTTTTTAATGGACACATTTTTTTAAATGGATAAACCTGTTTTTCCATATAACAAACTAGTCAAGTTATTCTTAAAATCAGTTCTTGTGCCAAAACTGAAATTTCGCGTGAAATAAGTTTTTTTAAAATTAATTTTCATCTCAACGAGACAACTAATTTTGATAACCAACGTGTTTAGTTGTTAAAAAACTCAAAATACATGCCATATAATACTACAGCGTAAAATTTTGCAAAAACAATCCCACGTAATTAAATTTGGTTCGGAATCTACAAAAAAAAAAACGAAGTCAACGTAACTCAGACATGTAAATCTCTTTAAAATCTGATTCTGAACTTTAAAACTATCGAAAAACATAAAAAATTGTACGTGGCTAAATCTATTAGTTTTTCTCAAAATCGGATCAACAAATTTTATTCGCGTTTTTTTTACAGAAAGATATTAATAACACGTACATAGACTTACTGTAGCCTGTCCAAAATTTAAAGCACAAGAAAGTCCAGCGGTAAAAACAAAAAATAAACTTAAGACCGCCCGTCTGGTCTTTACTCTGTAGGTTAATCTAGCGCATAACCTCCCCCCTCACCCACCCACCCTCGTAATTCCGATGCATTATGGACTTGCTGCCGATCGTGCTAACAACGCAAAGCATTTCCTACGGTCTTGAATTTCAATTTATTGGTTAAACCAATTCTTAAATGTATTAACTTACACTTTACTGTAATATATTGTGTTCCATTAATAAACAGCCTACAGTTTACTAATTTTGTATGAACCTACAAGTAGTAGTTAAAAGAACAGTAGCCCTCGTGTGTGTGTGTGTGTGTGTGTGTGTGTGTGTGTGTGTATATATATATATATATATATATATATATATATATAAGAGATGTGTCGACGCACACAAAAATCACACACTACAACACAGTCATAAAACCGGAGGTATTATATGCTAGCAAGACGCTAGCACTCCACACAAAAGCTACCATGGAGGGCATTTTGAAGGAAGAACGCAAAATCTTGAGGAAGACCCTTGGCCCGAGATTAACAGAAGATGGATACAGGTTGCACTCCCGGAAGACCACAGAGATATCGAACCTGGCAGCAGATATCAGAAGAAGGAGGCTTCGGTTCTATGGACACATCAGTAGACTCCCAACAACGAGACTTGCCAACAGAATCCTTAAGTATATACAAGGAGTCAAATCAACAACGTCGTGGATCGCACAAGTCAGAATAGACCTACATGACGCAGAAATAGACTCAACAGATGTTGAAGATAGATACGCATACAGGAGAAAGATGCTCGGTTGGAAGGTCCCAGAGAATGAAATTCCAAAGAGAGCAGGGGTAAAATGGACGGAGGAGCGGAAGAAGTAATCTTTCTCAATGAAGCGGTCAAAATTACGATAAGTTTTGCCGTTCAGCCAGCAACTACACTCTCAACGTTAAATCAGAGGATCTTGAAACGGAAGTAAGTGGGTAAAAAATCTTACACATATGTTATTTGGGCTTAATATAATGTACTTTCGTACCAAATTTCAAAACAATCGGCCAGTGTGTTGACCAAAACTGCGTACTCTCGTCATCTTTAAATCAGAGACCACCTTTTGGAAACGGAAGTGAATAGGAAAAAATGTTATACATACATCATGTGGGCATTGTACAAGATATCTTCGTACCAAATTTCAAAGCAATCGGTGAATGCGTTTGGTAAAAACTGCGTACACTCGTCATCGTTAAATCACAGGCCGCCATCTTGAAAGAAAAGTGAGTTAAAATCTTACACATATGTTATTTGGGCTTAATATAATGTACTTTCGTACCAAATTCCAAAACAATCGGCCAATACGTTAGGCCAAATTTGTCCTCGTCAAATCAGAGGCCGCCATCTTGAAGCACAAGTAAATAGGAGAAATCGTACTCATACGTCTTTTGGGCTTTACACAAGGTACCTTCGTATCAAATTTTAAAAAAACACTCAGTCAATGCGTTTGGGTAAAACTGGGTATACTCCTGACTGTAAATCAGGGTCGCCATCTTAAAATGGGGGACTCTTATACAACGCTATTCAAACGGGCTTTATACAAGGTACCTCCGTACCAAATTTCAAAACAATCGGTCAATGCGTTTAGGTAAAACTGCGTAACAAACACACAAACCAAATGCCGAACAGTCGAGTTCGCACGGTCAAATAGCCTGTTTAATTCATTTAACCTATCATTATGTTTTAAAAATAGTTTCACCGTTTTGTAAACACTAAGCATTACAAACACAATAATTGACTGCTTTATTCAAGGAAGAAGCAGGCACACTTAGTTGTCGAGGATTTGGTGTTTCTCACGCATTTATAGCTTATGGATTTTTTCTGACAATAACATTTTGCAAAAATATTGTACACACTTTCTTACGTTCTGAAAGGAAACTTAGATACTGAAAGGAAACTTAGATTCTGAAAGGAAACTTAGATGCTGAAAGGAAACTTAGATACTGAAAGGAAACTTAGATTCTGAAAGGAAACTTAGATTCTGAAAGGGCACTTAGATTCTGAAAGGAAACTTAGATTCTGAAAAAAACTTAGATCCAATAATTTTTTCACCTCTCGAAAAACTATGGACTGAGAGTTTTTGTCAAAAAAAAAAAAAAACAAACCGCCGACACCGTTGCTTTTAAAGTTCCTTTTTATTTTTTCGATTAACTCCCAAAATACCGAATAATTATATTCCTATTTAAAATATGGTACATATATTTAAATTATGATTTCAGCAAAATCTGATCAACCGATTTTCGATTTTCGTCTATGATTATTTAATCAGAAGAGAGACTCAAAATATTTACGAGTTTGATTAAATCAGAGAACACCAACTTGAAACGGAAGTAAATTGGAAAAACTGTTATAAGTCATGTGGGCTCTATACAAGATATCTTCGTACCAAATTTCAAAACAATCGATCAATGCGTTTGGCCAAAACTTCGTAACTCGTCATTGTTAAATCAGAGGCCGCTGTCTTGAAACAAGGGTAAATGTGGGGAAATGTTGCATATACGTCATTTGGGCTTTATACAAGGTACCTTCTATCAAATTTCGAAATAATCAGTCAATACGTTTGTCTAAAGATTGCCCTATAATAAGGGATCGTAATATTTATTTAAGATCAATTTATTTAAGTACTTGAAGACTATAATTTGAACTGAATTTCATCAAAATTGTTATAGCCGATATTTTTCGTTTAATGATACGGGTTTTTGAGGCATAAAAGGACTTTAAAATTAGTTGTTTTAATTTTTTTAAGTTGCCTGAAATATTGATAAACTACATACTTACAGAAATTTCATCAAAGTCGATCAGTTCGTTTAGGTTTCTGCGATGTGTGCGCACACGCACGAACGCGCGCACCCGAAACTCACGGGCTCGAGCATAAGAAAGAGAGAGAATTTAGGCTACACAACCTGAAAAGTGCACTTAGGCATAAGACATTAAAAATGGTCTACTTCGTGAATTTTTTTTCATTCTTAACAATCTTTTCCACTAGGTCACTTCAAAAATAAATCTTAATCATATTATATTTCTGAAAGTTCGTATGTTTATTTGTTTGTTTTTCAATCACGCATTAACTACTCAACCGATTGAGATGAAATCTGGTACGACCATGTTCAGGTACCTGAGATGAACATAGATCTATTACCGTTTTTTAAAAAAATGTCATACTACTTACCCGGTCCAATTTAATTATTTAATGTTTAGTTTTGACAAGTGTTAACTGTACAACAGTGACGTTTTATACGTTTATTAGCCTATATTTTGGTAGGTGTAAATAATAAATGTTTAAATTATTTTTAACCATCATACTACTTCCCAGTCCCACTCAATTATTTAGTATTCAGGCGTTAATTATATAGCCTAATAGTAATGTTTTAATAATATTTTATTAAAACGTGATAGAATCCTGTTCTAGAGTGTCGAGTAGCAAAAATCTATTATGTCTTGGCCGAAAACCATAAATCGTATAATATTGTACTTAGAAATATATTAAACTGAAATGAACCTATTCTAATTTTGAAAATCAACTATAAATTTTATAACCTGCATTATAATTGCGGGCGAAGCCGCAACGGGTAATAGCTAGTTATCTATACTTATTTATAGATATAATAAATATATGTGTGTGTTGTAAATTACCTAGGCCAATATTTCCTAAGTAATGCTCGGAAGTTTTTTTTCCGTTACAAAGTAGGCTAAAGTTGTTCGGTAACGTGACGCCAATCAGTTTTGCCCGCTGCATTTCGGAACATTCCTTTTGCTTCACTTTCGTTAGCGGCCAAAGCGAAGTTTTTTCCACGAAGTCCCGGGTGCTCGGGTAGGGTGTCGCGACCGCGATGCTTGCCTGGTCACGCACTGTTCAACCCGGCATTTCCGCCCGCCCCGCGTCTATTTAGCGCGATCCACCCCAGCCGCCAATAGGACAACGGTTACGTTCACTAGCGATGCATAACTAAAGCCTTTACAAACCAGTGGATATATTCACGAGTTTCAGAGATGAGTGTTTTACTATTGTGCACAAATTTAAAGGATAAAAGCGCGAAGATAAAAATCTCCAAAGATAATTAGCAAATCGACAGTCAAGGTCACGTTAATTTCCATAACACGGACTTCACTGTTAAGTGACTGACTAAAGCTCGAGATCAGATCAATGTTACTTCGCCTTAGGTAGCTAGTCTAAAGAAGAGAATGCCGATTGTATACAATAAAATTAAATATTTATAACAATTTTCCAACAATCCACCGAGCGAAATTATGTCTCTGTTTAAACCTGTCCGTTCGGCATTTGGTTGTGTATCTGTTACGCAGTTTTGGCCAAACGCATTGATCGGTTGTTTTGAAATTTGTTACGGAAATACCTTGTATAAAGTCCGAACGAAGTATGTGTAAGATTTTTTCCCTTTCACTTCCGTTTCAAAATGGCGGACTTTGATTTATAATAACGAGTGTACGCAGTTTTATCCAAACGCATTGACCGATTGTTTTCAAATTTGATACTGAAGTAATTTGTATGAAGGCCCAAATGAAGTATGTGTAAGATTTCGCCATTCACTTGTTTCAAGATGGCGGCCACTGATTTAACGATGACGATTGTACGCAATTTTAATAAAACGCAATAGCCGATTGTTTTCAAATTTGGTAAGAAGGTACCTTGTATAAAGCCCAGAAGAAGTGCATGTAAAACTTTTTCCCAATCACTTACGTTTCAAGATGGCGGCCTCTGATTTACAAATGTAAGCAGTTTTAGCCAAAATCATTAACCGATTGTTTTGAAATTTGCTACAAAACTCTTTGTATAAATCCCAGATGACGTAGGCTATCTGCAACATTTCTTCCTATTTACTTCCGTTTCAAGATGGTGGCGGTCTGACTTAACGATGACGAGTGTACGCAATATTATTCAAACGCATTGGTTTATTGTTTTGAAATTTGTACGAAAGGACCTTTCTACGAAGCCCGAAAGACGTGTATAAGATTTTTTCCCATTCAATTCAGTTTCAAGATGGCAGATTCTGATTCAACACTGAAAATGTAGTTGCTGGTTACTTCCTGTAATACTGGCCGAATGGCAAACCTATTATAATGTTGACCACTTCATGGAGAAAGGGCGTAAAATTTCGTAAACATTACGGTTACCGGTTAAATTAGAGGATAACGTTACGAGCGCTGTCGTGGAGCGTTCTGTGTATTAATTAAGAACAGGCCTGTATACCGCGAGGCTACTGCGAGGCTACTGTTCTTTGAACTACTAGTAGCCCAGTAGGCAAATAGCGTCTACAGACTACAATATAAGATTATTTGCTCGGTCAATAATTACTTTTCTTATTATTACTATAGAATATTCCTTTATTCCTCGAAGTTTTCTCTCACTGAATAGCTCTCATTTTGCAAAAAGTTTTTTTTTGTGTTTAACGTCCGACTTTGCAAAAAGTGTTTGACGTGTTAAATAACATTAACGTTAAAATTTCGCTATAATTATCAAATTCAAAAATCACTGACATTTTTTCGTTAGCACATTGGAAAATAAAAATTTGAATTATTACTCGCTGTACTATTAGCCTATTCTGTTAAGCGTACTAACATAAGTAGACTATATATTGTTTTTAATTAACAATTAATTATTTCTTTATAAACTAATTAAGAAATGACTAATGATTCGGACGAACGTGCGCATGTACGACTTGATTTTTTTAATTGACGTGCATTAAATTTTCTCCGCAAGACACGACAGGTTAGGTTAGGTTGGGTTAGACATTACAGTCCGTCCTTTAATGTGACAAGCACGAAGGACCTTGCATGAGAAGATCTGCCCCTGTCCATAACACGCCACCGTGCCCGCGGCATCTGCTCACTGCCTCGCTGCTAACCCTCATCCGATTCCGGCAAGTCTTTGCCTTACCCACCCGTCCCCTCCCAATCATGTCACATTGTCACAGCAAATTTTCATTAGGCCTACGTAGTGTGCCAAGACTGCGCTGAAACGGAGCTGAATAAATCAGTCGATAATGTACTGAAACCGTACAGAAAGTAAATTTATGGGGGACTATACGACAGACAATTTTGTTGGCTTTATTAGAAGCGGAATTCATTGTTAGACGCTATACAAATTAATAAATAAATTACGCTGTATGCCTACAAAGAATTTTATTTTTAGTTAAAACTTTCTTGCACTCGGGTGCATTCTGATTGAGTTATAAAATTTAAAAAGTATTCGTAATTAGCGAACAGTTATTCGTAATCATCGATCTTATGTTTAGACGCCAGATGTAGGCCTATATTGTCGATAGGTAGGCGTTAGGTTGAAAGCAAAATAAGGATATTCCGTGTATAATTACCACGCCAAAAATGTTTAAAACATCATAAAACTTCATAAAGCATCATAAAACTTAACTAAAACTTCATAAAAGCATCATAAAACTTCATAGAGCAACTTAAAACTTCATAAAAGCACCATAAACCTCATAAAAAGCATAATAAAATTTCATAAAGCATCATAAAACTTCATAAAAGCATCATAAAACTTCATAAAGCATCACAAAACTTTACTAAAACTTCATAAAAGCATCATAAAACTTCATAAAGCATCATAAAACTTCGTAAAAGCATCATAACACTTCATAAAAGCATCATAAAACTTCATAAAGCATCATAAAAGTTGTCCTGAAATTCACGCTGTTATACAGGTTACATGGATGACTGTGCCCCCAGGCTATTGTCGTTGCACTCACTGGTCGGAGAGTGCAAAAGACCATTAACTTTTTCCGGCTCAGTGTCATATCTATGTCACTACTGCTCCGTTGGTACCCGCCTTGCTTTAGCGCTGATTGCTTGTCCTTGCATAAACGTCCCACACACTTTTCTCGCGTTTAATTATTTTCACAAAAAATCTGGTTCGGAAACTACCGACAAAAAAATCCGCTTAATTTCTTGAAATTGGTTCAAATTTTACATAAATTTTAATCGTAGGCCTTTATGAAGAAATGTGACGCAAAGTAGTGATTTATATCAAATTTGAAATAAAAGAGAACTGGTATAGCCTATACCAGTAGTCTTTGATAAAAACATTAAAACGAAACCGGCGGTAAAAGTTTAGGTTTTCTCAATTTACTCTCAAGCTGATTTTGAAAATATATTTGAGCTGATTTTTAGAAAATCCGATCTTCAACATTTTTTCACCAAAAAATGGTTCAAAGTTTTGACTTTCGAGATATTTGCAAACCAGATCTGCATGCCTATAAGGACACAACCGGTCAATTAAATTTAGTCTCTAGCAGACTATAGACATAGTCAGACATGTAAAAACACGTAGACCCACAGTGTGTGTGTGTGTGAGAGAGAGAGAGAGATTGTGTGCGTGTGAGTGTGTGTGAGAGAGAGAGAGATTGTGTGTGTGTGTGTGTGTGTGTGTGTGTGAGAGAGAGAGAGATTGTGTGTGTGTGTGTGTGTGTGTGTGTGTGTGTGTGTGTGTGTGTGTGTGTGTGTGTGTGTGTGTGTGAGAGAGAGAGAGAGAGAGAGATTGTGTTTCTCCTTATTTTTGAATAAGGAGAAATGAAAACAGATAGATCCATTAAAATCTATATATTTTCACTATCTTTTATACTTTTTTTAAGGTCCGATTCAATAAGACGCGAATATTTCCAAAACTGATTAGCCCCACTCTCCTTTTTAGTTCAGTACCAAGTCAACAACAATTATTTTGAAGAATATATGTACGTAATGACACAAAAAGTAAAACAAGATTATTTTGGTGCCAAATAAATATTGTATTTTCATATAGAAAAGATGTATAACTTATACCCACGTGAAAATTAAAATCGAATAGCCTCCAAACACGACAGATATCAGTTGTACTTTCTTGGAGGCCCAATTAAACGAAAATTTCCAAAACTGATTATCCCAAGTCTTTGAATACTAAGCCACCAACAATTATTTTTAAGAATATATGTACGTCTAGGCACAAAAAGTAAAATAAGATTATTTTGGTGCCAAATAAATATTATATTTCTGTAGCCTATAGAAAAGATATGTCAAAATTAAAATCAAGTAGTCTACAATAGATAGATAGAATTTCTTATGTACTAAATAAAGCATGTGCTAGTGGATCACTAACGCTAGCCTACTGGTGCTGCTAATTACGTAACCAACTGTTATCGACCTAAACCACATCAATTGTATAGTCCTTTTGACATGTAATTCCAGCATATTCTGAAAACTTTTGTCCAGCTTGTAGATGACTAACTACAAACTATACAGGATACGTTCTACGGCATTGTTTCAAATTATCGCTATGAAAGCTACTCAATAACATTGCCTCACACTGTTAACAGTGTGTTTCTGAAATAATGCAATACCTTAATACAGAAGTTACAAATCTAAGGTCTAGAAACAATTTTTTCCTTAAATATATTACAAGACCAGTAACTTATAATGTTATTTTCAGTTGTATCTAACTGGTTTACTCTTTAGCCTTCGAAATTTAAGAAAATTACAAATATAAAAAAATATTTCACAATTGGATTTATCATTTTTTTTTAAATGTAGAAATTAACCTAAAATTGTTCAAAAAATATTTAATATCATTTACAACACTACATATATTATTAAATTTCCTCTAGTAAATCACAAAGTTTTTTTTAATTATGGGACCACTTTAGTCTAAATTTCAGTTCTTCCTAACATTGGGCTGTAATTTTTTTCTCCCATGAAATTATAAAGTTAATTTATTAAAGAATATTTCAAAAACAGAACCACTAAAAGACCTAAACAAATAACTAATAGGCTATCTGCCTCGGTAATTCATAATTGTTTCGATGGCAGTAAAACTGAATTTTTAACACCAGTGTAATGCAAATATCACAATTCAAAATGCTTCCAGAAACAGGCCTCATGGTAATAGGTCTAATCATTCAAAGCTTGTGCTGTATGTCTCATGTTCTAATTATCTAATTAATACGAAATTTCCACCTTATTTACTCTATGGTATAATGATCCCATAAAGGTTTTAGAAGTGCAGTGGGTGATAAAAGTTTTTTTTTCGATCGTTCATCTCGTGTTTTAATCATCCGAACGTCCTTAAATTTATACTTTAATTGCAGTTTAGAACAACAAAATTGCCTCATTAAGCTACATCTGTTTAGGGCCTACTATTTTCAATGAGCTCCTTTTTTTAAGAAATTGTTATTTTTCAAATTTTAAATGTAATCCTGATATATAAAAATGTACGGAATATTTTTTTTACGAGGAATTCAATTTTTTAACAATTTTCGGATCGCAGGTTAAATTTTTAACTCATTTTTGCGTTCAGAATGATTTCACTGAGGAAACAATGTGCTCATTCCATGACAATACAGTCCAGTTTTTGTCACTTAAATAAAAGTTTATAATTGGTACTTCGTGCAACTGTATAGTCTACTCTTCATAGACCATAAAAAAGCAAAATTTTCTAACTCTCCAACTTATCGTTTATACGTTATACCACAGACGCATAGTTCCTTGGGGGGGGGGAGCTAAAACATTAGGCGTAATTGACTTTATCACAACAGCTTATCTAAATACAATTACACTAATACTGTAGGCCTACTTTCCGCTACATTTTAGGCTAAAGCGTTAACAAATACTTCGTATTGATGACGTCACTGCATGTTCGACAATAACCTATATTTTAGTGTTCAGAAAGTTTGGGCACAAAATAAATCAATACCGTACTGTAGTAGATAGTGTTTAGTTTTGACAAGATAAGACTATACCCGTGTACCCAAGTCGGCCATCTTAAACCGCGTAGTGGACGTATGGCGAGGGTGTCGAGGGGAAGGGAAGGGGAGGGTTAGACCTTTCATTACCGCGGAACTGTCGCGACCCACCCCAGTGGGTGGCAAGGACTACCGCTTCCAGGAAATCTATGGTCAAAATCTATACTCAATGTAGCCTGGTACTGTACAGTGTACGATATAACGAGACGATACTACACAGAGAAAATGTCGATTTTTGTGGACATTTTGTCCATCGTATTGAGATGCATACTGATTGAAATTTAATTAATTTTGACAGGCAACGAAGCTAATTACATAACGCGCTTTCGAAATTCTTTCCGGAGTAAAATAATTTTTTTGGCACAATCTATAAGAACTTACCTTTTTCCCTCAAAATATGATTTCGGGAACTAAAATTGTTCAGTTGTAAACACCATTTTATACAAGACGAAAAAACTTCATCATGCAATCATTGCCTGAATAATTTATAAAATCTTTGCCCTCGCTGAGATAGAATCCGTGACTACAGTTGTGTAGCAGTATTCATTAATAACAAAAAGCTCCGGAGGGGAAAATATATTGCTTTACAATAAATTATTATTTTAAACAAATAATTTGTATTTAGACTTCAAATAAAGTTTTGACAGCCCTGACCTATTTTTCATTCTTTGCATAATGCGACGCCTGCCCGCTCTGTCCCACCCTCTTCCTTTTTACTTCCTAAACAACGTAGCATTATAATATCCTACAGTCAGAAGACGTAGCGATCATGAAAAATCGATTTTGAAATTTTAATGGTCGTTTTCAAAACCTAAATCAAAAACAAGTCTGTTCGTTTAGTGTCCACGAGTCTGTGTTTGTGTGTGTAACCATTGAATATAAACGTACTAAAATGATAACATTTATGAGAGACATGTGAGCACTCACTGCTGGTGGCATCTTGCGGCAATAGTGTTCAACTACAGTTAAACAGACAATAGTACTGTCTATTTTCACAAACGTCTTCCATCACTGTCCATGCAGCTTGCAGCATTCGTAGCGGCAGATAGTCCAATTACTTGGACTTTAGCCGCTAATATCGAGCACGCTTTTTATAATGTTGGCTGTACTTCTAGTCCGTTTATATTCAGTTGTGTTATATAGCGAGTCAATATTTTGAGAATAAAAATTAACTACGTACTTTTTTCAAAAAACCCTAAAATTAATAAAAATGTTCTACATAATTTCTTACGATTTTCGCACAATAGCCCAATAATCTCAACAAATTGCATCTACATCTAGACTCATCTATATCTCACCGACAAACCGGTTTAGGGGCTATTAATAAAAATACCCGAAAAATCAACCACATTTCTAAATATCCGTTAATACAATATTTTGCTAAAATGTTGGCCATTAATATTTATTTTATTTTAAAAGCTGTTTTTTAATTACAAAAATAGAAACAATGGGATTTTACAACGTTTAACTTGTAAACTTTGGCCCGCAAATAAATGCAGTTTATAATCGCAAAGAACAGGTCAGGCTACTAATCACACATATCAGGCACACCATAAGCTTCATGTTTCAGCAGATACTGCAGAGCAGAACGCTGCCAAGTTTCTAGCCTAGAACAGCTGTTGACATATTACAGTATTTGTGTAATACAATCGCTGAACATCACATGACCACTATAATTAGACGAGATGACATAAGTTTATGTTATGCTGACAGCGTATCAGCTATAGGCTGTATCATATTTCACTTGAATAATTTAAATAAATGGATCATAAACCTTTTCACGTGGCTTAGTTAGCGAATTTCCATTGGAAAATGAGCTACTGGATCCATCATGGTAAGACCCAACCCGGGACCTTGAAATAAACGCCTTCCTGACATCTAGTGACCGTTTTTAGCGGTCGTTTAAAACTCATAAATATGCAGAACATAATATACTTGACTATAGTAGTCAACGGTAAAACCTTCATAAATCAGTTATTAGAATTTTCAAAATCCGTTGAAATTAATAAATTTTAAATTTAATTTGACCAGTGTACCAAATTTGGAAAAAATATTGTCTACGGATGTAGAATAAATTGGGGGGGGAACGAAAACAAACCTGTGGTTTATTAGTGCCATTAAAAAAATGAGCTACTGGAGCGCCCATTGTGTTAAGACACAGACCCGGACCTTGAAATTAGTACCGATCCTGATCCTTAGATCACTCTCTGAGTGGGCGTTAGCGTTTTTTTTTATGTAGCCTATATAAATGTGTTCGGCCCGTCCGATTTGATTCAAACTTGGCACGAACATCCATTATCACAATAACACGGACAAGATCGTTAACCAGCAAAATTCGTTTAACAGTTTCAAAATGGCGGCTGTTTGAAATCCTAAAAAATTCATAAAATTTTTCTCTGTATAAATTGGCGTTTTGAATTTTTTAAATCCGATGAAATTTGGAAATGTTTTGATGGCGGTCAGGGTTCACTTTGGTATTTTCAATGTAATTTGAAAATTTTAAATGTCAGTATATTTAGATTTTAATGCTGATTATGATGGTGAAATCAGAATTTCAGAAAGGGTAAGATGAGGAAAAATACTTTCACATCACTGGTCATCAGCAGTGGCAACCTGCAGGATCGACCTCATGTTTTATAATTGTAATGTATTTGGGGGGGTGCATGCACTGACCATTTGTTTTTTCCTGTTGATTTACTTTGCACTGTTAAAGTTTTTTATAGTTTATTTTACTATGATATTGACACATTCAATTCTAAATATATGTATTTTTAGGCTATATGTTATTCTTTGTTTTGTTGTAGTATTTATTTAGTTATTTATTATGTTATTGTGCTTCCTGTTTGTGTTTATGTAAGTGCAATTGTTACTGTTTTCTACAGTTTTAAATTGTTATTTATTACTTTATTTATATTAAATAACATGTTAGGGGGTGGTTGGTGCATGTTTTAGTTTTAGTAATGTTTATTATTACAACTTAGTTTTTTTAAATGCCCTGGCAAGACCAGAATGTGTTATCATTGTTTATTTTATTGTATTCTCATATATTAAATTTCACTGTGCTTTTCTACATCCAACACATGAACTACGTAATCTGCAATATCGTGCCTGATGTGTTAACTTTTTTCTTGTTACAAAGACTGGTAATATTGCTGCTGATGATTTAACTATTAATATAATTTTAATCACATTATATAGTTCTGAAAGTTTGTGTTTGTTATTCAATCACGCCATAACTACTAAACCAATTGAGATGTTTTATACGGACATGGTTTAGGTACCTGAGATAAACATGCCTATTCCTGTTCCAAAAACCATTATACTACTTACCCAGCCCAACTTATTTATTTGGTATTCAGTTTTGTGACACGTATTAACTGTACAACAGTGACGTTTTATACGTTTATTACATCATACGTAACAATAACGCGTATATACGTAAGTAGGTAACGCCATCATACTACTTACCCAGTCCAAGTTAATTATTTAGTATTCAAGTGTTAATTGAATAGCCTAATAGTAACGTTTTAATAATCTTTTATTAAATTATAATAGAACCTCGTTCTAGAGTATCGAGTAGCAAAAAACTGTATGTCTTGACCGAAAACCATAAATCGTATAATCTCTGTATATATAAGCGGCGTTGTCCTGACTGACTGACTGAGAGTCAACGTAGAGCCGAATCTATTAATGATAGAAACTTGAAATTTGGACAGGCCCTTCGGAACATTATGTAGGGGTGCACTAAGAAAGGATTTTGCAAAAATTTGATTTTGACACCATTAAACTACTTACCCAGTACAAATTTAATAAACAACGTATAACCAATACTATTATAGCTAGACTTGAATTTTCAATGTACATTCTTACAACAATGCTAAGATGCACTAAGAAAGGATTTTGCAAAAATTTGATTTTGACACCATTAAACTACTTCCCCCGTACAAATTTAATAAACAACGTACAACCAACACTATTATAGTTAGACTTGAAATTTTCAAGATAAATTTTCAAATGTTAAATTTGATTTTAACGCCATTTAACTACTTACCCAGTCGAAATTTAATAATCAACGTATAGCCGAGACTATAATAGCTAAAGATTTGAAATTTTCAGGGTTACTACCACATGTAGGGTGCACTGAAAAACGATTTTGCAGTATTCACCCCCTAAAGAGGTAAAATGACTACATAATTTTTATTAGACAAATATGTTTTTCGTCTGACCTTCTTAAAACGTAACATAGTCACTCTTAAATATAAGTAATGAAATATGTTTTTCATCATTTCCCAAAACTCATCCCCTAAAGAGACTGAAAGGGGGGTAGAAAATGTAGAAAGGGGTATACAATTTTGCATTGAAAAAATATTTGTTTTGGATCGTATATTAGAAATATGCTATGAAACACAAATAATGAAACCCATAATTCAACAATTTTCCGAATTCATTCCCTAAAAGATTAAAAATGTAAAAAGAGGTATAGTTGGAGAAAAAGAGTGTTTTCATTGGAGAAAAATATTTTTTATCTGCTTTTCTTAAAAGTGAACAAAATATTCTAAAACACAAATTATGATACACGTAATTCAGCATCCCCCCCACCGAATTCATCCCCTAAAAGGACAAAATTATAAGAGGTATAAATGTTTTTATTGGAGAAAAATATTTTTTATCAGATTTTCTTAAATTCGAATGAATACGTTTGAAGACAATAAAACAACATATTCAGGTTATAATATTTTTTCATATTCACTGTAAAATAATAATCAGTTTAGATGATCACGCTTTTATTAATATATATTTTTATGTTTCTAAATAATTATATTACTGAAAAAGTTTAAGTTTCGTGGGCGAAGCCGCGACGGGTAATGCTAGTACTGTATACAGAAATGAACCTATTCTGATTTTCAAAATCGACTATAAATTCTATTACCTACATTACAATTGCAGGCAAAGCCGCAACGGGTAACAGCTGGTTGAATATAAATATGTAAAAATATTATTTGTTGAATAAATAGCCTAGAGCCGGCTGGCAATCTAGTAGTGACGCAATAGTGCACACTGCACAGTGTACAGTGTAGTGATCAGCGATGGTCAATAAACACACACGGTGTAGCGGAATTTAGGGCGTGTAGGCGAGGCGCCGTGGGGACTTGAAGGGTCGCGACCACCTGGGGCATAGTGTGTACAGTCCCAACCCGGCTCGGACTGTACTGTACAGTATCGGTTGACAATAGCTAGCTTCGGCTCGGGCTGGGAGGGTGTTGCGAACCAAGTCGATTTCTAAGAACCGTGTTTATATACTAAAATTAAACTGACGATCAGCGGACTTCTGCCGGTTAATGACCTGCGAGTATTTAAATCAGTCCTGCCTATAGAACTAAGTTATAATTACAGCAACACTTTAGAACACTGCCCTTAGGTTACTGTAAAAACAATTAATTCGCTTATTCAAATAATAATAATAATAATGTTTGTAAATATATGTATTAATAATTTTCTGTAAATTCCTGACCCATATAATTAGCCTATGCTAGTTTTAGAGCCGCCTCGGTGGCCTAGTGGATAGCGTACTAGGCTTTCACCCCGAGGACCCGGGTTCGATTCCCGGCGAGGGCTTGGCATTTTCATACGCTATAAATCATCCCATCGTCTGCATTAGCCCAAGTGTACACAATAGTCAGACATTAAACACAAAAAAAAAAAACTAACAAAAATGCTAGTTTTAGACCACGAATTGAAACAGAGTTGATGGCGCTAACTGAAAACGACCAACCATATAATGTTAAATTTTATAAAAACATTAAATAAACACTGTTTAATAATCATTGTGTATTTGTGAAAGTTTGTTATAAACTTAGACTATTATAAATAAATTTATAAATTTTCTTAAAGCAAAAAAAGTAGTTATTTTCCAATGGACTCGAGCGCAGGTTCGAATTCCGTAATGATTTTTTTTTTTCTTGTTTAACGTCCGACTATTGTGCACACTTGGGCTAATGCAGACGATGGGATGATTTATAGCGTATGAAAATGCCAAGCCATGGCCGGGAATCGAACCCGGGTCCTCGGGGTGAAAGCCCAGTACGCTATTCACTAGGCCACCGAGGCGGCTTCCATAATGAAAGAGAAGCAGAGTAGTTGAGCTGCAACTCACACCTGTGCGCAGGTTCGACATACGATGAAGAAAGAAAGCGGCGATTGTAGTTTGATCTAATGGAGTTGGGCTTAAGAGTGTTTTCCTGTTAGCAGTGAATGCTCTGAGCAGTGAACAGTAGCAGTGATTTAATCACAGTTTATAGAACAGTTTGCTAATAAGCCAACGTGCTGCCGTGCGCTAACTGCTCACTGCTCACTGCTCAGTGCTATTCATTACGCTAGTAAATGTCAAATGAAAAATACTTATTATTACAAAATTTTAAAATGAAAATGTACATTATCAAATTAGTAAAATAACTGCAGAAAATTTATTATTGTGCAGTATATATATATATATATATAATTAAACTACCTTACCAAACATAATAATTACGTACGACAAAAAAAAATTAAATTATCTGACTAGAAATGGTTTTGTTCAAAATAAATTATACTTAATTAATATAATACAGCATTAATATTTAATTAATATTATTACAATTTTTTGAAAGTTAATAAAGTAATAATGAAATAAAAATAAAACGGAAAACTTTTGGATGTTTTTACCGTAATCTATGTGAAGCAAAAATATATACAAACATTTAACAAATATAAACCTTCAAATCCATAAATTAAGGAACATAAATTACAAATTGTATGATTTTTTAAAAATTATTACTTAAGCTGGGAAGAAGAGCAATAAGGATACTGAACAGCATCATACGGGATCAACATACATCAAAAATAAATAAATATAGAATATGTAATACAACTATAAAAAGTATAATCTCACGTGGCACAAAGTATGGCCACTGAAACAAGAAAAGAAAAATGTCTTGCAGGTACAGAAATGGACTATTGGCGAAAAGCTGCAGGTAGGTCCAAAACGGGAAAAGTTAAAAACTGTAAGAATCCGTGAAATCATGAGTGTGAAGCACACCAATGAAGACGACGTCAAGAGAAAACAACTGGTCATGTTCAAAGGGTGGACGAAAATCGACTCCCAAACAGATTTAAAATGGAAACCACATGGTGCAAAAAGAGGAAGATCAAGACTTAGTTGGAGAAAAAGAACTGATAAAGAGGGGATTGAATCAGGATCTGTGGAATGACGGAAAAATGGAAGCTATGAATCGAAAGACGTCGGAAAGAAGAACCGAAAAGAAGAGACAAATACCTTTTCATTTATTGAATTAAATGAAAATAAAACAACTAGTCCTGAATTATTAGTTATAGTAAAATAAACAATATGTTATTAATTAATAAACACCAACAATAGGCTAACTTTTATTTCAAATAATTATCAGTATTATTTTATTATCGCTTTGCGCGCATAAAATCCTTGTAAAACAAAAAGCAGACAACACTGAGCACTGAGCAGTGAGCAGTGAACAGGATAGCTGAAGTGCAATCACAACTGCTCACTGCTCAGTGCCAAGAACAGTGTCATCTCTAGTGGGATCGGCAGCGCACGAATTCACTTTATTTTTTATTTATTTATTTATTTATTTTGTGTGTGTGTTTAACGTCCGACTATTGTGCACACTTGGGCTAATGCAGACGATGGGATGATTTATAGCGTATGAAAATGCCAAGCCATGGCCGGGAATCGAACCCGGGTCCTCGGGGTGAAAGCCTAGTACGTTATCAACTAGACCACCGAGGCGGCTCGAATTCGCTTTAACTCGGGCCGGTTGAACGACAAGGTTCATAAGAGATTCGGTGTGGTATTATAGCAGTGTTGCCCACTGGCTGGTAATTACCAGATTTGCTGGTAATTTCGAGACTTGCAGGTAGTCATATTGGTCAAGGACGGATAAAGGGGGAGGCGAATGTAAAAGTCAAATAGGATCTTTTACGTTCTTTAATTTTTATTTATTTTCTCTTCCCCAGAAAAAAGAAATAAAAATAAAGAATGTAAAAGATCCCATTTGACTTCCTTAAAGTGGAAGTATCGCAGCTTCGACAAAAAGAGTCAAAGAGATATTTAAGGCCTCTGAGGGTTCCGAAATCTGTCACATTATCCCGATCTCAAGTTTGTATGTACAAGTTTTGTCCGTACGTCTGTTGGTGCACTTTGATATGCTTCTACTGATGATGAGAACGAAATTAATCAGTTAGATATTTTATGTTAGTTCTCTCTTCTTTTCCTGCCTTAACTGCTGCAACAGAAGAGAAATCTTTGTCGACTCTAAATTAATCAAAACTTGGTTGAGAAACTGTTGTGACGCTTAACTGGAATTGCTCAGGCTAATGAGGACGAGGGATCAGCGTATACGGTAAGGGTAAAGCAACTGGAGTAACTGCAGCTATACGAGGTGTGTTCAGAAAGTAACGAGAATTTTAATTTTTTGAACAAATATTTATTTATTCTTCTACAATGATGCTGTCGCCTTCAAAATAGTCCTCATTGGAGATTAAGCACTTGTGCCAGCGCTTCTTCCAATCCTCGAAACACTTCTCAAACTCGATTTTTGAGATAGTCTTTAGTTCTTTCAGCGATGCGCTTTTAATGTCATCTATGGCTGTAAAATCACAGCCCTTTATTTTTTGGAAATAGGAAAAGTCACACGGAGCCATGTCTGGCGAATATGGAGAGGCTGGGGCATCGTTACAGTACTGTTTTTGGCCAAAAATTTACGAACAAGCAATGAAGTGTGAGCTAGTACATTATCGTGGTGCAAAAGCCATGAATTGTTTTTCCACAGATCCGGGTGTTTTTTCGGATTGCTTCACGCAAACGGCGTTGAACTTGTAGGTAGTACTCCTTATTGACCGTTTCACCTGGTGGTAGGAATTCATGATGCACTATGCCATTAATATCGAAGAACACAGTGAACATAACCTTCACGTTCGACCGCACTTGTCGAACTTTTTTCGGTATTGACGAGCCAGAATGCCTCCAATGGGATGATTGAACCTTAGTTTCGACGTTATATCCGTAAACCTATGTTTCGTCATCTGTTATAATAAGTTTCATTAATTCTGCATCGTCGTTGACTTCATTTAGTGACTCCTGAGCAACTTCCATTCGCCGCTGTTTTTGTTCAAAATTCAACAATTTTGGAACGAATTTTGCTGCCACGCGTTTCATACACAAAACATTGGAAACAATGTCATGACATGATCCAATCGATATGCCAACATCATCAGCGACCTCTCTAATTGTATTCGGCGATTGTTCATAACCATTTCTTTCACTTTTTCCACGTTTTCATCGGTCGTTGATGTGCTGGGGCGTCCAGGGCGTTCGTCATCTTCAACGTCTTCACGCCACTCGTAAACTCTTGCTTTACTCATAGCAGACTCACCATAGGCATTTGTTAACATTTCACAAACTTTGTTATACTTTATTCCATTTTTCACGCAAAATTTGATACAAATTCTTTGATCCATTACTTTTAACAAACGAAAATCGCCGAGCTCATAAAAACACGCCTAACCCTAGTGGCTGTCACAGACAAAGTCAACAATGAAAACAGCTGAAAGTTTTGTCATACTTCAAGGGTATGCTTACCAACATGATAAAAAAATGTTTGACAATCGGACTCTCCAAGCCGCGAAATTTAAAAATTCTCGTTACGTTCTGAACACACCTCATATATAAAACATTATAGATAGGTATATTGAGAAGAGGGAAAGTTATTTAAATGAAGCCAGTTTTGCAAAAGTCTTAAAAATTAGGAATCTAAGAAAATTAATGGATTTTTTGTCTAAAACGAAGTAAATTTTTACACTTATTTCATACGCGTTTTAACTCTCAAAACAGCTTAGTAGTGATAGTTTTTGAAGGTATTATTTCAAAAATTCTCATACCTTAGGCGGACCTCTTTTAAATTGAATCATCAACCAACCGCTCTCACCCCATAAAATTCCATTAATCCGTCAATGATAAGGGTAATGAAAGAAAAGCGGACAATTTTGGTCTCCCCGAGACATTAAAAAATTAAAATTACTTAACTCGAATTCCTCTTTTCACTCCATTATAAGTGTTGACATTTTTCTGTACTCTGTGGCTCATTTTGTATTCAAAGTAATCTTTACATATAATCCACTCTTGGTTTGCTCTTACTATTCCTCAGCCAGCTCATTTTTAGATTAATTTTATTTTTGAAAAATACTATTTTACTGCTTGTTTTTGTGAAGGTTTTATAGCAAACTTAGCCATGGATACCTGAACTGCTTGAGTGTAAATGAAATGATTATTGGAATTCACTACGATAATTATGGGAAAGTGCTGTTTTCGATCAAATTAAAAAAAAAATTTTAAGGGTCGAGGGAGTACCTGGAGGTTCAGGAAAATTTTAGGTCGCATTAAGACCAACAAGATTGCTAAAGTTGGCGAAAAATATTTTTTTTCTCTTTCATGATATAACTTAATTGATAAAAATAGCTATGGGTCCGCAGTATTTATACTTAGACCCTAACACCCTCTAGGTATACATAAAAGGGTATGACATACGTCCCGGATTGATCGGGATAGTCCCGGTTTTGGGCTGGATTTGTGTATGTCCCGGTCGGCTTTCAAATGTAGTAGCAAAATATGAATAATAATAATAATAATAATACAAAAAGTGAGCAATGTTTACGCTATGCTCATGGACAGAACAGCCAAAACAATAACCAAGGACAAGAAGCAACGGTTCCAAGGCAAAGTCAAATCCAAGCGAACGATCCAAATCTCTGACGAAGAAAGGAAAGCAAGATCACAACGAATGAAGCAATACTGGGCTACGAGGAAGGCACAGAACATTAAAAAGTGATTGATTTAGTGTACCCCAAAGTTGGGTGAAACAAATAAAGAAGAAGAAGTACTAAAAATAAAAGTAATAATAATAAAAGTACTAAAAAATGAAATAAAAATTGAACTGTAGTGATACCTAAGATTAAATGTTTGTAATACAGTGCTGAAGCGATTGAAAACAGAATATTATCCCGGTCGGCTGTGGTCAGCATGCCATCGAATGTTCGAATCAGAACTTTAACACTCGCTGAAAATAAAATAAACAATATTTGAGGAGAATAGACAAGACCTCGATGGAACCTTGTTATCCAAGATTCTTTCTTTCTCGCGTTTCTATGAAAAAACATAACAAAACAAAAAGACACAACTAAAAACAATTCTAGGAAAAGGTATGAAATGGTTTGTGAACAAAAGTTGAGTTAGTTTTTTCTAAAGAAAGAATGAAATTTAATTTAGTACGGTTTTACTTGTATAAAACCTTTTAATCTCTAATAGATAAAACATTTCAGAAGAATAATATTTCATTTAGTACGGTTTTACTTGTATAAAACCTTTTAATCTTTACTTTTTTTTTTTTTGGCGAAAAGCACATTGAGGCAGAATAATATTTAATTTAGTACGGTTTCACTAAAGTGTAAAAAGCTTTTAATCTCTAATAGATAAAACATTTCAAAAGAATAATATTTAATTTAGTACGGTTTTGCTAAAGTGTAAAAAGCTTTTAATCTCTAATAGATAAAACATTTCAAAAGAATAATATTTAATTTAGTACGGTTTTAATTGTATAAAACCTTTTAATCTCTAATAGATAAAACATTTCAAAAGAATAATATTTAATTTAGTACGGTTTTACCAAAGTGTAAAAAGCTTTTAATCTCTAATAGATAAAACATTTCTAAAGAATAATATTTAATTTAGTACGGTTTCACTAAAGTGTAAAAAGCTTTTAATCTCTAATAGATAAAACATTTCAAAAGAATAATATTTAATTTAGTACGGTTTTACCAAAGTGTAAAAAGCTTTTAATCTCTAATAGATAAAACATTTCAAAAGAATAATATTTAATTTAGTACGGTTTTAATTGTATAAAAGCTTTTAATCTCTAATAGATAAAACATTTCAAAAGAATAATATTTAATTTAGTAGTTTTACAAAGTGTAAAAGCTTTTAATCTCTTGAATAATATTTAATTTAGTAAACCTTTTAATCTCTAATAGATAAAACATTTCAAAAGAATAATATTTAATTTAGTACGGTTTTACTTGTATAAAACCTTTTAATTTTAATCTTTACTTTTTTTTTTTTGTATAAGTGCGAAAACTTTTAATGAAGACGATGGGATGATTTATAGCGTATGAAAATAATAGCCTAAAGAATAATATTTAATCTTAACAGAGTGGTTTAAAAATACACATTGAGGCTATTTCTCGAACTTTTTTGCTTTGTGAGGTGTTTCGTCCCCGGTTTTACTCTTTGGAACTGTGGCAAACATATATATATATATATATATATATATATATATATATATATATATATATATATATTAAAAATTTAAAATAATTTTATGTCTGGCTGTGGGTAAGTATTACGATTGAGATTAGTAACACTGCACTGAAAGCATTACAAATCCAACACCTCGACAATGATTCTCTGGAAACTTTGATTAATTTATTTACTTTATCATTTTATTTATTTTTACTTAAAGTTTGATAAACTTATCCAGACAAGAACCTTCAAAGAATAACGAAACATTTTTAGATCTGATTACAACAAGTATTCCAACTAAATTAAAAGATTAAACGTTGTGGTTGTGATTTAAACAAAGACAATAGGCTGCGACCTTTGTCTCTACAACCGTGCAGGCCGTGCCTAGAACAAAAGCTCTTTCCTAAAAGGACAACTTTCTCCAAAATACCCGGAAGGCTTAAAGACAAACGATCCGCGAAGAATTCAACCGCCGTCCGATTTCCAGGTAGAATTTGCTATTTCCATCGTCGTCGCCGACGTCTTGGTCATTCACAAGCGATTATGATGACCTCAATACGAAAATGGCGGTACCGCACCACACACACGGAGACACTATTTCTGGACATTCTAGACGATGTTTTCAAAAATAATCTTAATCAAGAAAACACATGTATTATAAAACAAGTGTGATGTAAAGAAGTTCTTCTTATAAAGTGTAAAAACGTCTATAAATTTAGAAAAAAACAATAATCCTTAATAATGGTAAAAAAATTGTGATCAATATGTGACACTTGTTGATTTAGCTGAAGTTTATCAATACCACAAACTGCAGTTAAAATATAGATTTGAAGACAATCAAACAACCAAAATCTGAGACACGCAGGAAACATTTCAATTTTTGTTTGCTTCCGTATCCTCCCCCCCCCAAACGTTTCGATTTTAAGCTGAAATCCACATGGTACGAGGGCGGTTTGATAAGTCAGTGACTTTTTTAATTTCCCGCGCAGTTACTCCAAATGCAACAGTGCTGCCGTCAACTGTAATCTATCAGTGGGCAACTTTCTAATTTTGAGCAAGCTACGTCGTGCAGTTGGTGTTTGATAGCCGTTCAAAGCAGAAAACCTCGTGAATTTTTACGAAAATGGAAAAAAGTGAATTTCGTGTGTTGATTAAGCATTACTTTTTACGTAAAAAATCCATCACTGAAACTAAGGAAAGACTTGATAAATACTACGGCGACTTGGCACCATCAATTTCAATGGTTAAGAAGTGGTTTACAGAGTTCCGTTGTGGTCGTACCAGCACTAGTGACGCCGAACGTTCAGGTCGCCCAAAAGAAGTGATCACGCCGGAAATCGTCGATAAAATCCATGAAATTTTATGTTGTAAATTTCATTTCGGATGACCGGAGAATGAAAGTGCGTGAGTTGGCTCATGCTGTAGGTATCTCAACTGAACGGGTACATCATATTTTACACGAATATTTGGACATGAAAAAACTCTCCGCGAGATGGGTGCCGCGATTGCTCACATTCGACCATAAGCGCAATCGTGTGACCACTCAAAAGAGTGTTTAGCGATGTTCAGCCGTAATCCGAACGAATTTTTGCGCCGTTTTGTTACTGTGGACGAAACATGGATCCATCACAACACGCCAGAGACCAAGGAACAATCGAAACAGTGGGTTGCTAGGGGTGAACGTGGACCAAAGAAGGCCAAACAGAGTCTGTCAGCCAACAAGGTCATGGCCACAGTTTTTTGGAATGCACGCGGTGTCATTCACATCGATTACCTCGAGAAAGGTAAAACGATCACCGGCGAATATTATTCAAAGCTTTTGAACAGATTCGACGTTGATTTGAAGCAAAAACGGCCGCATTTGGCGAAGAAGAAAGTGCTGTTCCATCAAGACAATGCACGTGTGCACACTTGTCTAGTCACGATGGCCAAAATCCACGAATTGGGATACGAACTGCTACCCCATCCAGCATATTCTCCAGATTTAGCCCCCTGCGACTATTTTCTGTTTCCAAACCTAAAGAAATGGCTGGGCGGTAAGAGATTTGAGTCGAATGAAGAAGTCATTACCGAAACAAACGCGTATTTTGAGAGCTTTGAGGAAACCTATTATTTGGAGGAAATAAAAAAATTAGAAAAACACAGGACTAAATGTATCGAGCTAAAAGGTGATTATGTAGAAAAATAAAATGTTTATTTGCCGAAAAAAATTTGTTTTATTCAAAAAGTCACTGACTTATCAAACCGCCCTCGTACCATTATTACTATTAACTGCCCATAACAATCGGATAATTAAAACAGGAGATCGGCAATACACGTTGCAAAATGACAATTTTGAAACTTTTTTTAACATGTATCATGTTTTAGGGCTGGTTTTGACGTTGGATTTTGCGGGGCACGTGATGCGAGGAACATGTTTATATTGATATACAACAGTATATTTTGCGCGTCGCAAGTCCCAAATTAATTATAATTAAAAATTTCTGTGTTCGATCGGGATCGAACCGGGATCCTTGCACGTGTGAGGCACACCGATAACCACTACACTACGGAAACTGAGAAGAAATTTGACCGACTTAAGTATACGAAATGAATAGTTAATTTAATGGTAGTTATATTAAAAGATCAGTTGTTTTATATAAATTCGTAAAGATCATTGAACAGCTGATAGAATTAGTTTCAGGTTATGTTGTTAAAAACTAGCAATGTTAATTTCTCGTCTTTTCGAACAAATTATCGCAATTAAAATAAAAAAGGAATAGAAAACATGATACATGATTTTTACTTTTAGTTCAATAACAGAATTTTTTAAAAATTCCCCACCATTATTCTTCCCACCGATTGGGCCGGGCGGCCACTAAATGCGTAGCGGAGCGGAATGAAGACGCACGGCAATTGGAAGCGGAATTCAGTCAGTTTAAATATCGTGTTTGTATTTCTTAAATCTAAATATTTAGGAACTATACTCTATCGGAAAGTACTGTATTTAAAAACTGTAACCTCGGCACAGAGAAATAATACTTTTGGAAGCGTGGTCAGCGTGGGGGGAAAGCGGAGTCAGCTTCAAAACCGGCTAGACAGAATCGAAACTACGCAGTACAAAGCCCGCCTAATGCCTAAATTTACAGTATATGCAGTCATGGTTATTACCCTACTGCAAATACGGTACTTTGGTCGTTCAAAGAACAGCAGAGCTCGTAATATATTCTTAATATTAAGCCGCTCTACGACAGCACTCGTAACTTTTTCCGCCAATTTCAATCGGTAACCGTAATATTTACGAAAAATTTTAATAGCCCAACTTTATTTGAAATTTTATGCTCTTTCTCCGCGAAGTGGTCAAAATTATGATAGGTTTTGCCCTTCAGCTAGTATTACAGGAAATAACCAAGAACTATACAATCTCAACATTGAATCAGAGGCCGCCATCTTGAAACTGAAGTGAATGGGAAAAAGTCTTACACGTACAAAAGGTACGGAGGTAATAAATTTCAAAAAAAAATCAGCCAATGCGTTTGGCGAAAGTACACACGTTACTGTAAATCAGAGGCCGCCATCTTGAAACTGAAGTGAATGGGAAAAAAATCTTACGCATTCGTCGTTCAGGGTTACACGAAGTTCCTCTGTAACAAATTTCAAAACAATCGGTCAATATGTTTGGCCAAAACTGCGTAACAAACACAACCAAAATGCGGGTCGAGTTGAAAAACCTCGTTTTCCTCTGTCAATAATTCATAACAAACGGATAAGTAACTATACATCTGGTCCTTTTTTGAACGATATAGGGCCTACTAAAAATTAATGAACTGAAAAAACGTAAATATTTTATAAGAATTTATGACGACAGCAATCTACGCGAGATCGTAGACATTGTTGTCAAACAGCGGTCAGATAGGTAAACGGTCACGAAACCAAAAATGTTACCCATTTCGTAAAAAAAAATATATTTGATTTACACATTTACACGAGAATCATTTTATTTTGAACTTAACAAAGCTTCCGTTGCCTTTTAGCCTAGGTAGAGCAGAAATAGCTTTTAATAATAGAAAATGTCAAATGACTGTTTTGTGTATTCGAGTAGCCTAGACGGTGACCACATCTGAGAAACGCAATCAACGACTTCAAATACTGAAATGGCTGTTCAAACAGCATTCATTAGCGAACCTCCACTGCAAAATGAGCTATTAGAAACCACATCATGGTGAGATCCAGAAATGAGTACCGAAAAAGATCTTTAAAAAGTTTGTGGGATCGTTAAAGTTTATATATACGAGGGGCTGCAACCCTGCCGCTACGCGGGGCAATTCCTTTCTTGCATTCCATTTACTTACTATTGAAAGCATATATCAAAATATATTTCATGAAAATATTTTTATTTAAGAACACAAACAATTTATCGTAAGTTTTTAATTTCACATATTTAAACTTAAACTACAAAAAGTTTTTTTCCTATTTTAGGATAAATCCAATTTTAAAATGCTCTTTTAAAAAGTATATTTACTTACTGGTTCGGGGGATCACTTGAAAAATTTCAACAGTTAGGAGATGCTCTGAGCTGAGCGGAAGACGAACGGCAACCGGAAGCGGAAGTCAGTCAGTTTACAGAACGTGTTTGAGTCTTTTAAATCTAAATATTTAGGCCTACTGTAACGGAGTTTAGGAAACTACTGTGTTTAAAAACCGTAACCTGGGCAACGGAAACTTAAGTAACGAAAAATAATAAGTTTGGAGGCGTGGTCAGCGTGGTGGGGGAAGCGGAGTCGGCTTCAAAACCGACAAGACAAAGTCAGCGACTCCGCTCAGCACCGTTACGCCTTCAATGGCCGAACGTACATTAAAACAATAGGTTAGGTTCTGAATACGTAGTCCACCGCATTTGGTGGCCACCTGGCCTTCAAATTTGAAACTAAAAAAAAATATATCATTATTGTTTGTGAAAAACACTATAAAAAACCTCGTTTCAGAAGTGTTGAAATTTGAATTTGTGTATCTGATGTCAGTGAGTGGGTGACACACACACACACACACACACACACACACACACACACACACACACACACACACACACACACACACACACACACACACACACACACACATTATATCTTTTTTTTTTGTGTTTAACGTCCGACTATTGTGCACACTTGGGCTAATGCAGGCGATGGGATGATTTATAGCGTATGAAAATGCCAAGCCCTGGCCGGGAATCGAACCCGGGTCCTCGGGGTGAAAGCCCAGTACGCTATCAACTAGGCTACTGAGGCTATCAACTAGGCTGCGTTGTAATCAAAATTGTTTTAATTACTTTTTAATGATATAAAAAAGGAAGATGGTCCTATAAATAAGTTACAGTTCTTCTCGCCACAGGTATAGGTTACATATTAAATTTACTTTAACTTGTAATACTCTTTAAATTAAAAAGAACTGTACTCTGTACCCTCTAACCGTACTTTTACTTTAAACTTTACAGTTTGAAAGTTTTTTTTGAAAACATTATTGTACCTTGTTTCCTGTATTTATTAAAACTGTATTAACATGTATTATTATAACTAAGGTTGCCATACGTCCCGGATTAATCGGGACAGTCCCGGTTTTGGGCTCGTCCCGTTGACGCGGCTGGATTTTCATACGTTACGGTCAGCATTCAAAATAGCAGTAAAATATGCAAAAAATAATATTTCACTAAAAGCTGAAAAGAAAAATTTTATGTGGTGATCCTGAGAATTAATTAGGCAATTTGTAATAAAGTGTACACAAGCGATTGAAAACAGAAGAATAACCTTGTCGCCAGTGATCTGTATTCAATCGAATGTTCGAATCAAAACATCGACACACGCGGAGAAAATATTTTCGAATGAATATTTGAATATTAGAGGCGGGAGTCTACTACAAGATCCTTAATGTTACGCAGGATTCTTACTTTTTCGCAGTTCTATGAAAAAACTATAGGCTACACAATTAAAAGAAATTCCATGGAATGGTATGAAAAAGTTGGTAAACAAAAGTTAGTTTCTAAAGAAAGAATAATATTTTAATTTAGCACGGTTTTATTTGATTAAGTTTAAGAGCTTTCATTCTCAAACAGATAACACTTTTCAAAAGAAGTTTAAAAATAAGTTTTCCTAGTGATGAATTCAAAATTTCCCCAGAGGAAATCAACAGACGTAAGGTGTTCCTAAACCTAATTATAACCGTATCTTTTTTAATGTTTCGTAGTCATAATTTAAAAATTATAAACATTTTTTTCGATTAAGTAATTTAAGCGAAGGGATTGTTTATTACCCCATAGCAAGTGGTATGGTTGCGGTCTTTTAACAGCACAATAAGAAATTGGAAGTGGTCTAAAATAGCAAAAACTATGATTAACGTACGTAATATTTGAACGAAACCGGCTTCAATGAAAGGGACCGATTATTTTGCCTTGAAAGAAATTTGCTTAAAATTCGATCGTATAAAGTATATAAACGTTTCAAGCCAAAGTGAGCGTACCAAATTTGGTGTTACAAAATCACGACTACGTAAGAAAACACCCAAGGTCGCCAAGACTTCCAGCTAGTCGAGCTAATCAAGTGGCTTTAGGTTTCTGTCGTATAACGGTTGCATAACGCGGGGCAGGGCGGCGGATTCGCGGAACAGCTGCACCGTTGCGCCCCCAACCCTTTTAACACATCTATTGTTCCTTAGTGCTTAGCTCAGGTAAAGAGATACCCCTACTGCAATTACCAGGTACCGTAATATATTTAAGCCTGTAGAGAAAATTGCTTGTCAAGCACCAAACCTAAATAAATTCTGAAAACTGTTTTAAAAATAAATTTAGATTAATTCAGAGACCATAGTCGAGGGTTGCTTACACATATACACACGCTCATAACCTATATGAAAATTTCATTACAATTATGCCGAATAAAAGCGGACAAATTAAGCTCACGAGAGAATGGAGAGGAGGTAGCCGAAGTGAAAATATTTGTTAGCCCTACAGAAAGTACAGTAGAGATTTTTGAAGTGACTACTTCTTATAGCGGGGTATGGGTGTCAGTCTGCCGTCACGGAACGCTCTAATTTTTGTTTAGTGATTAATAAAATGTATTTTTGAAGTGAAAACGTGTATGGTCGCGGTTGACAAAACTTCGGTATAAACATTTGCTTTCGCGTCACGCTTGAATCCGTAACGCATACCTCACAGCATATATTGTTCTTGTATAGGGCCTATATCTAGACTAGAAGTGACTACTTCTAAACAGCTGATTTCGCACAAGAGCTTCAATATCATTTCAACTGAGGTTACGTTTATTGTTCTTGTTAATTTTACAAATATGTATTTTCTAAATTTGTGTACTTCAATTATTTAATTTATATGACCTAAACAAATTTTCGAATACCAGAATCACAAATATTATATTTATTTGACAATAAATATTTGACAAATATTATATTTATTTATACTTCGACAGTATAACTGTCAAAAATAGGGTTATAAACTGATTAATTATTAATGCCCCTTATATAGCCTAAGATATTTAAATTCATAGTCTGTGACAGTTTCAGTTAATTTTTAAGTTGTGTACCTACATACACGCGAAATTTAATACGAAAATAATTTTCAAGGGTTGTCCTTTCTTGCATGCATCTAATTTTTTATAAAAATAATTAAATCATAATAGTGAAAAGGTATACAGTCAGGCATGTCAAAAGAAGTAGTCACTTCTGTCAGCCAGTCCCGCATTGCCTAAGTTTAATTTTCTTTCTGTAATTTTTATCATTCAAAGACATTTTTTGAAGTGAATACTTCTTATGGCAGTGAATACTTCTAATCCGACTATCGTCTGCATTAGCCCAAGTGTGCACAATAGTCGGACGTTAAACACAAAAAAAAAACTTCTTATGGCGGGGTATGGATGTATGTTTTTCACGGGAAAAAATTCAGTTTGCCGTCACGCATCACGCTCTTATATATATATATATATATATATATAGCATATACTTATATACTGCTTCTTATGGCGGGGTATGGATGTATGTTTTGCACGGGAAAAATTCAGTTTCCCGTCACGCATCATGCTCTTATATATATTTTTGTTTTAAAATGTATTTTTGAAGTGAAAACTTATATGTTCGCGCCATTATATTACTTACCCAGTCTAAATTAATTATTTAGTTTTGTGTGCGTTAACTGTGTAACAGTGACGTTTTATACGTTTATTATATATTGGTAGGTATGAATAATAAATATTTAAATTATTTTAAACGCCATTATACTACTTACCCAGTCCAACTTTATTTAGTATTTGGTTTTATGACAAGTGTTAACTGTGTAACAATTTTTAATTCCAAACAATCTTATAATTCCAAACAACCTGCCTTTCCAAATTAAAATATTGAAGTTTCCTTTGAAGTTGGCATTTACAATGACAATTAATAAGTCACCGGGTCAGATATTAAGAGTAGCGGGAATACATTTGGGACTCCGTGCTTCTCCCATGGTCAGTTATAGCCTATTCTAGTGTCGAGTAGCAAAAATCTTTGTCTTGGAAAAAAACCATAAAATCATATAATATTGTATTTAGAAAAATATTAAACTGAAATGAACGTACTCATGATTTTGAAAATCGACTATATATTTTATTTTGTGATGTAAAATATACAGCCATAATCCGTGATAAGAAGTAGTCACTTCTGTCGGCAGTCATACGACTGCCACCTTTTTTTTCTTTAAACAAATATATTCCACATATTCATAAGTAAAAACGAAATATTCATATTGTGATTTAAGAAAAACAATGTACAATTACACTACTACTTTAGGCTATACAGTTTCAAATTTGAATTTTCAAAGAACAAACCGAATTAACTTGAACAATAAAATAGACAAGTTTTTTCATATCAAATTTGGCGAATTGTTCTCAAACATCAACAATGGTTCCAAAATCATTTTCATATACGATCTTATCAGCCCCGTACCGTATCTCCGTGAACAGATAAAATTCTATTCAGGTAACTGCCTCCATAGATCCTCCTATAGATCGGGCTCCCACTGAACAATATATCCCAGCCACGCAGCTGTCTTGCTGACTTAATGGAAGAATCAGAAAAGAAATATATCGCAATAATTTTTCAACGTATTTTCTTGTGAAAATTTGATTTTATCAACATAACCTGCTTTAAAAACAGAATGTTTTAAATCCTAACACACCATAAGAAAGGCAACGAAATGTAAAAATTAACCGATATTAATAGTCTATCGAAATCGTAATGTTTGAGATTGCAGGAACGAAGAGTGACTTATTGAGAACAAATACTATGGAATCACTATACTACTAGAACCTCAGGGTGAAATGTGAGGTTAATCGATATGAGTATCGAATTCATGATATGTGGGGTTGCAAGAATGAATAGTGTCTTGCTGAGAACAAATACTATGGGGTAAGATATCACCAGAGCCTCACGGAAGGAGGGGTGGCAAATAAAATTTAATTGATATGAGTATCGAATTCATGATATGTGGGGTTGCAAGAATGAATAGTGACTTGCTGAGAACAAATACTATGGGTAAGATACCACCAGAACCTCACGGAAGGAGGGGTGGCAAATAAAATTTAATTGATATGAGTATCGAATTCATAATATGTGGGGTTGCAAGAATGAATAGTGACTTGCTGAGAACAAATACTATGGGGTAAGATACCACCAGAACCTGACGAAAAGGGGGGGTGAAGTGTAAAAATTAAACGATACTAGTTAAGAATTCATAATATAATTTATGGAGTCGTAGAGTTAAACAGTGACACTTCTGACGCCCTTTTAGACGAATTTCATCCAATGGAAATGAAAAAAATGTGATAAAAATATATACAAAATAGCAAAAAAATCAGTCATTAGTACTACTGATGACAATAAGTTAACTGTTTGTCAGGGAATAGAAAATTAGGATAAAGAAATAACTGGGTAATTACCTAATATTAAATTAAAAATTAAACATGAAATAAATGCCTCGTAAACTGTGCAGTGTGTTCTAAAAATAAGCTTCAATTTACAGACATTGTGACAATGACAGATTGTGACCGGTTCGCTTCCCTAAAAATAGGATTTTTTAATATTTTACGCCATATTTTTAACTTGGTATTATTAACGCAGTTATATTTTGAAAATTGTGGTCAACGAAGAGATAAGTCTGGCTAGTAATGAGATGTGGTAAATTACATTACAGCAGTAGTGCCTAAAGCCGTGTCCGCTTAACGGTTTAAAAAGCTATTAACGAATGGAATAGCTGAAATGGAAAGTAAGCTAACAAAGTAAGAGTGGGAGGGTTACCGCGGGGGTAGCGACCTAAGGGCGCCGCGAGGGGGACAAAAACTGGTCGCTACGTCCCCTTGCCTAACTCGCGTTCTTTGTCCCTAGCAACAGTTGTTAACTACATCTGCCCGCATCGCGTAACTTGCAAATTTGTAGGCATTCGCATTCTTGCCCCGTCCAATTACTCGGGCCACGCCGCACTCTCGAAGCTGCATTGCTTATTTGTATTTCAGACAATTTACTGATAAGACATTCCTACTACTCATCAACGTTTACTACCTTGAAAACAATTAGGCCTACATCTGCTGTTGACAGTAAACTAATCCATCAACAACAAAACATTCCCCTCAATATTACAAATAAACTTTTTCATCTGACTATTTACTCATCGCGGGGTATGGGTGTATGTTTTGCACGGGAAAAAATTCAGTTTGCCGTCACGGAACGCTCTAACACATCCATACGCGCACTCTAGTATTATTATTTCTTTTTTATAGTGATTAATAAATGTATTTTTGAAGTGAAAACTTGCATGGTCACGGTTGACAAAAAATGGGTATAAACATTTGCTTTCGCGTCACGCTTGAATCCGTAATGCATACCTCACAGTATATATTGTTCTTGTATATATCTAAACTGGACGTGACTACTTCTAAACAGCTGATTTCGCACAATAGCTTCAATATCATTTGAGGTTATGTTTATTGTTCTTGTTAATTTTAAAAATGTGTATTTTCTAAATTTGTGTAGTTAAATTATTTAATGTATATGCTATACCAATTTTTGAATACCAGAATTACAAATATTATATTTATTATTATACTTATAACTGTCAAAAGTAGGGTTATAAACTGATTAATTATTAAAATCCCTCATATAACCTAAGATACTCAAATTTATATTCTGTGACAGTTTCAGTTAATTCTTAAGTTGTGTACCTACACACACGCGAAATTTAATACAAAAATAATTTTCAAGAGTTGCCCTTTCTTGCACAAATCTAAATTTTTATAAAAATAATTAAATCATAATGGTGAAAAAGTATACAGTCAGGCGTGCCAAAAGAAGTAGTCACTTCTGTCGGCCAGTCTCGCACTGCCTTGGTTTTTTTTATTACCGTTGTATCCATTAAATACGCAACTATGAAAGTCACGTTACCCGTACATAGGGAGAACTTTGCGTTTTTTTTTTTGTTATTTGGATTCAAAACCATCGTTACATTTGACATTTTCAAGCCTTCTTGATATTTTTGTTATTACTACTGGGATAAACACATTTTTACTGAGAACTTCGCGTTTTTTTTTATTTGCATTCAAAACCATCGTTACATTTGACATTTTCAAGCCTTCTTGATATCTTTGTTATCACTACTGGGATAAACACATTTTTACTGGGTTGTCAAGAAACCAAATTTCAGAACCAAATTCAATAAATACAGCAAAACTCACAAGATATTTTAAGGTTTAGTAGTTTACGTACTTATAAAAAGATACCCTAGCTTAGGCCTACGTTTGGTTATTGGTAAAATACAAAGACAAAGAGTAGAATAAGTTTTCCCCACGCCATGTGTACGTGATTAAAGTCGTTAGACTGTAAATAACAGCTTCGGACACTCAAAACACACACAGAGTTAAATCTTTCATAGAACAGATTTATTAATGCTTAAACATTTTATTAAATAATTGTGTATTATATGTAATAAACAAACAAATAAGTATGCCTATGAGCCTTGGTATAATGTGTGTGTGTGTGTGTGTGTGTGTGTGTGTGTGTGTGTGTGTGTGTGTGTGTGTGTGTGTGTGTGTGTGTGTGTGTGTGTGTGTGTGTGTGTGTGTGTGTGTGTGTGTGTGTGTGTGTGTGTGTGTGTGTGTGTGTGTGTGTGTGTGTGTGTGTGTGTGTGTGTGTGTGTGTGTGTGTGTGTGTGTGTGTGTGTGTGTGTGTGTGTGTGTGTGTGTGTGTGTGTGTGTGTGTGTGTGTGTGTGTGTGTGTGTGTGTGTGTGTGTGTGTGTGTGTGTGTGTGTGTGTGTGTGTGTGTGTGTGTGTGTGTGTGTGTGTGTGTGTGTGTGTGTGTGTGGTGTGTGTGTGTGTGTGTGTGTGTGTGTGTGTGTGTGTGTGTGTGTGTGTGTGTGTGTGCGTGTGCGTGCGTGTGGTAGGTGTGTGTGTGTGTGTGTGTGTGTGTGTGTAGGTGCGCGCGCGCGCGTGTGTAAAATTTGATTGTAAAATGCGAATATAACCACATATTATGAAATAGTGTTCGCTTGTGATAATTCGTTTTCATTACGTCAGCGAAACAGTTGCGTGTACCAATTATTTGGTTAATGAAGGCTACGAAACGTCAAGAACATCAGAACTGAAATATCGAAAAGAAAAAAGGAACTAAATGCGTCCGAGACGGAATATTCAGAAAAAAATATTGACAGCTTTTAAACAAACTCCGCGGACGGAAAGATAAATTTATTATGATATTAACAGGTAAATTTTGTATTTTTACGCGTCAAATTAAAACTTATTATCGTCCACTTAATTGTTAAGAAACACTAATTACAACAAAACGGTGTTAATGAATGTACAGTAAATTGGCGTAATGTAACATAAATTTATTTTGTAAGCCCAACGGTTTGGTGTAGCTGAGTAGCTTGAAGCTTGTACTTGCAGCTGCATCTAGGCCCTAGACCTGAGACCCCAGGTAGCCGATGCCGTAGCGTAGGCCTAAGTAATTAGCGACAGACCCCGCGGCTAAAGCCTCTTTGATCACACAGTTTCGGTTGCCATGGTGATCTGACACTATTCACTTCACTGCCGATACACAAACGTCAATAGACCGATACTAAACATTTACCTATACACTATACAATACACCAGAACAACCTAACATCTTGGAAGTTATTATATACATTACAAAACAGTTCCGCATTGCGCTAAGACAAGTAAAATTACAAACGTTTCATAATTATTATTACTTTTTTTAAAGTAATTAAAACTTTATTTGTAACCTGGAAAGTTAATAAAGATTATCAATCAAATTAATCGGTTTCTTTTGTCATGTTTAGATATAATATCTCTACATAATAAATTAAATCGAAACTTTAGAACTACTTTAATTGATCGTTTTATCAAATTTTAATTGTTTAGACGTTACAAACACTTAACTACAGTACTGTAAAATGTTTTTGTAATCATTTGGACAATTTTTTTTGGTAAAATGTCTCAAGTCTGTTCCACTCTTAATAATAAAATTAACTTGAAACCATACTATTAAGTAGTACAGGCGGTAAAAGATTAATTACAGTACAAATTTCTTACGTAGTAAAATTACGTTGTATTAATATGTGGTAAAATTAAAAACAAAGATAAGTTAACAAACATGAAAAAGATTAATTTACCATTTACCATCTTTGAATTACCATGCAAAAGATTAATTTACCAATTTTTAAAGTAGTAAAATTACTCAGTATTACGACGAGGTAAACGCCAAAACAAAGATAAGTTAACAAAAAATGAATTACCATGCAAGAGATTAATTTACCAATTTTTAAAGTAGTAAAATTACATAGTATTACGACGAAATAAACGCCAAAACAAAGATAAGTTAACAAACAAATGAATTACCATGCAAGAGATTAATTTACCATTTTTAAAGTAGTAAAATTACATAGTATTACGACGAAGTAAACGCCAAAACAAAGATAAGTTAACAAACAAATGAATTACCATGCAAGAGATTAATTAACCATTTTTGAAGTAGTAAAATTACACAGTATTACGACGAAGTAAACGCCAAAACAAAGATAAGTCAACAAACAAATGAATTACCATGCAAGAGATTAATTTACCATTTTTAAAGTAGTAAAATTACACAGTATTACGACGAGGTAAACGCCAAAACAAAGATAAGTTAACAAAAAATGAATTACCATGCAAGAGATTAATTTACCAATTTTTAAAGTAGTAAAATTACACAGTATTACGACGAAGTAAACGCCAAAACAAAGATAAGTCAACAAACAAATGAATTACCATGCAAGAGATTAATTTACCATTTTTAAAGTAGTAAAATTACACAGTATTACGACGAAGTAAACGCCAAAACAAAGATAAGTCAACAAACAAATGAATTACCATGCAAGAGATTAATTTACCATTTTTAAAGTAGTAAAATTACACAGTATTACGACGAGGTAAACGCCAAAACAAAGATAAGTTAACAAAAAATGAATTACCATGCAAGAGATTAATTTACCAATTTTTAAAGTAGTAAAATTACACAGTATTACGACGAAGTAAACGCCAAAACAAAGATAAGTCAACAAACAAATGATTTACCATGCAAGAGATTAATTTACCATTTTTAAAGTAGTAAAATTACACAGTATTACGACGAAGTAAACGCCAAAACAAAGATAAGTCAACAAACAAATGAATTACCATGCAAGAGATTAATTTACCATTTTTAAAGTAGTAAAATTACACAGTATTACGACGAGGTAAACGCCAAAACAAAGATAAGTTAACAAAAAATGAATTACCATGCAAGAGATTAATTTACCAATTTTAAAGTAGTAAAATTACATAGTATTACGACGAAGTAAACGCCAAAACAAAGAAAAGTCAACAAACAAATGAATTACCATGCAAGAGATTAATTTACCATTTTTAAAGTAGTAAAATTACACCGTATTACGACGAAGTAAACGCCAAAACAAAGATAAGTCAACAAACAAATGAATTACCAAGCAAGAGATTAATTTACCAATTTTTAAAGTAGTAAAATTACGCAGTATTACGACGAGGTAAACGCCAAAATAAAGATAAGTTAACACATAATGAATTACCATGCAAAAGATTAATTTACCATTTTTAAAGTAGTAAAATTACAGAGTATTACGACGAAGTAAACGCCAAAACAAAGATAAGTCAACAAACAAATGAATTACCATGCAAGAGATTAATTTACCATTTTTAAAGTAGTAAAATTACACAGTATTACGACGAAGTAAACGCCAAAACAAAGATAAGTCAACACATAATGAATTACCATGCAAAAGATTAATTTACCAATTTTTAAAGTAGTAAAATTACATAGTATTACGACGTGGTAAAGGCCAAAACAAAGATAAATTAACAAACAAATGAATTATCATGGAAAAGATTAATTTACCAATTTTTAAAGTAATAGAATTATATAGTATTACGACGAGGTAAAAGCGTAAAACAAGGTTCAATTATAAACAAATGAATTACAGTCTATATATATGAATGTAATCACTCACTATGAACAATAAAAACGTACTGAATAAACATTTTAACTCCAAAACTTTTGTCTATAGTATACAGATTTAAAATAAATAATCACATCAAGTAGTTGCCTCGCGGACGAAATAAAAAGTCCAACAATTGTAAACACGTAAACGAAACTACGATATGCAAAAATTAAACGACTCAAAAATTTATTCTGGTTGAGCTATCCAGCAAAATTAGTTGATGCACTTCAAAATAAGGACCAGTCAAAATCTTATAATATTTTTATCTTATACTACGTTTTTTTGGAAATCGTATTACACCATCATAATCAGCGTTAAACGTTCCTAACGCACGTCGTAAATACAGTCCATCCAACAAAAAGTGACGTTGAGTTCAGGGATTCGCTAATATTGCAATAAAAATAAAAAAACACGACTGCTAAAACAGAAAATACAAAAAAAATGTTTCACAAAAATTATATATTTCATTTCAATATTTCGTTAATAAATTATGAATTTACATAATAAGTTCATACAATAAATACATTCGGGGGCTGTTTAGTGCAAACATATTGAGATGCAGCTCCCGGCTGCATTTATTGTATGAACTTAACATGTAAATTCATAATTTATTAACTAAATACTCGGCAAATATTCTTCAGCATTTATTCTAATACCCTGTTTTCATCTTTTTTAAATCAATTATATTTCAAAGATTTTAATTTCGTTTATAATTTTTGTGTATGATTTTTTTTGTATTTTCTGTTTTAGCAGCGATGTTTTTTTATTTTGTAAGTAATTATTTTTATTTAGTCATTTTTAGTGACCAAGCCACTAAAAATTAGCATTTTTTAGCCATTTTGCCATTTTAAAAAAGAACAAAACTGCAAAGAAAGCATTGTGACGTCCTGGCGCTGATCTGTGTTCCCTCTTATGCTCCTGTCTTCACGTACCGCTTACGCCGACTGGAGTTAGCATGTATGGGACTGAAAACATTTTATCTCAATTTAAATCAATTATTTCTATAATTTTTAATGTTCGAAGTATTTAATTTTTGTCGCGTCGACGGTTGAACGTTGTTCACTATTTACTTTAATTTGAAGATCTAGTGTCGTCCACGAGCCCGACCTATGGCTAGCTCATCTACCATTCTTCCGATTTTCAAAACACCGATTTAGCTCGGCCGATTTTTGTGTTCAGAGTGTCACTTTCCCAGCTCAATGCCCTGAATCAGCAGAAAATTGAGTGGTAACTCTAGACTTATTGGTACCGAAGTTTGTGTTTTTCTATTGCTTTCCGTGGTTGAATATGAGTGATTCCTATTGTATAGTCCCTAGTAATCATCCTTGACATCAGTTATTGTAGAATGTATGAGTACATTAGTTATTTAAGAATTTATGACTTTATCCTAGTAACTTAGGATCAACTTATAAGTTCATCTTATCTATTTCACCCCAATTTTATACCATTGGGAGTGGTTTGGATGGAAGTTATGTAGCCTATGACACTCCTGGTGAAGTGAGGAATCCAACGAGCTAAAGTATATCAAAATCGGACAAACCGTTAAGAAGTTATGATGGAACGCGCGCATGCACACACGCGCGCACGCGCACGCACAGCCACGAAAAACATAACACTCACCAGGGGCGTTATCACCACGTTATAAACTGTACTGATTATGTTAAGAACAGAAGCAGTGTTATTAGTTGTGGCTGACGTATTACCAAATAAAAAATTCTCGCGTTCCAAGGAGCAAACCACCGAGTGATGCAAGAATCTCGTGTCCTTGGGAATGCGCGAAAAGGTAACATTTTATTGTTATTGTACAAGTGACCGTGAATTTCAAACTGATTACATTTACATAATAAAAACGTCCACCGAGCTGTAAAACTTTGCCACGATGTCACGGTTGTTATAAAACCTCACACTGACTATAATTGGCTCCAGCGACCAACTTTGTACTCTTTAACTTCTCGTAATTTTCCCGTTTGAACTCTCAGGGGGAGCGGCACACTGAATTAATTTGAACGTAATAATTCTGTTGATATCTTTTTTATATTGTTTGCACTGACTGGTGACGTGATGGAAGCGGATTTCCACAAAAAAACGTAGCAATATGACGATAATTATTGTATCTTAAAATTTTTTGAAAATCTGATTTTCACCACCGTAATCAGTGTTGAAATATGCGTATGAAGGAACGCGTAGCGTTCCGCCCCGCCAAATCGCCATGCAGTCACAATAACGCTAAGCAGTTTTCAGCAGCAATCTATCACTGAAAAACGAAAATTTTATAGATTTTGCAGTAATAATACCTTAAGTGATAAGAATAAAAAATATAATTCTGAAAATCGGTATAATCGAAGCGTAGAAAAACGATTGTAACTAGCACTTTTAACAATTTTTCCCGTTCTTTCAACACTGACGCGTCTACAGCCTAAACTACAGAACCGATTTTGACCAACGATGACTCGTTTTATCCGTTCTGTTTGCAGTATGTACCTTTTACATAAAAAATCCAAAAATAAGTACGTTTATGCTTGTACGATTTTAAAAACCCAAAACATTTAGTAAATTAAACATTTTTTTTGCGCCTATAGCCTAAACAGCTAAACCAATTTTGAACAACGATGATAATTTTATTCGACGTGGTTATAGTATGTGCTTTTTGCATAAATGTAAAAAAATATGTTAAAAACTATTAAATTTGAAAGTATTTTAAAAAAAATAATAAAGAAAATGATAAAATTGGAAACATTGACGCTCTTACTGCCTAAACTACTGAACCAATTTTGATCAATCACTCATTTTATGCGTTATAGTCGCACTATTTGCCTCTTGTATAAACATTTACCGATTTCAGTATTTTGCACCTTACTTAACTGAACATCTGATCTTTGAAAGATAACTTGTTAACATACGCTACGAAAAATTACAAACAATATCTTAATAAATTCTCTACACCCCCCACCCCCCAATCCCCTTTTCACAGTCTTGGAGTATTTTAATCAAATCTAAGCACTAAAATGATTTATTTACGTACAAATTTTGATATCTTCAGCAATTATTAGGAAATTTAATTTATCTTGATCACCTTCCACAATATCTACAAAAAGATCACAACTTTTAAACAAAAACCGCCAAATAGTAGACGGTTTCCCTGCCAAGAGCCGGTAAACCACGCCACTTGCTCTATGAAGACCTATCCGTCCCTCAGTAAGTCACACAAAAACTTCTACGAGGTCTGTTTAGAAAGTAATAGGCGTTAAAAAAAGTACAAAATGATTAAACCAAATTTTATTTTATACATTTGAAAGGTGCACTTTTCAGCTATTTGTCTACATAATCGCCGTTTAAATTAAGGCATTTATCATACCGCGGCACAAGTTTTCAATACCGTCTCTGTAGAAATATGCCGCCTGCTATTTCAACCATTGGTTTACACCAGCTTGCATTTCGGTTGTCTTCATCGCTAGCAAGAGGTGGTAGTCGCTCGGCGCCAAATCTGGGCTGTATGGTGGATCTCCCATCCAAGAGCTCTCGGGGACGTGCGTTGTCGTGAAAAAACAAAACCTTCTCACTACGTTTTCCTCGACGCTTGTTCTGTATCGCGCGCCTTAACTTTCTTAATGTGTCACAATACCTCACTGAGTTAATTGTTGTACCGCGTTCAAGAAAATCAACGCGAATCACGCCCTTACAGTCCCAAAACACAGTAGCCATGATGTTTCTTGCTGAAAGCGACTGCAAACACTTTCTTCGTTTCTTTGGAGAATTTGTGTGTTCCCATTTAATCGACTGCCCTTTTGTTTCACAATTGACACGCTTCAACCAAGTCTCGTTCTCAATTACGATCAAATCGACAACTTTGTTACCATTTTTCTCGTAATCTTCGAGGAAGGTCAGAGCTGCAGATAGTCTTTGTTTTTGTAGTCTTCCGTTAGGACTTTCGGAACCCACCTAGCACAAAATCTGTGGTAACCGAGCTTTCCTACAACAATTTCATACAGCAAACCCTGTGAAATTTGGGGGGATGTGCAGAGAGTTTTCTAATCGTGAAAGGCGATTTTCACGAATTTTGTCGTTGATTTTCATCAACAGTTCAGCCACAATGCTAGATCTACACACAGCGGTCCTTAACGTGGACATTGTTACAGCCATTTTTAAAATCAATGCACCATTGCCTCACTCGGCTTTAAATCATTATTCCTTGCCTGTACACATCACAAGTGACGGGATTTTCTATTGCAGCGCACATTTTACCACGTCACAAAGAGCAAAATAAGAATGTACAGATTCTACCTCAGCTACCTCAGCTGGATGCGTGGTGTAGGAACCTTGTGACACCAAGTTGGTGGCTCTAGTCCAATCCAATGCCACGATAGGCCAAAACGTTTGTTACTTTCTGAATACATAAATTCATATATAAATTGTAAACTAATAGAATGCTTAATCCAAGCACATTTCAATATCTTACATACTTATTTATCAAATGTATCTGCCACTGGAGAAAGGCGCGGCCAGATGAAGATTGATACTGTTCTTGGCAGAATTAAAAGGTGATTTAACAATTTGTTTAATTGTGAGCTTGGCGAAGAACGTTTTACTATTTGGTGGTTTTTGTTTAGATTTTATTATTTTAAATTATATTGAATATACTAAAATGTACCCAACTACGGTATTAAATTCCAAACCTTAAAAAAATTATAACTTTTTACCATGTTACTACATAATATATAGTAATAAATACGTGATTTGATACGTAGTAATTGATACGTGATTCAGAAATACGTGATTTCATTTTCGTAGTCGTCTTTAAAATCTGCAGAATTAGGCTTAGGTTTTAAATCTATTGCGATAAATCGACTTTGACAACGGTCAGGGTTCATTTTCGTATTTTCAATGGAATTTAAATTTTTTTAAATGCTAATCTAAGTAAATTGTAACCCTGATTACGATGGGGACACTAGATTTTCAAAAAAGTGTACACGATGAGCATTTTACGGTTTTTTTAAAATTTGAATTGCTGCTATCTTGACACTGTTTAACGTATTTTGCCAATAATAGAAGTGAGACTATGAATGTTATCACTGCTACTGAGAACACTGTTTTTAGCACTAAGCAGTGAGCAGTTGTAATCACAACTCTTTATAGCTCTTTAACTATTCTGCTCTCTGCTGTCTGCTCTTTGTTTTAACAAGGAAATTTACGCGCAAAATTGGAAATCACGTTAAATAAAAGTTAGCCAATTACTGATGTTTATTAATTAATAACATATTGTTTATTTTATACTTTAACTAACAATTAAGGCCTATTTGTTTTCTTTTCTTTTAATTAAATACATGCAATGCTTATTTATACTTTTATTAATGGATCGCAGTTTCAGGTGCTTAACTAATTATTACAAAAATGATTATTTATATTTCTTATTTTATGAATTCGAAACTTTATATTTATTAAATTTTGCACTTGCTTTTGCTTCACACACACTACTGCGAAATATGTAAAAAAATCCTATTATTTTTATTAGTCTATTATTTTATTAATTTTGTTAAAATTACAATTATTTATTTTTAACGAAATCATTTCTAGTCAATTTATTTTTGTTTTGCTGATACATGTTTGGTAAGGTAGTTTAATTATTATTATTATTATTATTATTTGCGTATATACCCTGTTGAATCACGCAAAGCACTCCGACTCATGTCTTGTTCCTTCTAATCCTCCACAGCTCCCTCATCCTGTCCCCATGGATCCTCTTCCGCTCCTCCGTCCATTTTACCCTTGCTCTCTTTGGGATTTCATTCTCTGGGACCTTCCAACCGAGCATCTTTCTCCTGTCTTCAACGTCTGTTGAGTCTATTTCTGCGTCATGTGGTCTATTCTGATTTGTGCGATCCACGACGTTGTCGATTTGACTCCTTGTATATACTTAAGGATTCTGTTGGCAAGTCTCGTTGTTGGGATTCTACTGATGTGTCCATAGAACCGAAGCCTCCTTCTTCTGATATCTGCTGCCAGGTTCGATATCTTCCCTGTGGTCTTCCGGGAGTGCAACCTGTATCCATCTTCTGTTAATCTCGGACCAAGGATCCTCCTCAAGATTTTGCATTCTTCCTTCAAAATAGCCTCCATGGTAGCTTTTGTGTGGAGTGCTAGCGTCTCGCTGGTAGTTTAATTATATATATATATATATATATATATATATATATATATATATATATATATATATATATAATAATTAATATATATATATATATATATATAATATATATATATATATTATTATTATTATTATTCTTTCATCCGGATCGCCCACTTTGGGGTACGCCAAATCAATTACTTTGATGTGCGTTAGCCGCCCTCCGCTGTATCCAATACTGCTTCATTCTATCCGAGGCTGCCTTCCTTCTTTCATCCGAGACTGCCCCGCCCCTTTTAGATGTTGGTTTTTCTTGGAACCTTAGGTTTTCATTATGTAAAAGTTTTCGCAGTTTAAGTACATCGTCAATCATCTCATCTGATATCGCCAGCTCAGTTAAGTCTTCCTGGACCCGCCTGAACCAATTACTCTTCGTTTTCCGATCTCTGAAGAAAGCAAAGATCCGCCTAGTAAGTCTAGTGCTGTTCATCCTACTAATATGGCCATAAAAACTATGTCGTCTTTTCCTCATGCTATCTGAGAGTCTCTCAATTTTGAGATACAGGTTTTTATTAGAAATCAACTTTACTTCATTATTTCTAAAGTTTTGGCCCAATATCTTCTTTATTAACTTTCTTTCCTTCTTCTCCAGGTTGTCCAGTAATCCCTTATTATTGAGTGTAAGAGCTTCAGATGCATATAAAGCCTCTGGTTTGATCACAGTTTTATAATGCTTAAGTTTGGAATTCCAGGATAACGATTTCTTGTTATACACCATTATAATAATAATAATAATAATAATAATTATTATTATTATTTATGTATAGACTCTGGATCACGCAAAGCACTCCGACTCATGTCTTGTTCCTTCTAATCCTCCACACCTCCCTCATCCTGTCCCCATGGATCCTCTTCCGCTCCTCCGTCCATTTTACCCCTGCTCTCTTTGGGATTTCATTCTCTGGGACCTTCCAACCGAACATCTTTCTCCTTTATATATATTTGCACTATTTATTATTATAAATAGTCTGGAGTAATTTTATTAATTTTATAATATACCTGCATTTTAATTTAAAAATTTTGTAATAAGTATTGTTTATAAAAAAGTTACTAGCGCAATAAACAGCACTGAGCAAGGAGCAGTTAGAGCACGGCAGCACGTTGTCTTATTAGTAAACTGTTCTCTAAACTGTGATTAAATCACTGCTACTGTTCGCTGCTCTGCTCAGAGTATTCACTGCTAACAGGAAAAAACTGTTAAGCCCACCACTAGCCAACACGTTTGAATCAATTCGGACCGCAATTGTGAACACTAGAGCCCAACACACACCAAACAAAATTGTGCGTATGTATAAAAATTAACGACTCCTCAAAACGTTTCCCAGACGTCAGGATCGGAGCTCATTTCATGATACCGGGTCTCGGTATTACCAAGATAATCACTATAGTAGTCCATTGTCCAATGGAAATTCATTGTTAAGTACGAATTTAATTTAACTATCAATCTGAATTATGAAAATTTTCAATATTATGGCAATAATGTGTAAATGGTACAAAATATTTATATAGGCGTATATATATTTTTTTAACCAAAAACTCAGTGGAATAATATTGAAAATGAGCTACGTATTGAAGCCATCATGGTAACGTCCACACCACGAAATGAGCACAGAGCCGACTTCTATAGAATCCACAGTTCGGAAAATCGTTATCCTGTAAAATTCGTTAGGCCTAAACCGTATTCAAATTCTTTAAAAAAAAATCTTTACTTTTTTATCATAAACTTTTTTGAAAATCTGATGTCATTATTGTAAATCAGCGTTGCAACCTGCATAAATCAGTATTTTAAATTTTTACGCTAATGTAGTCTGAAAAGATTAAATACTAAATATTTCCGCTACCAACATAAGTTCGGGTACGGAATCAACCTGACCTGTGTAACAATTTGTTTTTCTGCACTACTGTGTTCGGGAACCAATGAAGTATTGCGGAATTTTAAGTTCGAATAAACTGAAAACACAGCACAGCAAACCGTCAGACTAGTAGGGTCGAGATAGGGTTTAAAGTGGGGGAGTCGTCCAACCCTTAGCTTAACTTAGATAAGTAAAGTCGACCCGACCGTTAGACGTTAGACCGTATTCTTGTAACATTCCCGCACCCGCTAAACTCAACCTACCGGTATTTTTGGAAACCAGCTTTCCCGGTCGTGGGCAATAATTAAATTTCATATTTTTGTTTTAGGACTTTCAAAGAAATTAAGCTATTGTTTAGAGAAACGAAGGGTTTCTGCATGTATTTTAATATTAAATTCCGCAGTAGTAAAACATAATTTGATGTGTCAAGGTATTTTGAAAACGATCTCGATTTTCAACATAATCGCGGCACGCAGCTATCTAGTTGACGTGATGGAAGCGAATTAAAAAAAAATTACCTTATCCTGATTCCACCATCGTGATCATACAATTTACCAATTGCCATCATTTGTATACACGACGTTTCGAAAGTGAGGATCAACCGCGTTCTCAAGTGCCTAATTTAAATCATGAAAACTAGAACAAAAGCCTAGATGCCTAGACCTATGAAAGTATAATATTAATCACCAGGTTCTAGAACAGTCATTAACTTATTTAATCCATCATTAAACTTAATCTTCAATTAAATTATCAATTTCAATTTCTAGAGCAACCTTTAATTGCTAATCGAAGATTAAACTGTAATTGATTTAATGCTCTAATATCAGTCAATTAAATATTTTAATTGTACATTAATATTTATTACTATTCCATTTTACAAAATTTAAAAGTTTCGTTTGTGACTTTTTGTTGAAATAATTTACGTTATTTTAACTATGTTTAAAAATTTTTGTTTGGGTTAATACTGCCTATGACTTTACAGTATTTGAATGTATAAATTTTATTCATTATATTTTTAGTAACCACAATTATTATTTATTGGTCATAATAATATATAACCCGCACATTTATTTTAGGGCTTATTTGCAATGAGTTCACGAGTATCAAACATTACTATATTAGTAGTTCAGTTAAACAATCAACAGACGTATTAGAACTTAATTCCGTTTAATTATTTTTCGGATGAAGCATTCAAGATTAGACTTAGGTTCCGTAAAGAAAGTCACATTTCAAGTATAATTTCAAAGTATTATCAATCCCACACTACTGCTAGGATTGTGTCGCTTTTCACAGAACATTAATAGCCTAGAGTACACGAACACAGCACAATGTGACAATGGTAAAAATTCAACATAACCTAAAAACTACGTAATATGTTGATAATATGTTTGAAAACGGCCATTTTTTTCTCCAGTTAATCTTTCTTCAAAGTTAATGACAGGTTAATTGGAGATTAGGTAATTTTTGATTAAATATTTTCTAGAAACAGAATACAAAATTTAATTAGCTACTGTGTTAATTTACATTACAAAATGATTCCAAAACACCGAATGAGCAAACTACACGTACTTAATCGATCATTGTGTGTGTGTGTGTGTGTGTGTGTGTGTGTGTGTGTGTGTGTGTGTGTGTGTGTGTGAGCGCGATCGAGTTCACAGACATCATTTTGGAGACCACTGTTCTGAATTCTAACCTAACCAGACAGAGCCACTGACAGCTTCATGATTTCGAAATTGTCCATTCAGTTTGTACATAAAGGTTAACGATTAACACGCGAACCTTAGGCCGGATGGGCACGGGAAGGTGTAATAGCTTAGAGATTTATTAACTTAGAGAATCGTTTTTCCTTCGACAGTACCTGAGTAATAAGATAGAGATTCTGTACTGTGTATTAACTTAGAGACTACAGTTCCGTCAAGGGTGTTAAACCATGTGTATATGTTGCCGACACCGCTGTTTGCAGATGCTTCAATATCTTTTATCTAACAAGTAGAACTCGCTTAGTTAAAGAAAGATATAAAGTTGATTTTGATAGGTTTTGTTCTGAAAGGCTTATGTGCAATGCTGTAAATGTATACTAATTTACATTTTACCCTTTTTGACATTCTGATTCTGCCATCGTAATCAGCATTAAAAGCTGCACATACCAGCACTTACAACTTTCAAATACGTTCAAAATAACCTAACTAAGTGAGTTCTACTTGTTAGATAAAAAATACTGAAGCGTCTGCAAGCAGCGGCGTCGACAACATATACACACGGTGCAACACACTTGACGGAACTGTAGTCTCTAAGTTAATACACAATAGGAATCTCTATCTTATTACACAGGTCGATCTCTAACTTATAACACGGTGCTGTCGAAGGAAAAACGAATCTCTAAGTTAATATATCTCTAAGCTTTTACACCTTCCCGATGGCCACCAAGTGCGCTGGATGGAGCGGAGCGGACTATGCATTCAAAACCTAACCTATTGTTTTTAATGTAAGTGCGGCCATTGAAAGCGGTAACGGAGCTGAGCGGAGTCAAAGGCGTTGCTGGGCTCCGCTCCGCGTAGCTTCAATTCTAACTAGTTCGGTTTTGAAGGTGACTTCGCTTCCCCCACCACGCTGACCTCGCCTCAACTTATATCTCGTCATTTAGATTATACCGTTGCCTACGTTACGATTTGTAAACATAATAGTATCTTAGAATATGCTACAATAAGCCCTAAATCGTTACATTTAAAAGACACAAACGCGTCCTTAAAACTGACCGAAGCACGCTTCTGCTTGCCGTTCGTTTACATTCTGCTCAGCTCCTCGCATTTGGTGGCCACTCGGCCTAATTCTAAATAAAATCGTAACAGACATGCAGAACTCACACAGGCGACAGACACATTTATATTGACTATACAACAGACTTGTTTCGTTTAGCATTGATAGATGTTCCAGAAACCTGCTGCAAAACTAAAAACAAGGACGCCGATACCCAGAGCGGTCAAAAATACAAGCTGACTTACATGTGAACAGAAGAACCACAATTCACCAACGTTCTCCGCCTCGTGTATTAACAGTACCTTCACATTTTAAGGCGGTGTTTGTTTAAGGCATTGTTTAATAGGCTTCATTAAGCTAGTTAGAAAAATTACCGCTTATAAAGATGAACTTAGCCTAACAATAAACAGCCGAAGAATTCAAATTTGACACTTGTAAATGTAAATAAATGCAGCCCAAGGTGACGCTTGGAAATGCAAAGCCTGACCTGAGGTGTGTCGTTTAGGCCGGAAATGTCAGCGGTCTTCACAATAGACAGACACATGTGGAAGACTACGTACCGCGAAGCTAACGCCAACTGTAAGCCTTTAGAGTAATTGGAAATCATTTTTTAAACTGACCCTTATAATACTCATATTCAAGGGTTATGTTAAAAAAAAACCCTGTTTACTTGGTACGTTAACCGGCGTACATAAGTGAACCATAAACTGATCCAAAGTTGAATTCTTTTTTGAAAACTAATCACATTATCATATCGTATTCAGAATTTACAAATTAAAAAAAACTTAGGCAATGCGGCCGGCAGAAGTGACAACTTCTTTTGGCATGCATGACTGTATACTTTTTCACTGTTATGATTTAATTATTTTTGTAAAAATTTAGATGCATGCAGGAAAGGACAAGTCTTGAAAATTATTATCGTATTAAATTTCGCGTGTGTGTAGGTACACAACTTAAAAATTAACTGAAACTGTCACAGACTATGAATTTGAGTATCTTAGGCTATATAAGGGATTTTAATAATTAATCAGTTTATAACCCTTCTTTTCACAGTTATACATGACATTTATACAAAATTAATAATAAACATAATATTTGCGATCCTGACATTCAAGAATTGTTATAGGTCATATACATTAAATAATTTAACTACACAAATTTAGAAAATACACATTTTTAAAATTAACAAGAACAATATATGCTGTAAAGTATGCATCACGGATTCAAGCGTGACGTGAAAGTAAATGTTTATACCTATTTATGTCAACCGCGACCATACAAGTTTTCGCTTCAAAAGTACGTTTTATTAATCACTAAACAAAAATTAGAGCGTTCCGTGACGGCAAACTGAATTTTTTCTCCTTATAAAACATACACCCATACTCCGCGATAAGAAGTAGTCACTTGAAAAATATTTTTAAATTTGATGCCTTAACTATGCAGAAGTCAAACATGTAGGAGTTTATAAATTGAAAATACAGTTTCAATCCATTGTACATATTTATTACTCCCTCACATTGGGCTAAAGTAATAAGCTCTACAGTGCCTTAAACCACAATAAGATTTTACCAAAAAATGGACAACTAAACATCTTGACACTTGATTTAGCTATAAAACTCACATTGGACCGCGAGATCTTTGTTTCAACTTGACAGTTCGGTATTTGGTTTGTGTGTGTGTTACGAAATTTTGGCCAAACGAATTGAACGACAGTTTCGAAATTTTGTACGAAGTTACCTTGTAATAAAGTCCGAAAGACGTATATGTTAGACTTTTTCCATTCACTTCCATTTCAAGATGGCGGCCTCTGATTTACAATACCGAGTGTAAGCCGCCTCGGTGGTCTAGTGCAGGGGTCTCCAAACTTTCCAGCCTTAGGGCCATACTGATTACTCCAGTAAGTTCCGAGGGCCAAAACCATATTATCATTGTTGCCGGTGGTAAAAAGTGAAATAGTCCACTGATGAAAAAAAAGTCCGAAAAAGTAACTGATGAGCATCTTAAATCTCTTTTAATAATTGGAACAAGTAAAATTAGTCCACAACTACAAACTATTGTCAAACTATTAGTATTTCATATGTCATTATGCTTGTTATAAGTTATGTTTTTATTTAAAATGTATAAAATGTTAGTTGGATTCATTTCAATAATTTGTTAGTTATTATATACTGAAGTTAAATTTTCTGCATATTATACATGCCTTTACTCATTACAATTCTGTGTTTCTTTATCCAACTTATCACAAACACAATAACAATAAGCCTACAACAATGTTATGAGTAGTTAGCCCATGACCATATCAATGTAGATGTCATATTAATAATTATTCAACATAAAATTAGAATACTTCAGTAAACTAAATTTAATTTGCTATAAAAAATATGTTCTCTAAAAGGAGTTTTCAAGTATGCTAGCTCTCCGCGGGCCGGACAAAATCTGTCCGCGGGCCGGACAAAATCTGTCCGCGGGCCGGATGTGGCCCTCGGGCCGTAGTTTGGAGACCCCTGGTCTAGTGGATAGAGTACTTTCACCCCGAGGATCCGGGTTCGATTCCCGGCGAGGGCTTGGCATTTTCATACGCTATAAATCATCCCCACCGTCTGCATTAGCCCAAGTGTGCACAATAGTCGGACGTTAAACAAAAAAAAAAAAAAAAAAAAAAAAAAATACCGAGTGTACGCAGTTTTAACTAAACGTATTAACCGATTGTTTTGAAATTTGGTATAAATTATCTTGTATAAACCCCGAAATACGTAAATGTAAGATTTTTCTCCATTCACTTCCGTTTCAAGATGGCGACCTCTGATTTACAATACCGAGTGTACGCAGTTTTAACCAAACGTATTAACCGACTGTTTTGAAATTTGGCAGTAAATTATCTTGTATAAACCCCGAATTACGTGAGAGTGTAAGATTTTCTCCATTCGCTTCCGTTTCAAGATGGCGGCCTCTGATTTACAATACCGAGTGTACGCAGTTTTAACCAAACGTATTAACCGACTGTTTTGAAATTTGGCAGTAAATTATCTTGTATAAACCCCGAATTACGTGAGAGTGTAAGATTTTCTCCATTCACTTCCGTTTCAAGATGGCGGCCTCTGATTTACAATACCGAGTGTACGCAGTTTTAACCAAACGTATTAACCGACTGTTTTGAAATTTGGCAGTAAATTATCTTGTATAAACCCCGAAATACGTAAATGTAAAATTTTTCTCCATTCACTTCCGTTTCAAGATGGCGGGTTCTGATTCAAGATTGACAGTGGCAAAACCTATTATAATTTTGACCGCTTCATGATGGAGGAAGAGCATACAATTTGCAATAAAGTTGGTCCAAGAACGAGTTTCATAAATAATACGGTTACCGGTTGGGCTGGCGGGGAACGTTACAAGTGTTGACGTGAAGCGCTCTGTGCATTAGTTAAAAGTATGTACTGCGATGTCTACTGTTCTTTGAACTTCTAGATATACGCCTTTGTGAACACTGATGGTAAATGGATAATAAGACAAATTGTATTGTCTACTTTACAAATGATCATAACATTTATCTAATAGTCTTAGCAACAAGAAAGCAAACTTACATATTAAATTCAAGAATACAAGTTAAAAATACCGCATTTAAATACTTTAAGAAAGCTTTAGGCTACATTTAAAAATAGCCTACCGTATAACCGAATGTTTTATTAGGTAATATTATATTTTTTTTCTTAACGTCCTATACTTTATGCCTGTCAAGCTAAATGAGGAACAAGGTTCGGCGTTACAAGTCTCGAACCTACGACCTTGAGGTGCGCAGTTCAGAGACGCAGCAGACTGACCGGTGACTTAACCAAATCGACCACCGACCCCTATGTTTGTTATAGCAGGTGTTGGGGAGCGAAGCCATTAGTTACATTCCCGCTACACTTCTTTACAGGTAACCGGTTATAGACTTTTCTAAAAAAAAATTGCAAGTCTACGTTTAGCTGCACCAAGCTAGGGGCCTATTCTTTTGTCTATAGGCACAGGGTAGGAATGTGAAGATGAGCCAGCAATGGTCAATGACATTATTGGTTTAGATTAATCTTGAAGTATAGGCCCCTACACGAAATAGATAGTAGTGAATAAATATTGCAAAACTTACTCATATATTTTTTTCTTCTTCTTTCGATGAGGCCTGCTAGAGACCACGTGACAATTTCAATTCTTCACACCCAGCTGTTTTCTTTTCCGTTCCCTCCAATATTCCCTCATCCTTTCACTATGCAGCCTCTTTCCGTCTTCGGACCACCTCGCACCAGGTTTCTTCTGCAATCTTCCTTGGAATCCCTCCATACTCAATATCCTCTTTCTAAAAATCTCTCTGTTCAGCGTTTCTTCTTCTTTTATATTATTTCTTTCTGAATCTTTCCTTACCTCTTGAATCCAACTAGTTGTTGATTTTTTATCCCATAGGTACGTAAGTATCCTTTTCGCTAGTCTTGAATCATTCATCCTGTACATATGTCGAAAAAATTGCAGTCTTCTCTTCCTTATCGTCTCTGTCATGTCCTCTATGTTCCTGTATATTTCATCATTAGATCTCAGTTTCCATGTTTCTTTAGTTTTCACTGGGCCTAAAATTTTTCTCATGATTCTTACCAGAAATACTGGGCCTTTCTAGTATTTTCAGTTTATCTAAACTATAATTTAGTACCAAGCACTTGCGTACAGGCATTCCGGTTTCACTACTGTAGTGTAGTGCCTTATTTTAAGATTTTTAGATAAGCACTTTTTGTTATAATAATCATATATTTTCATTATTTATTATTTAACACTTAGGGTTTAACACAAACTCTCTTATATAGGGTTACTATTTTTCGAAAACACGCTATTCGAAAAATATCGACAAAAATTGGCCTAATTTCTTAAAATAAGTTAATCATAATTTTTCAAGCGGATTTGTTGCATGGGTTTAAGTTAGGACTATTTTTTCTAACTGAATTTTTTTTGAGATATAGCAATACATGTGCTATTTTTATTTTTAAGAATTTTTCATCAAAAAAGTTGGAAAATTTATGTTTTAAAAAACACGAAAATGGCTCCAAAATACCAAATAAGCAAACTACATGTAGGTATTTATTCCAAATCGATCAATTTTTATGTATGTGTGTGGGTGTGCGCGCGCGAGTCCACATACATCTTTTTGGAGACCACTGTTTTCAACTCACACCACACAGAGCCACTGACAGCTTCATGATTTCGAATTTACCGGTCCGTTCTGTATTTACGTCATGATCATCGATTAACATACGAACCTTAGGCCTAGGGCCTGGTGGCCACCAAGTACTGAGCGAATCGGACTACGCGTTCAAAACCTAACCTTTTGTTTTTAATGTAAGTGCGGCCACTGAAGGCGTAACGGAGCTGAGCGGAGTACAGCGGCGTTGTCCTGATAGCTTCCACTTTGATTAGGTTCGGTTTTGAAGCTGACTTCGCTTTCCCACCACGCTGACTTATTATTTCTTATTATTTCCAAACTTATTATTTCTTGTCACCTAGGTTACGGTTTTTAAACATAATAGTTTCTTAGAATATGCTACAGTAAGCTTAAATATTTATAGTTAAAGATACAGACGCGTCCTTAAAACTGACCGAAGCACGTTTCTGCTTGCCGTTCATCTTCATTCTGCTCAGCTAGCTCGCATTTGGTGGCCACTCGGCCTAATTCTAAATAAAATCATAACGGACATGCAGAACTCACACAGGCCGACAGACACATTTATATTGACTATACAACAGACTTGTTTCGTTTAACATTGATCAGTCAGTTATAGGTTTCGTCAAGGATTATGGGTACGCATGCTAGCTGGCAGTTCGTTACAACTCAAATCTGTACGCAAGTTCAGGTTGTTTTTTCGCAAATACATTTATCCGCCGTTTTCAATTGCTTAACAGGCATTTAGTAAAATGGACAAAAAACAAAAACTCTCTTTTTACACATTAAATCCATTTTTGATCACCGTAAGAAATATACAGAAGATTATCGTGAAAAGTTCGATTTTCATGGATCTAGTCTATCCGTCTGCAGGTCCGAAAGTGTGTGTGTGTGTGTGTGTGTGTGTGTGTGTGTGTGTGTGTGTGTGTGTGTGTGTGTGTGTGTGTGTGTGTGTGTGTGCGTGTGTGTGTGTGTGTGTGTGTGTGTGTGTGTGTGTGAGAGAGAGAGAGCGCGTGCGTGAGTGTGCGTGCATATCATTTAAGAATAAACCAACTGAACAATTTTGTTAAACGTACTGAAACTCGGAACCATTTCTTTAATTTTTCAAAAAACCGGTCTTTCTATATCCTGTTAGGTAAAAGAAACCATAAACTAGTAGTTCAAAGAAGAGTAGCCTATATAATCCTTGCTGTATATTCCTAATTAAATATACAGCACGTTCCACGACAGCGTGCTTAACGTTTTCCGCCAATTTAATCGGAATATTTACGAAAAATGTTACTGAACCACCTTTATTTAAAATTGTATGCACCCTTTTCCAATAAACTGAAACTGTCAGAATTACGGTAGGTTTTGCCGTTCAGCCCGTATTACCAATAACTACACTCCCAACGTTGAGCCGGAGCCGGCCATCTTGAAAAGGAAGAGAATGGAGAAAACCCCTACACATACGCCTTTTGTGCTTTATAAAGGAACCTTCGTGCCAAATTTCAAAACAATCGGCCAATACGTTTGAATAAAATTGCGTACACTCGTCATCGATACATCAGAGGCCGCCATATTAAAAAGGAAATAAATACGAAAAAGTGTTACACATAAGTCATCTAAGCTTTATGCAAGATATCTTCGTAACAAATTTCCATAACAATCGGTTATTGCGTTTGGTTAAAACTGCGTACACTTGTTTTGTAAATCACAGGCCGCCATCTTGAAACGACAAAGATTGGAGAAAATTCTTACGTAAATATCTTTCAGGGTTATACAAGGTAACTCCTTACCAAATTTCATACGTTTGGCCCCAAAATGCTTAACAAATGAACACACAAACCAATCAGTCGAGTTGAAACTGACACGCTTAGCTCGGTCGAATAATTTTTTCAAAATCGGCCATAATCACTGTGATGAAATTTTGCTCAAATGTACCCGAACAAAACATTCGGTTCGCTAAATTCTCCCCCCCCCCTAAATCAGGTTCGGGAGTTATCGAAAAAACCAGAAAAATGGGAAAATTTCAAATCTCACTGATGATTTGGTTATAGGTCGAATATGCGTAATTTAAGTATGCATAGCGAACTGAAAATAAAAGGAACTGGCGATTCAAGTTAAGCACCGTCCGTTTTTTGTAGGAGTTATCTTTTACTACACATCTTAATGTATAAAAGAAGAAGTCCTGACTGACTGATTCATAATCAACGCAGAGCCAAAACTATTTTAGCTAGCGACTTGAAATATTCAGGGTACATTTATGTTACCATATAGGCGTGCACGAAGAAAGGATTTTGCAAACATTTGATTTTAACGCCATTAAACTACTTACTCAGTCCAAATTTAATAATCAATGTACAGCCAATAATATTACAGCTAGAGGCTTGAAATTTTCAGGATACCTTCTAACAACAATGTTGAGGTGCAATAAGAAAGGATTTTGCAAAAATTTGATTTTAACGTCATTAAACTACTTACCCAGTCCAATATTATTAATCAACGTAATTCGAGACTATTATAGCCAGACTTGAAATTTTCAGGGTACATTCTTACAGCAATGTCGAGATGCACTGAGAAAGGATTTTTCATAACATTGATTTTTAACGCCATTAAACTACTTACCCAGTCCAAATTTAATAATCAACGTACAGCCAAGACTATTACAGCTAAAGACTTAAAAATTTTCGGTACCTTCTTACAACAATGTTGAGGTGCAATAAAAAAGGATTTTGCAAAAATTTGATTTTAACGCCATTAAACTACTTACTCCGTCCAATTTTATTAATCAACATACAGCCGAGATTATTATAGCTAAAGACTTGAAATTTTTGGAGTACCTCCGTACAACAATGTTGAGGTACAATAAAAGAGAATTTTGCAAAAATTTGATTTTAACGCCATTAAAGTACTTACCCAGTCTAAATTTAATAATTAATGTATAGCCTTTATTATAGCTAGAGACTTGAAATTTTCAGGGTATCTTCTAACAACAATTTTGAGGTCCACTAAGAAAGAATTTTGCAAAAATTTGATTTTAACGCCATTAAACTACTTACCCAGTCCAAATTTAATAATAAACGTATAGCCGAGACTATAAGAGCTAAAGATTTGAAATTTTCATGGTTACCACTACATGTAGGGGTGCACTGAAAAATGATTTACCAGCATTCAACCAATAAAAAGGTAATTTTTTTTTGTGTGTTTAACGTCCGACTATTGTGCACACTTGGTAAAGAGGTACGACAATTTTTATTGAAAAAATATGTTTTTCGTCGTTCCTTTTTAAAACATTAGATAGTCACTCTTAAATATAAGTAATGAAATATATTTCTCACCATTTCCCAAAACTCATCCCCTAAAGAAATTGAAAGGGGGGTAGAAAATGTATAAAAGAGTTTTTTTTGCATTGGAAAAGTATTTGTTTTGGATCGTATATTCTAGAAATATGCTATGAAACACATATTTCAATTTTTTCCAAATTAATTCCTCAAAAGAATAAAAATGTAAAAAATAGTGAATAAAAATGTAAAAATTTGAGAAAAAAGAGTGTTTTCATTGGAGAAAAATATTTTATCGGCTTTTCTTAGAAGTAAACAAAATATTATAAAGCACAAATTATGATTTAGTATCCCTCCCCGAAATCATCCCATAAAAGGACAAAAATACAAAAGAGGTATAAATGTTTGTATTGGAGAAAAATATTTTTTACCAGATTTTCTTGAAGTCGAATGGAACACGTTTGAAAACATTAAAACAGCATATTCAATATTTTTTCATATTCACTGTAAAGTAATAATAAGTTTAGATGATCACGCTTTTATTAATATATATATTTTATGTTTCTAAATTATTACATTGCTGAAACAGATTAATGTATATGTGTTTCGTGGGCGAAGCCGCTACGGGTAATGTTAGTCTGTTATATTCAATTGAGTTCGTCTTTTTAACATATGTCCAAAACAATGAAAATTCTTAAAAACAGATTTGGTGAAATTACGCCAATTTTCTTTTCTTTTAGTCTTCTAAACCCAAGGTGTTTCGGGAAATAATTGAGTGCAAAAACGTATTTTTTAATGTTTTCATTTATTTTTCCAATACTTTCTATTCGCCAGCGGAATAGAATTTAAAATATTTTATACAGTTGATAAGATAACCTCCTTTATCCGGAGGTTTATACTTTCAAAAAAAAAAAAAAAAAAAAAAACGTCAAGACGTTCATTCCATCATAGCGTACATTAAAAAAAAAAACAATTTTTTTAGAAACATCAATAAACGATGGAACTAATTACAAAACGTTGTCAAATTATTTAAAACATTTGTTAAATGAATACAGTTTTGTAGATCATTTTCAAATACATTTTAAATTTTTAAGTCGCAGTTTTACAGCAAAATTGGTGAATTTATAACAGAAAATATTATACCTTGCTAGACAGTTCAATAACCTATAGATTGTTAAAGTAGTTTGGTATAAATAATAACGTAGGTAATTTCATATCGTAAATAAATTTTAATTATAAACCCTGAATTCTGCGTTGCCCAGAAGCCTTACAAATTTTGTACAGTTTACCCGCCAAATTCCCACTTCAAAACTTTCGACTTTTTATATTCTTTATATCTAACTTAAGTAAGGCCATAGTGACTAAAATGTTTTTCGCCGTAAAAAAAATGGTTATTTTGGGAGATAGTAAAAGATTTTTAAAAAAACACACATAATAGGCCCCTGTACCGTACAGTATACTATTTAGTAGTTAGTAGTTATAGAAGCTGAACGTCGATTATTTATTGGTAAATTTGTGTTTATAAAATCAGAAAATTGCACAACCAAAAGTTTTATATAACTTAAAGGTTGACAACCTAGAACAATACAGCCTAATTATACAGAACTACAGCCGTGGTCAAAGTCTAAAAGCCAGATAATACGGTCACAACCCTCTAACTATTGTTGTCAGCTGCCCCCAGACCCGCGACTCTCTAAAATCCACAGAAAGGTCATTACTCCTTTTGTTACCGTTTCAAGATAACAGCATTTTCGCAGGTAATCCTTCGCCGTTATTAGCGAATTGCCTGCAAGACCTAAAAACGAGCTAAGGCCTGCCTACACTAGCCTATACAAGTAAGTGTAAACTACACTCAAAGCAAGACCGAACATCCAAAACGCAATTTTTCCTCTCTCGCTACTTTATAAACAGATCGTCTCTAAATAATGGTCTCCAAAATTCAATGAGTCAATTTCAGCAAACCTTGGTCCCTAGATACAAAAACATAAGTTTTGGACTTCAATTATTCAATAATTTAGAAGTTATATCAGCATTAATTGAGAAATAATTAGAAAACATATATAGGGCCTACGTCACAGAAGCGCGCGCACACACGCAAACAAACGCACGTACGCAAGCGCGCGCGCACACACACACACACACACACACACACACAACACTAGCAGACAGACAGACACACACACGCAGACAGACACAGACACATACACACACATATGCAGCCAGACACAGACAGACACACACAACACACGCAGACAGACAGACAGGCACACACATGCATGCGCGTGCACACACACACTACCAGACAGACAGACAGACACACACACGCAGACAGACACAGACACATACACACACATATGCAGCCAGACACAGACAGACACACACAACACTCGCCGACAGACAGACAGACAGGCACACACACGCACGCGCGCTCACACACACATAGACGAGCACTTAGACAGATAGATAGATACACAGACAGACACACATACCCCCCACACACATACACACACGCAGACAGACACAGACTCACACAACACTCGTAGACAGACAGACGCACATACACGCACGCACGCACGCACACACACGCGCGCGCGCACATAGACAGACAGATAGATAGATAGACAGACAGACATACACACATACCCCCCCACACACACGTTGTATCCCAAACTTTTTGGAAAACCGATTTAACCAAAATATCTGTAAAAACAAAAATATTTTTTCCAGCGGCCAGGATGAAATCAAATTTAAAAAAAATGTAACATCACAAATATATGCTAACAAGTATTTGGGAATGACAATTTCTAGCGACGGACTCTTGGATGCAGCGATAAAAGAACGGGAACACCTTGGGAAGATAGCAATAACGATACTGAACAGAATCATATGGGATCAACAGATATCGAAAATAAACATAAACATAGAATATATATAGGCTAATACAATTATAAAAAGTATAATCTCATACGAAAGCGAAGGCACTGAAACAAAAAACAGAAAAATGTCTTGAAGCTACAGAAATGGACTATTGGCGAAGAGCCACACTTCCGTCAGTCAAAACGGAAAAAGATAAAAATTGTAAGAATCCATGAAATCATCGATGTGAAGCACACCATTGTAGACGACATCAAGAGAAAACAACTTCGATGGTTTGGTCATGTTCAAAGGATGGACGAAAATCGACTTCCCAAACAGATTTTAAAATGGAAACCACATGTTCGTAAAAAAAGAGGAAGATCAAGACTTAGTTTAAGAGAAAAAAGTGCAAGAGAGGGATTGGATTAAGATCTGTGGAATGACAGGGAATCTAGGAATCGAAAGACATCGGAGAACGTTTTAAGACGAAAAGAAGAGAAGATCACAAATTACTGTTCCTTTTTTTTTTGAAATTCACCTACATAACGTCAGGGAAGAAGCTAAAAATCATATTTTCAATTAATTACAATCTGTAAAGAGTTTTTCAAAGTAAGCTACTACAACCTAACCTACCAGCTTACGCATGTGCTCGAGGGTTTAGACCTAAAATGGCGGCTGTATGTGATCCGCATACAGCGTTCATATATTACGTTATGCAGTAAATTAATAATTTACCTTCGTCTCAATAAACAGAACAAGACAGTCGAGTTAAGTTTTATGGCCGGGCAACCTGTTTGTATTGACCTTAGTTTGACGAGCTGTTTATTGGTTTAGCTACGTCACGCCAATATCTAAATCGTGTTGGAAGACCCGAAGGACCGCCGTTTACGTTACCAAACTTTGCAGTAGGCCTACAAGAGGCCGCGATAATTCACCATTTAACATAGTGCGTGGTATACTTAATGTCAACGCAAAGAAAAACCAACCATTTTATTAGAATCGAGTAAATGTTTCAATTTGACGTAGTTTACGAAATTAGAATTCTATCGAATTTCAACTTAAGCCTACTAGCTGTAACGGTCATCAATTTGAAGATATTTCTGTAAAATTTTGCACCAAAAACTTATCAACAAAGGTAGATTAAAGTGGGGGGGGGCGAAGAAATAAATAAAAAGATCCTATTTTACCTCCATAAAATAGAAGTATAAGTGTAATTGCGAGAAAAAGAGTGAAGAAGGCAAGAGAGGTCCTGAAGAGTTTTCATTATCCCGATCTGAAAACTCTTCAGGGCCTCTGGTGCTTTCTTCACTCTTTTTCTCGCAATTACACCTATGCATTTGTCCCGATCTTCCCCGCAGGGGGTGTAGACTAGCTGCACCTATTGAGAGGATTTAGACGTCCCTCGCGATACCCGAGTCTAACACACGTACACTTACAACACTACAATTACGACTTTAACACTTTACACTCACACTTACATTTAGGGAGACGATAATAGCCTCAATGTGCTTTTCGTCTTAAAATAATAATAATAATAATAATTATCCCGATCTCAACTTTGTACGTACATGAAATCTTGTCGTATGTACATTGTAACGCTTATACTGAGGGCGATATAACTGAGCCGTCTCGGTGGCCTAGTTGATTGCGTACTTTTACCCCGAGGACCAGGGTTCGATTCCCGGCCAGGGCTTGGCATTTTCATACGCTATAAATCATCCCATCGTCTGCATTAGCCCAAGTGTGCACAATAGTCGGACGTTAAACACAAAAAAAAAACAAAAAACAAAAAATATAGGCCTATTGAGGGCGATAACGAGGTTAATCACTTAAATATTTTATGTTTGTTCTCCCTTCTCCTCCGGTGTTGATTGCAACAGCAGAAAGATCTTTCTCGACTCTAAAATTCATCCAAAACTAATGAGTATTAGAGATCAGCGTTAACGGGAATAACTGCGACTGTACATAAACAATTACGGACAGGAATATTGAGAAGAGGGGAAGGAGAAAAAGCGTGTGATTAGTACAACTTGAGTTTCAAAATGAATGGCATAATTGTAATAATAAGAAGAAGAATTGTGAAATAGGAATCTAAAAAAAATGATCGCTTTTTTGTCTAAAATAGAGTAAATTTTTACACTCATTTTATATCTGTTTTAAGTCTCTAAACAACTTAACAGTGCTAGTTTTTGAAGGTAAAATTTCAAAAATTGTCATCCCCAGGGAGGCTATCATGTAAACTGAATCATCCAACCAACCGCCCCATCCACAAAATTGCATTAATCTGCCAGTGTTTATCGTTAATTAAAGTTTTACCGGGTGTACCAAAAATTTTAACCTCTTATTTACACAGGCTACTGATATTTTCAAAATTATTCCATTTCGAACTCCTAATACAAACGTCGTAGTAAAAATATATTCATGTTCGCCTTATCCCTACCCTTCCGGCTTATTTTGGGGCTAATATCAGTTGGACTCCAAATAAACATATCAAACAACGCATAAACAAATTGATTCTGTTTGGTACAATACGAATTACAGTAATTGCTATATTTTTATTTGCTACCACTACTGCACCGGCAGACCTTGTACACCAGTAAGTTAATATTGCTCTACATCGCAGCGAAGTTTCGACAAAATACGACGCACTTAAGTCAACAACAAAGGTCTTGAATTTTTCATTTCGGCATTCTGTCAAGAAGCAAACAAAATCAATCGGCAGGCACTTTCACAATGCTTAGAACTAATTTATTAAAGGATTTTTTTTTTTTTTTTTTTTTTTTTTTTTTTTCGGCGAAAAACCGTTCAGGAACAAATGAAATAAAACTTTAGAGTAAAACCGGCGTAGAAATAATGCACAGACTTTTTTACATAGGCTATCTAAACTACACAAGTATTTTGTGTAGTCAATAGAACAAACAGAAAGCTAATATTCCCATGGCTTACATTAAAATTGGAAAATATTTAATGGGCAGTTTCTCAAAACCTACTATAATTGTTTAATCATATTTTTGATGTTTATTATGATCCATGACCCACATTCGGTACCATATTTGATAAATATATAAATATGGATCATAAGTAAAACAAACTCCGACGCCTTCAGGTTTGTTTTTGTTTATTGTAGGTCCTAAATCGCTGTCGAATCTATAAATTTTCAGAGACAGCGCCCGTAAAGTGTTTAAAAAGTCTTTATTTGAGCCAAACTTTTAAAAAAAGTATGTACAAAATTTTTGCACCATTTTAAAATCAACGCAGGCTACAAAGTTTTTGAAGGCTCACTTCCTACAACTTCCTCACGTTAAATGTAATCATTTAAAAGCGGTTTCAGTAAAGCACGCGGCTTCACAAAAATGTCCGTTGGAAGCAGAAGAAAAACAACCGAAAAAATAGGCCTAATTTCTGAAAATCTTCAAAAAATATTAAACACGTTTTTCTAAAAGACTGAACTACCGTGAAAATAAATTACGACCGCGCGTCGTTGCTTGTTTTGTTTTTATTTAGCACCAAAAATTTTCCAAATCTTCATTAAGAAGCAAAATCTGATTAACTGGTTTTATATTTTTTTGGCAAATTTTTAAAATGTGCACCGACATAGACCACAAGCTGACACATTCCCCCAAGGAGAGATAGGCATAATATCTCAACAAAACTTATTTTTTCACCATCACCATAATTTAAAGTTAAAAACAATATTCGTTATAGTCAAAAAGTGAAACAATTAAATTTATGTTATAAATTTGTTTTATTTAAATAGGGGATAAAAATAATTACTAATTTGTAGGATATTTCTAATATAAATTTTAAGAAAAAATCAATATGGCGGAGACAGGGAGCGTGCAAACTGAAAAATTATGTTTTTCAATTCTAATTTGGAAAAAACAATTGTCTTATGTAATATAAACAAAATTAAGAAAAAATTTGGAATTAAAAAATTTAATTTAAAAATTTAAAAGATAATTCAAAATTTAACGGTATACAAAATTCAACGTTATGGTCTATCGGATTAAACAATAAAGAACAATTAAATTACAAGAACATCTTGTTTTGGCAAAATAAATCAATAATAATTTTCAAAAATTAAAACGTTTATATTTTATACGTTAAACGGAACCAAACAGATTTTCTTTGTTAAGACCGCACTTATAAACAAAAAAGTTCGCTACTTGTAAGTATAGTCGTGTACAAGCACGACTAGAAAAACTGGTTGTACTTACGGAACCTTGATATGTGGTTTCAGCACATTTTCGACGTATTTATTGACTACGTAATCGTAATGCGTATATTCAAATTTATTAATTAAATTATAATTGGCTACTAGAATCAATTATCATATAAAAAGTATGCTCATAATTCATTATACGTTAATTTACTGAATGAATTTTTCGAAACTTGTTATACTCTATGCAAAATGTAGGAAATGGACTATCATAATTATATTCCATAAATAGTGAAATCATTTGTTTTAGAAATAAAACTACTGTATGTATATCAAATTTGAACCGAGCCTATAATTGCTAAAGATTCTTATCAATTTAACGTAATAATAATTTTATCGTTGCTTATCATGTTGTCCGAACGGCGAAAAGGTTTTAAACTGAATTAGATAATGTAGGTCAAACTGTTTGCACATGTAGAAGTGGCACGTCAGGTTTTGTCCACGAGCTGTGTGTGTGTGTGTGTATGTGTGTGTGTCTGTGTGAGTGAGTGAGGGAGAGAGAGAAACAGACGGCCGCGGCCCACCTACCCCTCCACGGCAACCACTGTCCACCCGGCAAGAGGAGGGGGGGTTATTGATCGAACAAAGGAAGGACCCAACCTTCCTTCCGCTGTAGTTTTTTTTCGTATACGGTTGCCAATGTCAAAAGCCGAGCCAGGCAGAGCAGATCGAGAGAGGTCGCTAAGCACGTAACACCGTTGTCACGGCGCACGTAGTTAACAAACTTGAACTTTACTTCAACTCTCGGTCTTTATTAAAAACAGTTTTGAATTGTTACATATTCCCGCTCTAAAATTGCGGAGTGACTCATTCAATGTTTTCAACTGGAAAAACGTGGTTTTGTGTTGTTTTTATTGGTCGATTAACCGGATCTTTGGGCCAATGATAGACGCGTGGGTGGAGCTTCGTGTCGGAAAATAATAAACAAAACCAAATGAAACTAATAATTTTGTTAGTGTTTCGGTGTGTTAGTGTATGAGTGTGTTTGTTGTTTTATCGAGTGATTTATAAATGGCAACCCCCACTACAAAAAGACCTGTGCGCCAACTTTCGATTCAAGAAAAGCTATCTGCAATTCAACGAGTACATAACGGGGAATCGAAAGCATCTGTTGCAAGATTAATTGGAGTACCGGAGTCTACACTTCGTGGATGGTGCAAAAATGAAGTGAAACTCAGAGGAATGCTGGATAAAACGTTGTCGTTTGTCGGCGCTACGAGCCCTTCGCCCCCGCCTGTGAAGAAACAGAAATTAAGTGATGGTCAAGAAGTGGACGACGCACTTTGGTTTTGGATGAGAAATCAACAACACCAAGAAGCGAGTAGGAATTTAATTAACAATAACAATGACAACAACAATCATTCCAGCTGGTTTTGGAGGTGGTATAAGCAGTATGGAGTTCCTAACAAGACAAATTCAATAGCAGAGTTGGAAAATAAAAACATTTCCCTTGAGGAGCCACTTCCTCTTGTTAAAAGACATAGTAAGGTAGGCAATAAATAATTATTATGTATTCTATCAAATTAAAAAAATATGTAAACTGACAGATATATTTTTAATGTAAAATTTTCTTGCATTCACACAATTTTATTGTTCGTTAAATTATTTTTATAGGCCTAATACATTGTTTTAATAATTTGTAAAATTAATAAAAATGGTTAATATTAAGGTCTATTAAATACTGTTTATATTATTTTATTTTTGTACAAGCCATAAATTTTACAAAGTTGAATTCCATAAAACTTAAAAAAAACTTTCTTAAAAGTAATTTATGTATAAGTTATCCAACAAATATTTAGAGCTTTAATTATTTTTCTCATAATTATATTAAAAAATGTTATAAAAAACTTTAAAAAATTACATTTGTATTATATATTATTTTAGTTCTAAGTGTTGAAGTTATTTTGTTTGATAGGCAGGCCCCAGCCTAAATTTAATTACTTAAAAAACTTGAGTTATGATCATTCTAAAAATTATTATTTACATTTGTATTACATAAACAATTAGGCCCTTGTAACAAATTTTAGAGAAGTTCATTTTTATAGGCTAACTTACCTAAATACAAAGTAGGCTCCTAATTATTTTGAAAATTGCTCAGATTATTATTTGTAAAATTAATGTAATTAACCTATAACTAATTACAGTTATTTTTCACAACTAATTTTTAGTAAGATTAATATTTATGTATGTATTGTAGGTACTGGTATTAAATGAATTGTTTATTATGGGAACATATACAGCTAAATGTTTGATTAGGCCTACATCCAATGTTTAGGCTAAAATTACAGGTTACAAAAACATAGTATTACATAATCCTTTAACTTATATTTTAAATGGGTTACAACTAATAATAAAATAATATTCGCAAGTCAGACCACAACAATTTAGATGTTTGGTTTATGCTTTGCAGATGGTGTTAAATTTCTGATGACACCTTACTCTATGTCACAATAAGTAAAATGAATGGTGCATACTTTTTTTTTATTGTTTGAAATTTGAAATAACTGGTTTTCAGCATTTGAGAAAACAAAATTTTTTTAATTTGGTAGCCTATACAAGCTTTCGAAAATTCAATTATTTTCACCAAAAAAAAATCTGGATCAGAAGCTACAAAGTAAACTGAAAGAAAAAACAACAGAAGACTATGAAAGCTTGTTTTTATAGTTATTCAGTTTAAATTAATTTCATAATTTTTTAATATCCAAAATATTTAGTCTTTTTTTAAAGAAACGTGGATCAAGTCTGGAAATAGTCTGTTTACTTTTTTAGTTTAACATATGTAGTTAAATAAAATTAATTGAAGGTTTCTACATTGCTTAGAACTTGCAATTTCAAAACATACTGTATACTGTAAATAATATATGTAAATATATTTAGTATATTAAGACAGAAAATCAGTTCCGTAAACAATTTTATCAGTCTGTGGAACAAGATTTTGCCTCCTTTTAAAACTAGCTAAATATTAATTGTTGGTACTTTTATAGTCCTCCAAAATTTGTTTCTGTTTGAATCTACATCAAGCATAAAATAAAAATGTTTTGTAGATGCAAAATTATGAATGATTTACAGTATTTGTTGCTTTTGGTAGTGACAAGCATTCACCTTTTTGACAAAATGTTAACGTTTTAAAAACACAACCAGTGGTAACTACTATAAAAAAGTTTATTATTGAATATATGTGAATTGTTTACGCTAGAAACTTCCAAATAATTTCTAATAACTTAATCCTTTTAACATCTTTACATAGCCTATTGCTAACACTTAAACTGAAGTAGTGTAGACTTTGTAGATATTTTCTTCAACAACTTTGTCACTTAAATGTTTTTTGTAACTTAATCTGTTTAAAGTGTTTGAGAAAAAAATGTGTTGGAATTATTTATATTATAGTTAAGCTACCCTAGATTACATATATATTCTGTTTATAGTATATAGTGTTTTCAGTACATAACTTTTAAACTAGTCATTACTGAATACGCCTCCATATGATTTCATTCTGTTTAATATATCTATCTACAGTGTTTATATTTACAAACCATTAGTTTCAAATGTAAATTCTCACTATTTTTGTATCTATGGTGCCATTACGGCAGAATGGATACCTAATTTTTTAAAAACTTTTTCAGGAATCAGTTACAACAGTATTGTCTGATATAAGCAAAGAAACCAAAGAAAATAATGTAAGTCTAGAAGCAACTGGAGGAATATCAGAAGATGAAGACGATACACCACCTACAGCTGCTGATGCTTTAAAACATGGTGAAATGTTTCTTCGTTGGTTAGAGTGCTGTTCAGACCCAAGTGTAACAGCAGTTCAACTATTACAGTTCAGGTAATTTGACAGTTATATTTAATGAAAAAGTACACTTTTGGCAAGATTTTAATTAGGCTATTCATTATTTTAATTAATAATGAATGTTATTACAATTTGGTTACTTAGATGGCCTATAATGTGTTCCCTTTTTTTGCCTATAAAAGTCTATGCAAGACAGTGGTGCTTGTCAAGTACAAGAAGAATAACACACACATTCTTGGCTGGAGTTATATCATTGCCAGCCTTTCTAAACCTCTACACTTTCCCGATTTATAGATAACTGGCATAAAATACATATAATAACAATGTAATATAAATAAATGCAAGTACTTTGTTATTTTATTTCCTTTATATAAGCTTGAGGTCAATTGTAAATTTAATTTATTTTGCACTAAGAACTAATTGTTCAGCAAAAGCATTATATTAGGTATAAAACCGAGTATGACTGAAGCGACTAATTCTCTCTGTTAATTTCTAACGTATTTTTGTTTAATCTATATGGGTAGAGTTCATTATATTAAACAGCCTCATCAAGTTTGAAGCCACTTTTATTATCGTATCAGTTAGGAAGAGCATGGGCTCATTGAATATTAGTTAGAGTCAAAGGTTATTCACTGAGGCTTTTTTAAATTAATGTTAGAGCGATTATAATTTAAAACTAACCCAGATAAAGTTATAAATTACTCTTTCAAGCCAATTATAGTATGAAATCTGTGAAGCCGACACTGATACTTCTCTGTTTTTACTGGTATAGTACAGGACTTTTATCACTTACATATTAACATTTTAAAAACGTACTTTATATTGGCTAGAGTATATTTAATTCACATAGACACAAACTCTCTGTGAAACGCAAAATTGAATAATTTGGAAATCTTTTCTTCATAATGTGTGCCACATTTTTATTTCAACCTTATACGATTTCAAAGTTAAACCATTTTAATGAAAACTGAAGGCAATCAGGTTATAAAAATCAAGTTATAAATTGTGTCAGCCCACAGAAACTGATTAGATTGGTGGAAAGAACAATAAATCCAATGTTTGAACAAAAATATGAATCATTAGAATTTTCATTTCAGTGAACATGGTCACTTGCACACCATATGTGAAAGCAAAACAAAGTACAGTACCAGAGTAGTCAGTTATCTGTGCATAAGGAAACATGTATTATGATAAACAAATTAACAATTTTAAGTTGCATAACTAAATTATTTTGACCACCAAGCTGCAAGGACTACACAGTTGGCAGACATAATTTATTTTTGAAGTTCTTGGCTAAAAATTCAAAGAATGAAATATTTCATCTTCAGAGAAACATTCTTGCTGTTATCTGATAATGTATTTACTTGTATCAGTACTTCCAGGAAGTTGTTTTTCTAAATAAAAAACACTGTACATTGTATTTTGTAATTTTTGATAGACACCTATCATAGCTAACAATACTGTTTTAACACTTTCTACAACAGAATTCCTGTGATCTAATGTTTGTTGACATGCTGTAGAGAATGTTTTGAGCCGATGCATAGTCAGACATTGCTAGCTAATAAATAATACTGATTTTATCGGAATGCTTTATACTGATGCCAAATCTTATACTGATGCTTTACTATTCTTGAATTATACTTTTATTAGCCACACTTCAAATTATGTATGAATTTTACATTTCTGAAATTTTCAAGACAAATTGTTGTGTAACAACACTTTCATATATAAAGGTTTACGTTGTACAAAATTACCCTAATTTTTCAGCCAAGTATGAGCAAGGAAATTACTAATTAATTATATTTAATTTCAGGTATTTGCTAAACAACGTCAAGACATGCGCTCAACGAAAAGCTGCAAATAAAAGCAGAAGTCCTACAAGATCTCGTCGCAAGTAAACACACTCCAAATAATCATTCCATTTTTGACTCAGGGTAAGGCAAATTTCTTGTGAATGTATAAATTTAATGTGTAGGCTGTATAAAAGTTATCATTTTTCACTTAAAGCTTGTATGCATAAGTAAAGACACAAACAGTATTTTGTTTATACATTAAAAATGTTGCACAAAACAAAATTGAAATAGTATATGAATGACCATAAGTAATAATTTTATTGTGTGTTAAGAAGACTTACGAAATATATGATGGTATAAGTATTTGTTATAAAAAAAATCTTGGCTTTTACATAACGCGTATATTATACAGTTTATATCTAAATATACAAAAGTAAAAAAAAACTACTGAGTAGGTCAAATCTTACAAAATCAGATTAAAAACCACATTATACAGATAACCATATTTAATTAATTTTAGTTGATTTGAAGTTTTCAGCAGTCCTTATGATTTTAAATGTAAGATAATTTTTAAAAAAGTTTTGATAATTCAAATTTTATTTGAATTTAAAATAAAAAAAGCTTACACTATGTAAATATTTAGGAGTGTTTAATCTATTCTCAGCGGAAGTTGCACATTATTCTAACATCTTTTCCAAAATTGTTCAATCTCAACTTGTCATTGTGTTGCTTGTCAAAAATATGAAGCTATAAGTATATTAATACTCCACGTTTTGTTTTTACAAAACCCCGCAGGAGGTTGCAGACTAGCTGCACTATTGAGAGGATTTAGACGTCCCTCGTGGTACCCCCCCCCCGAGTCTAACATACACTTACGACTTTAACACTTTATACTCATACTTACATTTAGGGAGGCGATAATAGCCTCAATGTGCATTTTGCCTTAAAATAAAAAAAAAAAAACAAAAACAAATGTTTTTACAAAATATTTACCGAACCCCGATTACGTAATAAGAGTGGTCTCAACCACCTGAATGTTTGCAAATTTGGAATATCCTTTTAAAAGTAAGTTATATATGCTCACTATCTAACTACATTCTGTTTTCTTATAGCCTAGTTTTGGTGAATGTATTTTTTCTGTACATTGTGCATGAGAAATTGTGACATTAAACTGTGCTTTATCCTGTTATGTTATAACCTGGGATAACTACTGTATACTCATGGAGAAAAATGTAGAAAATGTAAAAGCTTTGGTACAAATCAGTTTCAGCTCCATTAAAATCTAAATATATACAGATAAAAAAGTTTTTAATATTTTGTTTCAGGCTGAAGAATTGTGAAAGAGATAGAAATAATGGTAGTTGGAGAAGATTGGTATAACAGCAGTTGTGAATATTGTTATAAAGAAGTCACATATTTACGGTAGGCTTGTGCCGACACAGAATATTATGTTAACTTGTTGCCAATTTGTTTTTAAGACTGTAATGATTGTTAAAAAAAAGCATATCTTATTAAAAATGTTAGTTGTGTAACTTAAGTGTAATATTTATCAGACACTATATAAATTTTTTATTGTTCTTTAGTATGGGTTTGTGAGTTTAAAACCCAATAAGAGCTTAATTCTTCTACTTACCTACTGTAAAAAGTATTATTTTTTTATATATAATTCTGGTTAGAACATATTAATGGTATGTTCTAGAACATCTTATAACATAATTATGTTGTTTAAAAATACTCAAGATTGATGTTCCTTTTTTAGATGTTGCCATTATCTGACCGTTTGCAAGTTAGTATAATGTACCCATTTTTTTTTATATTGTCACACACTATCATGTATTATAATATTTAAGTTTCTGTTGTTTGTACTCATTGTTACGATTGCTAACTTCAGTATAATGATAGTTTGTTTTTCACACTTTTACATTGTCTGTTAGTACAAAAGGAATTACACTCCTATGTTAATGTAATGTACAAAAGTATTGTTTACTTTAAAGTTCTTAGCAAGGTTCAAGTACTGAATTTATGTTTTTACTTCGAAGAATTTGATTTGTATAGCCTAGTATAATGTAACCTATAAGAGACCTTCAGTACTTTGATGCTGCTTTTCTTTATTTACTTATGTAGGCACATACAGACAAACACACAATATTCTTACAGCTCAGTGCCTTCTGAATAATAAAATATTTCTTTTTAAAAGACATGCAGCAGTTTCTGTAGCAAAAGGCAACAAGTAAAAGAACAGGATATCAAAAATATAACATGCAAGATAATTATGTGCTTTTTTATTTTGTGAAATTTAGTACTGTTACTGTAATAAACAAAACTATTTTTCGTTTTTATATATTCATTATGAAAATATTTTTGTTGAATCAAACTCTACTGGTTCTTTACGTTTACTGATAAAATAATAACCATTATAAAGCAGCAGAAAAAAGTACAGTCCATATTATTTCTTAAACAGTGAATAGCAAAAGGAAATTATTGTAGTATTTTTAAATGCAAAATAAAGTTCTTTTGTTATAAAAGAGGTAATGTTATACACACAGCAATCTTAACAACGGAAAATAGCTATTAGTTATAGGGAATTTGAAATGAACTATTTTTTTGAAAATAGTCTATTAATATCATTCATGGAAGTACAAGACATAACCTACAATTTTACAAAAGACATTTAAATGATTCCTATTCCCAGTGTAAATTAGGAGGTGTTTGTCAAATTTATTTTTCTAATTTTTTTGAATAGTAATAAAATTATAATTTGTGATTAAATACAAGTTGGGAATGGAACACTTAGCATATTAAAACCAAAATATTATAAACTGGTAAAATTGTTGGTTATTAAATATTGCTGCTCCATGAATGAAATATAAAATGATATTTTGTATTTTCGAAATTATAAAATTAAAATCGTGTAACTTCGATACAAAAATATTTGATTTATTTGTTATGTGAGTGTTTTATCAATTTTCTATATTTTGTAACTATTTTATACTATTACTTACCAAAGACGTTGGGTTTTTAAGTGGAACATAAACAATGTGCTCTGAGATAAATTTACCACAACTTTGCCATGTATAAAATTCTGGATAACGTAGTTTAGTCGGACGTATTGTCGTACATACCATTTTCTGGAATGATATCAAAGGCACATTGTAAATTCACTATTTAAGTTTAGTCAAAGTTTATAATATATTCATATAGTAGTTAATTGTTAATTTCATACAAATAGTTTCTATATTTTTGTATGATGTGCCAAATTGTAAATATAGACTATGCTTTGTATAGATGAATATTAATTGTTTAAATTCACTGTTAGTTTTAAAAAGAAAGACTTAAACTGTCAGCTAACTTGTCTCAGCTGATTGTCTTGTAACTGAAACCTAATGACTTAAATGCTAGTTTATTTGTTTTATGTTTCAATGAAAGTGATACCTATTTTGATTTTATTTGTAAGTCATAAGTTTTCTTATTTATTATGTATTGTAAATAAAACAATTTGATTTGTTTAACTTGTGTTGTGTATAACAGATAAAACCTTAATGTTCTCCAGTGGGCTATACACCTTTCACAATCTTTCCAAGAAACTACTTTCACAAAAAATAACTTAGAAAGTTTTATTGAATGCCCCATACCCTGAAATTTCCATTTTCCTTGATAGTGATACTAATGTAGGAGCTTCATATTAAGGAGACTGTCTGGATATTATAATACTGTACTTGCTGTTATGCTAAAGAAGATAGGTAAATAATGTTTTGAAAATTAAAACAGAGGAGATTATTTTCATTCAGTTAAAATGTCAGAACAGGTAAAAATGTTAAGAGTGTGGAACTGGTGGATTTTTAGCATTGGAGATAAAGCTAAGTAAATGTTTTAGACCTGTTCACTTAATGATTCAGTCGCATGGCTGTGCGACTACAGGAAATCTGTCACAAAGCTACGCATCTAAAGTAAGTCATCCTCAACCCACAGCATTCAGAGCTTGCAACATATTTTAAAAGTCTGAACAAAATAATTCAATATGCCTTTTATTTAAATTTTTTATGAGATAAACATGTTATAGATAAACAATTATGTTTAATTATGATTTGTTTGCAACTTGTAGTAAAACGTTTGTTAGTATGTATTATTTTTACACTCTATATATAATACACCTGTAAAAAAACTAGTTTGCTACTAATGTGATTGTCACCCTTGCTTCAAATTGTGTTGATAAAGCCAGATCGAGCTGGCAGAAATGTTTCACTTATATTGAAAACTATTTATGACATTAACATAAAAACACTTTAAAGTGTGAGGTTTCTCGCTTGAGTGTGAGGTAACAATCACATGAGCTCAGAAACTGCCTTCACATATCTATTGAACAATATTTTTTAACACACTATATAAAAATGATAAAACAACTCAAAATGGAATCATATTTTTTGAAAAATTACATTGAAAAATGTAATTTTAACACTAGCATACTAATTTATATGTTCTCAAAAATTATAGTCAATAATATTTTAATGAGGTACTTGAAATTTATAGCCTACTTGTTAAAATAGTGAATGTGAAAGGTTTTTTTTGTAAAAGAGGTGCTTTGAAGGATATTTTATAAACTATATTTTGTAAGCACAATTTTTTTTTATATACTATATTTTTAACTATGGGTTATTAATTTAGATTTTTAATTTGAGTAAATTAACTACTTTTTTAAACAGTTGATGTATAAATGAACTGTTGAATGAATCATACATTGATCAACAGTCCTATAAATGTTGATAATTCAATTTTACATAATAAATTATTAAAAAAATAATAAAATACAATGTGCATAAAATATTTTTCAATTTGAAGTTTAAAAATATTTTAAAAAATGTTTTCCAATTTTTTAAGCAAAAGTAATGTTCATAAAGGCGATGTCTTTTTTGTAATATTGGTGTAAATTGTATTGTTTGCCATTATGCAAAGTGAAAAAACAGGAGTGCACACAAGCACATTTTGAAAAGATGATTCAGTGTGTAAAAGTGACATTTCCTCACACAATTGCATTAATTATTTTACTACAGATCTTCCTTATAATCTGTGCTTTGCATTCATTGATTGCATTTAATTAAAGACACATTACTTGTTAGAGTTTTTGCATCAGTCTATTGTGTATTGCATAAAGAATTTAAAATAATTATTTGTTTCTGTTGTAAAGGCATCTCCAAAAACTATAACAAATTAGTTTTAAAGAATGTATATTTATATTTCATGTAGTTCAGTTACAACTCAACCTTAAAACAATGGCAGATTATGTACCATAGCAATCAAACAGCTTACAATAATGTGAAGATTGTTTTAAAAAAAATCCATAGACCTTATAACTGAAAGGCAATATTAAAGGGCATTAAACAAATTTTAAATCAGTAACATCACTTATGGTCAATAAGTATGTGTTTATAACTAGACATGTAAAACGGACTATATGGCGGTGGCATTTTTTTTTAACTTTGCACCTTCATAACCATTGGTCAAGTTATATGTAAAATTATCAAAATGTTGATTGGAACTTTTTTATTTTCGAACATTTTTGTGTTATTATGAGCTCCAATCTTAACTGCCAAAATATATTAATTTCAACTTCGTTTCAAAATTATTTATATTAATATTATTTTGGATAGAATTTATTTTTACTATAAATAAACAAAAGATATCGTATAATAGTTACAATGACACTGAATACAAAGTATAATATAACATTAAATAAAACATAGCCTAGCACGACAAATCAAAATGATTACTAATAAAAATATGGAATGCTGGCCAACAACTACAGGACTGCAAAACTGTACAGTATTTGGGAAGACTGGAGCTACTAAGGCAACTGATATGGAGCCTAATTGTATACAAAAACTTCCAGGCTCTCCTCCATCTCCCAAATGACTTATCTAAAGTTATTTTATAAAGGCATATTACAAAGGCTGTACTCTCTGAAACCTAAGGTTGTACTGTCTGCATCATTTTCTATAAATAATTGCAAACATATCATCCACTTTCGGAATTTATGGAATCAAATAAATTTTGTACTACATTGCGTATTGGTATTACTGATGGGGTGACACCTCCTTGCAGCGTTTAATTACGAGCTGTAACTGATATAGTTGTGGTTCATACTTTTTAATGTTGTAATGCAACATAAATATTTTTAATTATAACCTAAAATACAAAACAAGTACATATTTAATAAAAATTAATTTGTTTAGTTTTTGAAAATACATTTACAACAATACATAGGTTCCATTGATTACCACTTTTATCATGAAAAAATGAATTATTAAATTTGTATCTTATTTACTTCTTCTGAAATTTTCTATTTGCACTGCTTGTACCAAAGGTGTTATTTATACTCTCATGGTTGAATTTGTTTATCAGTGACTTGCCAATTTAAAAAATGGCCAAAATAAATTTATAAATATTTAAATGACCAAAATTGAATTTACTGCTTTTCAAAAATATACTGTTAAAACATTGGTTATTTGTTCAAACAAGTCAATTGATATTACTGTAAAGCGAGTTTTGCTTAGTTCCTTTCCAGTGTAACGCTTCAGTAAAACAAAATAAGTAGTGCAGTTAAAGTGTATATAGGGTGTTAACTATGGAGCATATATGGCATGTTGACAACTGCGCACAATTTCCAGAAAGTACGAGAACAGTTAAATTATTTCAAAACCAATAAAGATTTGAAAAATATACTAGTAGTACGTTTTGTTTTTGAAAATTTTCCCAATACAGTATTGGGGGTTGTCATTTTGCATAAGCGTGCACCATTGTTGTCTTCCCACATACACCATTACAGAAGAACTCTATTGAGTAGGCCTATATGTTTGTGGGTATTTGATTTCTTCATTATCAATGTGTTTACGCAAACTTCAGTGTTTTCTATGCAATTGTGACAGAATGCTTAAACTATCAGAAAATGTACTCATACTGGGTACCAAAAATAACTAGTTGTATGAAACAAATAAATTAGACCTGGAATTGATAACCTGCAGGTTTGCATGCAGAACATTTTCATGCACCCTGCACAATCCATATTCCTTATGAGTATAAAGGCATAGTACAAAAGTCAAGCCATTGCAAAAAGCTACCCTTTGAACAGTAATTAATAATTAATGTAGGCAGGCTGCGACTGACAACATACAGTACAGGAAATGATGACTGAACGCCAATAAATGCATCCTGCTATCCCTTCCCCTTGCTGGACACTTTGACCTAGTGCATGCGCTTGCCTTTCTAACCTTTGTTTGCTTTTATAACCTACGTTCATCCACTGCTGTTAGTCAAGCTGTTTTACCACAAGGTTACATTTTATTCTCTTGCCATGGACAACAGTATTGATATCGACAATACGGCGCAATTCTTTATTTTTATAAGAAGACAATAACTTTGTCATAAATGAATTTTTTCGCTAACATCCTTAGTTGATGCCAATGAGGACAATGGATCAGTGTTAACGGTAAGGCTAAAGCAGACACAATAACTGCAGCTTGAACTAAGAACCTTGAGGTGCACAGTATCAGACTGACCTGTGCCTTACAACGACGACCACCAAGCCCTTGTCATAACTGAAGAGATGGCAGCTCTTCATAAATCAAGGCACAAGTAAACCTGTTGATTTATTTGAAAAGGTTTGTGAAACTGTCAAACACATGTCTAGACTAGGCCAAATTAAAAAGTGTGGTAACTGATGGAGCTTTTACTATGATTAGGAAGAACGAAAGATTTGTCAAAAGAAGAAGTTTTGAAGTTCCATTCTGATTCCTCGCTCTTGATTATAACAAGCCCTCTGCAATAAAGTTTTGAAGTGGAACAGTGTTATGAATTTGGTTGACAAAACCATAAACTACATTTGAAGTTGAGGACTTAACCATTGACAACAGCAGTTTTTGGCATAGTGAATATGCAGATGTAATTTAGCACTCTTACATGCGCTGTTGTATTCATGAAAGACTACTGAAACGATTTTTCAATTTGTGTTTGAAAGTATTACCATTTCTATTAATGAAGGGAAAGCCCTTGTAAAAACTTTCAGATTTACAGTGTGTATGTACCAGGCGTTTTTACTAAAAATGATTTGTAATTTTAACAACTTGAATTTGAACTTCAATGTGCTAGAAAATTTGTTAGTAACATGTATTCCTACATAAAAGTGTTTTAAAACAAATTAAAACTTCTGAAGAGTTAGCTCATAAGTTAGCTAATTTTTCAGCTTGTAAGAGTCTTACTGAGAAACATAAAGACAAAGACCAGGAGGTTTTTGTTGACATTGTTCAAGCAATTGATCTCATACAAAGCAAGTTTAGTTTGCTGTTTGCTGAATTTTATGACCTTGTAAACGAGATATGACTTCCACAATCCTCTTGCAGTGGATATGTTTAATGTTAAAGCAAATTTACAAAAGTTGTTACAAGCCAGAGATACATTGAAGAACTCTTTCAAGAATAATAACCCCACAGTATTTTATATGATTCTTCTAGAATGCTTCCCAGAACTGAAAAAGTTTGCAGCTTGTAAGTTTACAGTTTTTGGTAGTACCTACATATACAAGAAAACTCTTTCAAACAATAAACAAATAAAGTCAGCAACTGGTCAAGACTCACAGTGAACATTTTACACCAACTACTAAAAATGTGTTACCAACAACAAGGTTGATATTATAAAGTTGGTGTTTAAGATACAGGCCCAATCATCTAGTTAAATTTAATAAACTTTGAATAATGATCATTACTACTTTGAAGAACATTGCAAATGTAATCCACCATTTGAATTTTGCTTCCTCATTTACCTGTTTCGGAGCTTAATGACATTTTTTTTAAAGCCTAAAATAAAAAAATGTATATAACAATATCAATGTTTCATAGGCTACATACCTATGTTTTTTTTCATGAAATAAAATTGTATTTCACCCAACATTTTTGTTTTAATTTAACATTAAACCAGAATTAAATTGAGATATGTCTAGTTGACCTAGATATAATAACACAGATTAATAATTATTATAAATTTCTTTTACTAACATAAGTATTAATTCTAATTACTATTATAACGTAAAAAACAATAATTAGGCCAGGTGGCCACCAAATGCAGATTGGTGTAGAGCTGAGCGAAGCGGACTATGCATTCAAAACCTAACCTACTGTTTTAATATAAGTGGGGCCACAGAAAGCGTAATGTAGCTCAGCGACACCGCTTGACTCCACTTCGCTTTCAGTGGCCAGTCTTACATTAAAAACAATTGGTTAGGTTTTCAATCCATAGTCTGCTTTGCTCAGGGCAACTCTGCTCCACATTTGATGGTCATCCGGCCTTAAACAATAATAGTGTATTACTTAGTGTAATAAAATAATTAGTAATAAAAAACAGCTTGTAACGATTCATGTATTGTGACCCACATAGCCCTCAGGTATAATATATTTGCTGACTCCTTAATTAGAGAGTACATTGACTTTTCATGAGAGGTATAATACTGAAGGAATGTACCCTGTTATGTTTTTAATCTAAAATGTCACTACTAATGAAATGTATAGTAGAAATGTATTGCTTGATTCATGCTATACTGGAATCAAAGCAACAGTTTAAAAATGGAGGAGACATTCAGCATCATCCGAAAAGGTGAATTATTATTATTATTATTAGGTCGAGCTTCTAGGATCAAACATCCCAAAGGTTCAGTGTCTTCATATGCTAGGGCTGCCAGTGACCAAAATCTCTTGTTGCACAAAACATCTTTGATTGTCAGTTGTCTGTTATCATTCAGACAATTGCGAGCGATATTCGCAATCACACCCAAAAAGGATAAGTTCCAGTGTCTCTTCTTCTTCTCCACATGCCTTACAAAGAGGTGAATCCGCCAAGTTAAACCTGTACAGGTATACCTGGGTAATAATGTGTCTGGTTCTTGCACGAGCAGCAAAAGTTGCAACAGCTCTTGGTATTCCTCGAAAAAAGGTTGTCTCATTGAGAGTTGGCTAGATATTAAAGAGTGAGCGACCTGAGGTTCCATCTCTCCACTGTTCTGTCCAGATTTTCTTGTGCTCTCTCTTCACCATCTCCCAAACATTCGCTAAGGGAGATCTACTTCACAGCAGCAGGTCTCAATTTCCTCACTAGGCCAGCCAGTTTGTCTGCTTTTTCACTTCCCCATATTCTGCAATGGCTAGGGATCCACTGGAACCTTATGTCTTTCTGCTGTAGTTGTTCTAGCATGGCATCAATTTCAAGTGTTTGGTAGGAGAAGTCAGACGGACAACTTCACCAAAAAAGTGAAGTTTTAGGAAACAATTTCAGCCCCAAAAATCAAGTGTACTGTGTTTTGAGATGGACAAAAGGTGCAGCTTCTGGATCTTTTGTGTCAAGGTGATACAGTAAATGCTAAGATTTATTGAAAGATCTTTAGAAAACTATGGCAGGGAAAGTGGAGGATACTTAGTAATATGAAATAAACCATATGTTAAACAATGTGAGCATTGTAGAATTTATAAGGCAATAAAGTTGATTTGGTTTGGGCATATGGGAAGGATTTTTCAAGACAAGTTGCTTAAGTTGGAATCATATAAGACAGGAGTGTTGGAAAATATCAATGGCATGAGAATGAGTGAAAAGCCAATAAAATGGCTATAGTATTTGGAATGGGAACTTAACACTTAAGGTGTGTGAAACTAAAAAATGCTGCTTCCAGGTCAAAGAGCTACAGAGCTTAGAGAAAATATGTGAGTAAATCAATTGTCATGCAACCCAAATAAAAATGGTTGGATAATCAGTAAATGGACGGTTTTGCTTCACAATAATACTTGTTTACTGGCTGCTTCACAAGCTCGTCCTAAGCTGGTAACAACTTTATCAGCGTTAAATTAATGTCCACTGACTACTATTGGCACTTAAAGAAGCACCTTGGTGATCAGCATTACAACATCAAAACAACCATCTTAAACTGGTGAGTGAACCAAGCAGCGTTTAAAATGATTTACTACCACTTTCAGAACTTTTTGGACACTCTGTTTTGAGTGTGCAGTATTCAGGCACCCAATATTAATCTGTAAGTCCCATTGCCTGCTGTTATGAGAGGCCCCTACCCACTTCCATGACATAAAATAATGTCCCAGTTTGTGGAAACTGGGAACAGTCCTTTTCCCACTGTTTATATTTGAAACTTTGAACAGAGACATTTTGCATTAATTCATATCCTAAATATACTCATACGCCATATAGGTTTTATAAAAGTAATAAAGTATGTATATATATCATATAACAGATAACAAGCAAGACATTTAGGTACAAATGATTAAAAAGCACATTTAGTTTATTTGGACTCAGAGTTTGATTCATCATAACATTAGTTACATGACATGCAAATATCTCAACAGTGTGTGTGTGTGTGTGTGTGAGAGAGAGAGAGAGAGAACTAAAATTAGTGACACTGATCACTGAGCTTGAGACTAACTGGGGATGAGGATCCAGCCTGTTGCTGTGTCTGTGAGAGTAATACCTGTAAGGCCCCTTGCAATACTGGGGATGTGTAATAGCTTAGAGATTTATTAACTTAGAGAATCGTTTTTCCTTTGATGGTACCATGTTATAAGTTAGAGATTGACCTGTTTAATAAGGTAGATATTCCATACTGTGTATTAACTTAGAGACTACAGTTCCGTCAAGTGTGTTGCACCGTGTGTATATGTTGCCGACATCGCTGCTTGCAGGCGCTTCAGTATCTTTTATCTAACAGGTATACCAGCCTAATCATCACTATTTTGTTTTAGAATTTACAGTTGAATATATTGTCAGTATTATGGTCAACAACATATCTAAATGTTTATTTTTGACAATTATCTGTATAGAAAAATAGAAATATTGGTGTTTTATCAAAAAAAAACAACACAAGTTTATATGAATTCATCAATTTATAATTAATTCTTTAATTTAGGGCTGTTTTCTTAATTCAATTCGGATATGGTTTGAATAAAGCAGCCTTCAAACAATATTTTTATATTATTATTACTATTACTACAACATATGTAAATTTGTATACATTTACAGCATTGCACATAAGCCTTTAAGAACAAAACCTATCCAAATGAACTTTATATTTTAATAATATATCTTACTTTAACTAAGCGAATTCTACTTGTTAGATAAAAGATACTGAAGCGCCTGCAAGCAGCGGCGTCGGCAACATATACACACGGTGCAACACACTTGATGGAACTGTAGTCTCTAAGTTAATACACAGTACGGAATCTCTATCTTATTACACAGGTCAATCTCTAACTTATAACACGATACTGTCGAAGGAAAAACGAATCTTTAAGTTAATATATCTCTAAGCTGTTACACCTTCCCGCTATACTTTGTACTATCATTGTTTCTACATTTACATTTGCCTACTTGATTGTTTTAGTAAAGAAATTTTTACATTATTTTGATTTTAATCAAATTTTTTGTTGATCCTTAGCAGGTCCCCTGACTCACACACTTATTTTCCATGACAACAACAGCTACTTCTATGTGGGGGCCCTGACAGTACTAGATTTCTTAGGGTCTAGGCAATGTTTTAAATTACCTGTATGGCACATTCATTGTCAGCAGCCAAAAACAATGGCTTTTTGGTCGGATATTTAGTTTGGTACTGTTTTCGAAAATTTTCTGCAAAAAACAATAGCAATTTTTCTTTGTTATTGTTTTCCCTGTACGAGTCTGGATGTATTATGAGCCTAAAACAAAAATAAATTGTCATTGACGTACATGGCTGCAAACTGTGACTTCGATAATTTCAAAAATACACAAATTTATCAAAATCCTTTTGAAATAATTTGAGCTTAAAACAGAGAACATAAGCCAAGATTTGAATCCTTTAAAATAACATGAAAATAAATTTTCAACACAATATAACACTGATTTTAGCTATAAAAATTAAATTGCAACCAAAATATAGATTTGATGGCAGTCTGATAGCTAGAACATTGTGTTTTATACAAACAGTTAAGGCCTACAGTACCAATATAACAGTAATGTTTTAACAAAAATCATCCTTTAGTTTCTTATACTAGTTTAAGGCTTTTTTTAAAAAGAAATTGATAACATTAAAATTAATCAGTTTCACAGAATCAATGATCAAGGTTTATTTTTTACTTTTTTTATTATTGTGAAATTGAAATTTAAAAAAATAAAATTACCAAAATAATTAAAAATATTAAAACAAAGCCTTGTTTTGATCAAAAACTGTTAAATTGACTTTAATTATTTTGATCAAATTTTGCTGAAATGTTGTCCATAGGTATCTAAACAAAACATTAAGGTCGCTACAGCCCAAAAAAAAGGTTCAGCAGCTATTTAAAAAAGTCCAGAAAAATCAACAAATTTTGAACATCGGTTTATTAAATTTTGAACAAATTTTTATAATTTACTGAGCTTCATAACTCAAGCCATTGTAACGATTTTAAAATTTAAAAAAATATTTTTCAAAAGTATTGGTAATTTGAAAAAACATACACAAACTCTAATCATTTTTGGTTTTAAACTAAGTGGTTGATTTTGGTGAAATTTGTCATTTAGATCTGTTTTCTTCATACCTCAGGTCTAATTTTAAATTTTCAAAAAAGGGTTTTGATATTCTTTGGCTAAAAAACTTTAAAAGAAATCAGAGTTCCTCAGAATGAGCTCATACAGTTTTGATCAAAATTTGTTGAAATGTTGCCTATAAGTACACAAACAAAACAAATATAGGTTTCTACATATTAAAAAAAGTCTCTATATTAAAAAAAAGAGTTTTTATATTTAATAATACTAATATATGAGGGGAAAAAATGGTTCAGGAACTACTGGTCTAAAGTCCCAAAATTGGTTCATCATATTTTAGTCAGATATGAAGATTCATCATAAATCATAATTCAAGTCGGTAGAATTTTAATTTTAGGCGTAAATTGAAAACCATAAATAACTGGTTTGTTATGAAACATTCTCTAATTTCAATTTTGATACACTGTTTCAAAGTGGTTTCTAATATGCAGGTAATTTTTTATCAGAAAGGTGTCTTGTTAGATACATACTAGAGATTGGCAAAACAATTCTTTTGAATAGCTTGCTTCAATTTAATCTGAGCACTGAAGTGAACCAGCTCAATATCTGGATCTTCAGATCATTTGGCACTATATCCTTATCTAACAGTTGGTGAACTACTGTGCTACTGCAGTGAACCAGCTACGAGCTGGATAATGTATTAAAAATGTTATAAACAATTTTGGATCAAAAGATGATAATGAATTAATGTAGCAACATAACATGATCCTTGTTAACAGTGTACAATTATTTTACTATTAACATTTTTTTTGTTAATCTAACCTGACCTAACTAAATGTTTACTAACCTTACTACAGTTAAAATGGATAGAGCACTGCTCATATGAGAAAGTGCTAACATTTTGTCCTATTTGGCCTTATAATGAAAGCTGATGTAAGAATAAAAGTAGGTCCTGTAATGAGTGTATTAAAAGTTTAGTAAGATTACTAAGCTTTTGTTTAAACTACTGTTACCCTAATCCAATAGTAAGTATGTAAAATTATCAATTTTCAAATAAAACCAAGATTATGTAGTAACAATATGCTGAGAAGCTCCTATCAATATACTAGTGTAAATAAATAAGATTTAATTATGTTTTTCCAATTACAAAAAAATATTCAGTACCTAAAGTTATAATAAAGGTAGACAGTGTGAAATAGACATATATTTGGCCCACATATATTAAAAATATGTCAAAAAATTGAACTATTGCTTCTCTTAAATTGTAGTTGAGCAATTTTGACCCTTTTGCCATGCAAATCTTTATTTTCAAAAAAGTGCTGTGTGAGTGTTGAGAGCAAAGTTTTTTTTTTAAAGTACTTTTAGGGTGATTAAAAATTATCAGAAATCATTTGTCTTATATTGTCTGAATTTATATTGTAATTTAAAATGTTATAAAATTTAGAACTGTTAGGTTCTAAACTTAGAAACTTACCCCTGAATTTCTGTAAAATCTTTGGGAGGCCAACAAAGTCTAATAAGGCCTAATTCACTGGCTATTGCTTTTATGCTTTTAGAGGTTAGTGGTAGGTAGTCTTTACCATAGGGAAAATAAGGTTCTTCAATCTTTTCTTCCTTTTGCTCTTCATCACTTGATTCAAAATCGAAGGAATGTAAACTTACTTTTGGTAATTCTGAGAATTTCACATCAGTTTTTACTTCTTCCTTAACTTTCTTTTCATCACTAACCACAGAAATGTTATCTTCATTTTCAATTTTATTTTCTGCAAAATTATTTTGATTGTCATAATCCATGGAAATTAAATTTAGATAAGTTTTGACAATTTTAAAACTTAGAATAGTTTATTGTACTGTTAAAACATAAACAACAATGTGAGCAATGGCTGAATAGGGAGAAAATAAACAAAGCGTTGCCAACGCCAGCGAGATTACAAAAGGCCGAGATACGGAAAAAATACAAATAATGTATCACAGATTATATAGAACAAATTAACAAAATGTGTATTGTGTTAATAAGTCGTAATAATAATTTTGTCCTACGATTTAAAAAAAAAATTGTTTATCTGATCCCATAATAGAGCTGACCAACTATACATGGTAACCAAAAAATTATTTAATTTGAATAACTGAATAAAATAAGTATTACTTAAAGTATACAATATTTTATATAAGCATTAAACCTTAGAAACGAAACATTTTATGTACACGAAATATATTACGCCTACGTTTTACCTATTTAATCCAAAGTATAGCTGTAATTACTGTAAGCCAGTAGAGGGTGACAGAACTATATATTATTATAACCTCAACAAATTTCAACATAATTTTTTAATAGCAAATTATACAAATATTATAATTTTTTATAATATATATTTATTCTTAACGTTATCCAAATAAGAACGAGAGATCAGCGTTAACGGCAAGGGTAAAGGATAGGTAGTAAGTACGGCTCGAACTAACAATCTTAAGTTGCGCAGTTCATAGGCGTTTTCCGTATAGATGACAGAGAAATACAAAAATTTAGTGCACAAAATGAACAGGCTTGTGCTAGCAGATGATGTCAAATCAATTAAATCATTCAGCTGTACAATTTTCACATTACCGCTAACTCTCTCTTCTTGAGCTTTTTGACTTCTTAAAAAGACTCGACTTGAAATAGAACACCGAAAAGCAATACAAGTCGACACAAAGTTAGGCGATATAAACCCAAAGCTGTTGTAAATTCGCGTGCTAATAAATTCCACCTAGCATGGAATTTATACTACCGTCGTAACTGGAAGTGATTAGATATTGAATTATCATTATAAATTTATTCCTTCCAGTACACTAATTTTATATTAATCCTCCGTTTATGTTACAAGTACAATAAATTATTTCGACTATTTAACGACAAAATAACTATAAAAAATAAAAATACGGTATTCTCTCTTGATATATTATATAATATTATAATACACATAAAACACAATATTTAATATATGGTTTACGTTTATATTGTAGATTTGTCGTAGTTGTATTAAGAAAACCCTTTTTTGTACTTTTAACAGTTTTTCAGTTATGATATTTCAAGAATTGTTTTTATAATTATAATATATTGACTGTTTACACTACTGAATACATATCAATCATATGTAAGATAAATTGTACTTCTAATGGCAGTGACTGTAGCTGGATAAATCTAAATAATAAACAAAACGAATACAATTGAGGTTATAGAGTCGGTGTTGGTACGACACTCTGTAATAGCGTAGTAGAACGTATTATTGTATTGCGAAAAAAAGATTTGTTGTTATTGAGTGGTTTTTAATTTTTTGAAGAATGATGTACTAAGTATAATTTTGGTTTCTCTATGTTATGAAAACGATGGCTCAAACACAAGTAGTTGCCAAGTCTAAAGGTCCTGCTCCAACTGTAGATCAAATTAATGCAGACAGAATTACACAAGTAAGTAGGCTCGATATTAAACTTAACCTTAAAATTAATTCTACGTATTTATGTTCATTAAGAGGTAGTAAGATTTTCCTACGTTTCTAAAAACTAACCAACATAGACTCCTGTTTAATAATGTAACTATTTTTGATAAATATGAAGTTATTGGACACAATTTTTTCCCAAATTAGATGGTAAAAATGCATTAAAGGGACTTTTGTAATTTTTGCATTGAAACGCTTCAAAATATGTCCAAAGTTAATAATCCAAAATATCAAAGACTAGAAACAATGGGAAGTACAAAAAAGTGAAAATAAAAGTGCCAAACATAACCTCAAAATGAGTACTGTGAGAAACGTGTTTACAACAGTAAAAACGATAAATTTCACGTGTGTTATTAATATATAAATGTATGTAATTAATAATGAAACAAATATAATTTTTTTTTTTTAAAAAGAACTCCATAATCTAATGTAAATCAGCTGTTGCGTGTTTAACCTAACTTAACTCGACTGTTACATGTTAAAATAAATAAATGTGTGTAATTAATAATGAAAGGAATACAATTTTTCTTTTTTAAAAAAATGCTCTTTAACCTAACTTGACTCGGCTGCTATGATGTTTAACTATGGCAACGAACATTAGTATGCCGGTTTCAATGAAACTGTAACGTTTCTCTATCATTTTCACAATTATTGGCAAATTATGAAAATTGAAATAAGTCCTTAAACTGCATTTTTGCCTAGTAATGAATGGAATATAATTTTACTGTTAAAAAAAAAGAACTCCATAACCTAACTCGACTCGGCTGTTACGTGTTTAAATATGGCGATGAACATTAGCATACCAGTTGCAATGAAACAGAAGTTTCTATATCAATTTCACAATTATATAATTGTTTAACTTATATTGAGTACAATATCACAATTAATAATAAACATAATTGTGTTCTATTTGTGTTACATTTAGAACACAAATATAATTGTTTAAAGATGCCATGATTTATGAGAAGTTTAACAACACTACCATAATTCCATCTTAAATTGAAAAAAATAGGCAAATCATGAAGTTCACAATTAATGGCAGCAATTTTTTCCAACGATGTTTTCAGAACAAGAACATTCATGATAACTGTTTATTATAAAAAGTCCTTATTAATCTAGTGAAGCAAATTTATCTTAAAAAGTAAACATACAAGCAAATCCATATAAAGTGAACATGCAAATACATTCATGCAAAGTAAACATCAATGTCATCAGAATATAGGTTAGAAATACAGATTAGCAATAAATAGCTAAAAATGTTATTTCTTTTGCATTTACCATAATAAATGTCATCTTACGTGCCTTAACATCTCTCAAGGAAATGATATAACACATAATACGAGCAAAAAAATCGGTGAAATAATGATTTTCATAAAAGTCCCTAAAGTGCATTAATAACAATTTGGTCAACAATTCAGAAAATAAAAGTGAGAAAATGACTGAAGACTGAGAAAAAATTTATCTCTATAACAAAACCATTGCTATTGTGTGAAAGTTAATAAATAACGTTTTTTTTCTTTTTGTGAAAACACTATTTAGTACATATAAACCTTGAGTCATACCTATACATATAGGGGTAGGCCTAAACCTGTATTTTCGGGTCATTTGTCAATTTTTATAATATTTGCACAAAAACATGCTTTATTACATGGTTTCACTAATAATACTGGTATTTATGCAGTGTACCATAATTTTTTTAAATAATGATTAAACAAATTTTTTTTTGGTCTTATTTTATACCTTATATCTAATTAACACATATTCACCCGCGGAAAATTATTTTTTATGGATTACTTACGATTTTAAGCCATTTTTTACTGAATTATAGTGTGACATTACATTGCATTGAACATATTGGTTTTCACATAGGGATATTTTACCAGTCAAGTACGTTATTATTAACTACATTTACTTACTGCTTATGGCGTTACAGTTCATGACAGCCTTTACTAAATGTTAAGATTTATTGCTTTGGTCGTTCTTGTAATAAAAACATTATTAAAATGGCCTCCATTATTGTATATTTTGCAATTTGCCTCTTTTTTTTGTTAGCTTCATCATTAAACAACCATGTCAATTAGGTTATTGAGTATTTTTTTGAAAGTCTTTGTCATCAATTTAGGGATCAAAAACATGTTACCTGTAATTAGTTTAAATATGTTTTTCCCCCAACAACTGTGTCAGTAAAACATTGAGTATTTTTTAAAAAGAAGTAAGGTTTTTTTATCATTTTAGCGATCAAAAATATGTTACCTACTTCATGCGGTAGCAGTTTTGAGGTTACGCAGGTCACTTTTACTTCATATTTTTGTCATACTTTCCATATTTTCTGCATTTTTATATTTTGGATTATTGCTTTTGGTTATGTAATAAAGCGTTTAGCAAAAAAAATTACTGAAAAATAATAAAACATCATATACTGCATATTTACCATAGTACAAAATATAAAACTGAAGAAACAATGGGAAGTTATAAAATAAAGGAAAGGTTAGTGAAAAATGACCACTACTTGAAAGTAGCAAACATGTATTTTTATCGTGAAAACAATTAATTAAATATTTAATTAATAATAAAAACAATAGGAACTTTATAAAAAAATGAAGTTAGGAACCTAACTTTGGTTTAGATTAGCCTACTAACCTAGTAATGAATGTTACGGCAATGTACTGGGTGACAAACAGCAATGACGTCACACTTTGTGTAGAACATCTAGCATGATCCATGCAATTTAAATATCAGTGACATCACATTATAGTTTTGTTAAAAATTGCATAAAATCATAACTTATAAAAACAAATTTAATCTTCTGCAGATGTATTTCTCTTGATTGACTAATGAAAAAAATGTAGACGTAATAATAGAAAACAATATTAAAATATCACCAATTTTAAAAAACAAGTTATTCTGTATAAATACCATTAAATCTTTCGCTGATTAATATCAATTAATTTAATATGTCTGTTAAGTGGCCTTAGCAATGGTATAATGAGTGAAACCTTGTTTGGCAAGACTCAAATAAAACAATTGTGTAAATAATCAAACATGTTATTATTTCATCGGTACACATGATTTTGAGATAGTGTAATCATTTTTTTAAATTGCATTTTGATTGATTTTTGATTTTGATTGAATTTTTAATTGATTTTTTTCATTTGGTCTACAAAAGTTGGCCAATGTTAATAAGAAATATGTCTTTATCATTAAATAACCACCATATTTCATCAAACAGTCTGAGTTTAATAATCATATTTTGTTAAAAGCACTCAATTCATAGGAGCTTTTAACAAGGATTGTTTAACTTAGGACTTTCCTACTAATTTCTTCATAAATATTCCAAAATAAAATTTCCAGACAAAAATATTCCATACATAAATTTTTATGTCTGATTATATAATAAACATAACATTTCTGACAATTATAGGTGTATATTGCATAGATAGAAGATGCATAGAATACATTTATTATATACTTTTCACTATTTGTGTGTAATCATTATAGGCTTATTATAATTTAAAGTTAAAGTGTTGATATTTTTACATTTTACAACCAGTGAAGCATTGGAAAAAAATTTACATACAGAAAAATTTTTTGAAGAGGTTGTGCTCAGAAATATTGCTTGAGATGACAGACAATAGTTGGCCTTGGTTTTAAGTGAATAAAATATTATACTGGATTCTATCCCAAAGAAAGCTGCCAATATGGCTTACTTTCATAGGCTTATAACATATCTATGTAAAGTTTGTACCTTCAAAATGTAACTTAAAAAATTCAAATAATATTTTTGTTGATAAAATTTAATGAAGCAATTATTAATGTTCAATATTTCTGTTCTCTTTGTTATAGCTTGCTAATCTATACTGGGCTCGACACACAAAACAAAAACATTCACCTTTTGATAAGAGTGTTGTGGATGATATTTACCTCAAAGAAATATGTGGGTCCAAGTAAGTAGGTTACACCTGGATTATGAAAGAAAATTATAAATAAACAAAATCTTTTATAGATTAAGTTATAACTGTTAAAGTGCATTAATAAATGATACAAAAATATTGCACAACTGTTTCCTTATTACATGTACTAATAGTTAAAAGAACAGACTTTGTAGCATATTAGTATAAAGAGTGCCCCACTACAGCGCTTGTAACTTTTTCTGCCAATTTAACCACTAACCATAATATTTACAAAAAATGTTTATTGCAAATTGACTGTTTACTGCTCTTTCTTCAAGGAGCAGTCATAATTATGACAGCTTGTGCTGTTCAGTCAGTATTATAGGAAATATCCAGCAATTACAATCTCAATGTCGAATCAGAGCCCACCATCTTGAAACAGAAGTGAATGGGAAAAAATCTTATACGCAAGTCTTTCGGGCTGTATATCTTTGTACCAACTTTTAAAAGAATTGCTCAGTGTGTTTATTGTGTATACTCATCACTGTTTACACATATATGATTTGAGCTTGGTACAAGATATCTTCTTACCAAATTTCAAAGTAATCGGTTAATGCATTTAGGTAAAACAGCATAAATTGTTATTGTAAATCAAAGGCTGTCATTTTGAAACAGAAGTGAATGAGAAAAGTTCCTACACATACATCTTTCGAACATATACAAGGTACCTTAGTACTAAATCAGCTAATGCTTTTAATTAAAATTGCATGCACTCATCATCGTTAAATCAGAGGCCGCCATCTTGAAACAAAAGTAAATAGGCAAAAAATGTTATATGTACATCATTTGGGCTTTGTGCAAAATATCTTCGTACCAACTTTCAAAAAAATCAGTCAGTGCGTTTGCTAAAATTGTGTACACTTGTTATTGTAGTCATATGTCGCCATTTTGAAATGGAAGTGAATGTGAAAATCTTATAATACATTGTTTGGGCTTCATACAAGGTACTTCCATAAAAGATTTCAAAACAATCGGTTAATGCGTTTGGCCAAAAATGTGTAACAAACAAACACACAAACCAAATGCCGAATGGTTGAGTTGAAACAGAGATCTTGCTTAGGTTGGTCAATTAATTTATTTGATAATTGTTCAGGTGAAGTCAATATACATTACAGTTATCGTGAGTAATGTAACTTGATCTTCATATATGATCAAAATTTAAACAAAACTTGATAAACTGATTTCTTTTTTATAGCTCTTGATTCTAGGAGAGATAAATATGGAAACAGATTATTTGTGTGAGTGTGAGTTCTTAAGTTTTATATTTTTTGAGCCTTTAAAATTATAATTTAATATTTTAATAAATTTTATCAATTTTTTAAAAATTAATTTAAAAATATTAATTTTTAAAGGGCTTTTGACCGAAAATGAGCTTTATAACAATTTTTTTTTATTAAACAAATGTCTCTTTATAGCATTAAAGACAACATTTCAGTGTTACTTAAATTAAATAAGGATACAGTAAATGTACTAGAGAAATACAAATTTTACAATTAACAATTAAAAAAATTATAAATTATAATACACAAATTATAAAAAACAAACCCGATAACATTTTAAATAGAAAATTACAAATTTTATTTCAATTACCTTTATGACATAATTTATCAGGTAAAAAATTCAAATTAATTTCAAGCCTTTTATTTATCCAAAGAACATAACTGATAAACATCAGCCAAGGCCTATTAGATCAACCTTCTGGTCAGCATAATATCTGCTGGATGTGCATTAAGTATTATATTATAAAAATTTTAATTCAAACAATAAATGTTCAAGATGTGTGTGCTTTTTATATATGTTCAAGTGTAAAGATGTATAATGTTGAACTGTATTTATAATTAACTAGCGTAATAATCTATGTGCAGTAAACATGTAACTTTTATGTAAGGTTTGAATATACCATTTTATGGCAAAAAAATTGATCTTGGTTTGTAAGAAAATTCATTCTAATTGGAAAATTTTGTTTAGGACTTTCTTACTAGTTTCTTCATAAATATTCCAAAAATAAAATTTCCAGACATAAATATTCCAGACATAAATTTTTATATCTGATTATAGACGTAAACATAATATTTCTGACAATTGTATGTGTGTATATTGCATAGAAAGAAGATGCTTGAATAATCTCTTCTATTAACTAAGTTATTAATCAGGATTTGTAAGTTAAAGAAGGAGTTAAGCCAAAAACTTTAATAATTTACAGGTTTGCAATTCGGCGAACAATGATGTTAGAATTCAGCCAGTATATGGAAAACTACTTGTGGCCCAATTACAAAACTGGAGAGGCTTCGTACGCACATATGATGTCCATTGTAGTCATGTTGAATGAAAAGTTCCGTGAAAGAGTTCCTGCTTGGGAGGTAAACGTGATATTTATGATATTTAAAATCAGTTTTTATAAGGAATATTCGTGTACCATTATTTTCTTAATTTGAAAAAATGTAATTGATTGAGTTTAAAATATCATATAAAATAATTAAAATTTTAAAAACTTACATTTAAATGGAAAATTTTGTTATTTAATATCAAAGTTCTATTATTAATTATATTTGTTTTTTTTTTGTAAAATTTTATTTAACAATAATTTGTTTTTGTTTATTGGTAATGCAAAATAAATCACAATAAATCAAATAAAACAGCACCTAACTAATGACATTTTTATCTCAAGAATGATAAGGCCTGCAAAGTTAATATTTTGCATGGTATAACATAGACATAAATAAAATTTATAATAGGCATAATAAAATTTATAATAGAAATAATAAAATTTTAAGAGGCTCAAAGAAGCTTTTTTAAAATATGAAAATCTTATTTTTTGCACTATTTATTTGGTTTTCAGTTTACACTATTTATATGTTTTTTACGTTTTCTTTTTATGTATTTTTATGTAGCTAAATCATCAAAGAACTCCATCTTGATATATTTTGAAATGGAGTCACTCAGAAAGATTTAAAAAGGAGGAAAATTCTAGGATTGGAAGAATAATGTACTCGTACTATTTTGTTGTTGTTGTTTTTTTTTTTTGTTTAACGTCCGACTATTGTGCACACTTGGGCTAATGCAGACGATAGGATGATTTATAGTGTATGAAAATGCCAAGCCCTCGCCAGGAATCGAACCTGGATCCTCAGGGTGAAAGCCTAGTACGCTATCACTAGGCCACCGAGGCGGCTGTGTACTTGTACTAAACCACATTCCATGATAATGTGGTTTAGTACGAGTACACAGCTGCCTCGGTGGCCTAGTGGATTTTTGTTTAAACTTGCCTAATTTATCAATTGGAAAAATAAATAAAAATGTCACAATAGGGGAATTGTAATTTACTGATTCAATTTTATCATATTATTTTTAATTTCTGTTAGTGTTACTAAGCATTTGTATTAATTTTCAGACACAGAACTGAATGTTTAATACATTGTGTGCAAAAATATAAATTGTAGTTTAGGATTAGGTGAAGAATGTATAGCTTTTTTTTTAACGTCTATACTTTATGCCAGGTATAAGGGAAAAGCAACAGGAGCAAGTGCAGCTCAAACTAAAAACCTTTAAGTTCGCAGTTGAATGACGCAGTAGATGGCAAGCTGGTATATAGTAGTTGCAAAATTTTGGTGAGCTGTATGGTAATGGGTGATCTTTTATGTTCTCTAGAACACTAATTTTCAATATGTATTTATACTATGTCAGGAACATATTTTATCTGAAAATTTCATTACCAGAAATGTCTCCCCTATATTTTGTTTAAAAATGGTTCTACTGTACAGAACTTGGTGGCCTAGTTGATAGCGTACTGGGCTTTCACCCCGAGGACCCGGGTTCGATTTCTGGTCAGGGCTTGGCATTTTCATATGCTATAAATCATCCCATTGTCTACATTAGCCCAAGTGTGCACACACACTTGTTTAGTCGGACGTTAAAAACACACACACACACAAAAGGAACCATAAATCTAACAAAAATCTATTGTTGAAATTAGCCAAAAAACACACCAATCACTCGAAGCTTGTGTTTATGGCAGATACAAAACAGTTTATCTGGAATGCAGAAAATTCTGGGCAGAAATGTGACAGTTTAGCATAAATGAAACCGGATATGTGTGTATACTAATCAAAAGTTTTTGTTACTGGCTTATTGTTGACTGAGCTTGCAGTCATAAGCTGTTTATTGCCGGAAGAGAAGTGCTGGGATTCAGTGTAGATGTGTGGTTATGATAGTAAGTGGAACTAGTCGGGTAACTAAGTACTTTGTTTAGGTAATGCCAAGATTTATTATGAAGAATATTATATATTATAAAATTTTATTGAAAAACTAAACCAATATAATAAACTATTGTTATGTACCACTTAATAATATTATTATTTAAGTAAAATGTACCAATATTACAATACTATATAAAAGTAGTATACACCTAATGACAAAAAAGGGGAAGAAACAAAATCATAAATTGAACAGAAACAAAAGGTGATAGATTTGTGTATTTTTTGTTGATTAGTGAAACATCACTTTACATTAGTTAACAGCAGTTTAAACAGGTTGAGTCAGTTCCTAAAAAATAGAAAGCTGTTCCCACCCCGAAGACAAATGGTTAAAAGGGATGTATTGTATTGAAAATATTTTATGGCTATTAACCCTTTGAAGAGTTCACTAAAAGTACAACAATGCGTAGGACATTGTAAGACATTATTCACTTACATAATAGGAATGAGTAAGGACTTCATATGACGTCTTTGTTATTTTTATATTTACACGCTGCAATTATTGTGTAAATAAAATAAAAGAAGATAATATGAAGTTATTTTATAAACTCGTCTCTCATTATTACTTTTTTTCATTAAATATAATAAAAGTAATACACTTTTATGTGGATGACAATTGGGTGTTCCCTGAAAATGGGATGGTCTTGCAGTGTCAGTATAGTTTGACGTGTGAAATATTGGCAGCATGGTGGTAGTTATTATTGTTTTGGCGGTATTTGAAGACGTACGTTAGTAAGAGAGTTTATTTCAATATTGTATTAGTTTTTTTATTATTATTTATCTGGTTGTTTTTTGTTGTAGTTTTATTACTATTGCTGTTTGTTACAATTTATATTTATTCGATATTGTGTTAAATGTATATCACATGTTCAATTTACGTAATGATAAAAAAAATCGCTAATGGAGTATTGCCTTAACCTGATTAGGCAAATTGTAGAAGTACATTAAATGCCTAAATAAGATCAAGTTCCTCGACATACAGTCAATATCTTTGTTTCTGGAGTAGACATTCATTGCGGATCACAGGACGTCATTTCATCTACCAACAAGTAGCGAACGAAAAAGAAAAATTCAAAGAAAGTGTTATGTTTGTTACAACATTAAAACAAAGTAACAAAAAAGAAAAGACACTTTATCTGAATGTTTACAGCTTAGCGTTGCACTGTGTGTGTAGCCTATATCCATGTTTTGAGGATTTTCACACAAAAAAAATACACTAAAACAATTTTTTTTCATTTTTGAAAGTATTTTTACAATAACATAAATGAGTTTCGATTAATAAAACAAACAAAAATTTTTATTCCTTTGTGACAGTTTTGATGATAATATGTTACTCTGTTCTCAGCTTTAAAGACATCATATGACGTTTTTACTCGCCAAAGGGTTAAAGTAAATGTCATCACACTACCATAGGTTATTAACAATAAGTGCTTTTACTTAACCATTAATATTACCATTTACTTAAAAGATTTCTAGAAATGTTGTAGAATTCATACAAAATATGTCTGCCAATAATAATTAATCAGAAAACATTGGAATATGTGTAATTGTACTTTTAACTGATTTACTTATTATATATTTCATTTATATAAGAGTTTAGCATCCTATACTAAAACTCAAAATAAATATAAGACTTATGAACACCTTAGTTAAAGAAATAATGAAATAATTTACACATTTAGCTGCCAAAAAATCCAACATTAAAAAAAATGTTTAGTCGTATTAACAAAGCTTTTGATTTTAACTCTCTCTCTATTTGTTTCACAAAACTTTGAGGTACACTAAATCAATCACTTTTTAATGTTCTGTGCCTTCCTCGTAGTCCAGTATTGCTTCATTCGTTGTGATCTTGCTTTTCTTTCTTCGTCAGAGATTTTGATCGTTCGCTTGGATTTGACTTTGCCTTGGAACCATTGCTTCTTGTCCTTGGTTATTGTTTTGGCTGTTCTGTCCATGAGCATAGTGTCAGTGATCTGCAGTTCTGTTATGTCTTTCTCCGTTTCTCTAAACCAAAGTGGTTTGGCTCTTCTACTGCGAAAGTAGTGAAATATTTTTATGGTTAGTCTATTTTTGTCCATTCGGAGGATGTGCCCATAAAAATCAATTCTTCTTTTTCTTATTGTGTCTGATAGTGTTTCAGTTTTTTGGTAAAGAGTTTCATTACTGATGTGGAGTAATTGGTTGTTACGGAATTTGGGGCCTAAGATTTTTCGTAATATCTTTCTTTCTTTGATCTCCAGCCTTTCAAGTGGGCCCTGGGTTGAGAGAGATAATGTTTCAGCTGCATATAAGGCTTCTGGTTTAATTACCCTATGATAATGCCTTATCTTTGTATTCCAGGAGAGGGACTTCTTGTTGTATGTGTCCTTGGTAAGTTGGAAGGCTAATTCAACTTTATTTCTCCTAAATTCCATAGCTTTTTTCTCTAGGCGTTCCAGCTGATCCATTCCCCAAGATATTTGAATTCTTTCACTATCTCAATGTATTGTTCTCCCACTTGAAGTTTTTTTGGTGGTTTTTGTATGTTTGTCAATTTGATTTTAACTATTGTAAAAACTTTTATTAAAAATCATTAATCATCCTCGTTTGTTTTCAGGCTTTCAAAAAACAACCAGAACACTTTCCAGGATTCTTTCAGCAAGTACTTGAAGCATGTCTGTCTACCACTAACCTGAGGGAAAACACATCTTTGATTGTATTTTTAAATCATAGTTTTAACAGTATGGAAGTGGAATTAGTTAGAGAGCAGGTTAAACGTCTTGTGTCTCTTTCTATGTGGGTGTCATTACAAGAGGTATGTACAATTTTGGTAACTTCAATTGTATTAATAAAACAAGATTTGTCATTGGTAAAATTAGTGCACGATTGTGAGATGTTTTTACAGTCCAGACAGTCAACCATCATACAACAAAACAATCGAGTCAGCCATCAAATATCACTTGGGTTGAACAATCGAGATGTTTGACGATTGTTGACAATTGTTATGGCGATGGTTCCAGACTGCTGATTGCTGGCTTGGTTTTTAGAGCAATGTTTTCCTTGTCTTTAACTGATTCTTACTAGTTAGTAAAGTTCATTACATCATAATTTTTTAATTGATATTGTAATTCTGATTGCAAGATAATGATTTGTTTGATTGTTTTGTTGATAATTTAGACCTACAGTAGTGTAAGGTCTAGACCTACAAAAAACTAGGTAACTCAGCGAGTTGGAGGACTTGAATAGATAAAATATCGTCAAGTGATGGCTGACGAGTTCAATACAATTGAGAAGCATAGAGATGTTTTTACAATTGAAACAATCTAATAAAACATCTCTTGATCGTGTATTATTACTGTAAATTGTTAATCCATAACATTAAGAGAGATGAGACCTGGGTAACTCATGTGACTCCTGAGTTCAAAACAACAAACAGTCAGTGAAATGGCAATATCATCTCCAGTTAAAGTGAAAGCTAAACAAAACTTTCTTAGCAAGAAAGATTATGACAACTGTCTTTTGGTACAGAAAGGGTTTATTAGAGGACATTCTGCTAAGGAGGTGTAATTTTGATGCATATTTTGTAGCCTTGAGTAAAGTACAGCATGCTAAGCGGTGTGGCCCAATGTCAGTGTGATTTTGCTCCACAGCAATGCAAGACCACATTTTGAAGCACAAACTCAAGGTCTAATTAGATATTTGGGGTGCGAACAATTTGATCATCTGCCTTATAGTCCAAAACTGTTACCAACACTTATTTCGATATCTAGAAAAAGTTTCTTGGTGTCCAAACTTCATGGTGTGGCCTTCCTCACTGGTAGTAAATTTCTTTGAAATTAGAATGCAAAGCTTGGTGAATGATATGAAAGTGATTGAACAAACAACATTATGTAGAAAATTAGTTTTAATTATATAGAATGATAAACGATTTTTTATGATATTTATAATGGTTTTAGTATTATTAAAAAGTGTATCTTACTTAAGAAACATATTATTACTTCTCTCATTGTTATTATTATTAGTATATTAATAACATAAGTAACATATTATTACGTGGACAAACACAACTCCAACTAAAGTTTGTCATGAGACATATAGTGAAATTCCATAAACCACAAAAATTTGATGCTAAATTTCATTTGAAAATTTTACTAAAGTCTTATATGTTTTCAAAGGCATTTGTTCTCATATATATATATATATATATATATATATATATATATATATATATATATATATATATATATATATACATACAGTAGAACCATTTTTAAACAAAATATAGGGGAGACATATCTGGTAATGAAATTTTCAGATAAAATATGGAAGCTACATTTGCATGTTAAAATGTGTGAAAAACAAAATGTTCATTAAAAACATATTAATTGAAGCAGTCTAGAGTATAGTATTGTACATTGATTTATTACACATTAAAAATAGGCATTTTTCAAAAATAGCTCTTTGTATGGTTTGTCAGATTTCTCCTTATACAGTAAATTGATTAATCAGTAGACCTTTTATGCCTTTTTGCTAATTCCGGTGCTCTATTCTTTTTGTAAATCGAGACATTGAACCAAAATTGACCTGTTTTGTTATCAGCAGGAACAGGATAAACTTGAATGAACACACACAGTTCACATGTAGACCTCCAGCGTTAGTAGGTTTTGTATTTACAGACTAAAGTAGTTTAATTGACCATAGTGTGTACTGTATATGTATTCACTCTATATTTTATAGCCTGTTAAATATTACAGTATGTATTTTAGTTTGTAGCAATGTCACCTGTGTACTAAAAGTGTAGATGTTTTGTGAATCAGTCTTCATTCATTTACACATCACATGGCTGTTTACTTATATCTCTGAACTAGATAAATGCACTTTTTTATACTGTAGTTACAGTACTACACTGTATTGTCAAAACATAAAGTAACGGGGATGAGCCACTCTGCCTATAACACCCTTGGCCAATTGTTATAAACAAACGTTATTCATTATTTCATTGACACTCACATGACATTAGGTCTGTGTGTGAAACCAAATATTGTAATAATTTTTTTTTTCTGATATCATCCTGGTTAACCTGGATTTTGATTAATCCAAATTCAGTTAAAGAGGGAGTTGTGTGTGTGTTTTGTGTGTGCGTGCATTTGTGACGGGGTATAATTTTAAAATGTCAAATTCGACTCATATTGTTTATTAGTATCAAATTCACCAATTAGTAACAGTCATCATTATTGTTAAAAATGACTTCTTTTATTGGTGTTGAAAAAACATATAGTGTGGTATGTTTTGGTACCACGAATACAGTCAGCTGTTGCAGTTCAACGAACATTTTGTAAGAAGTTTGGTAAGAAGCCTTTGTGTAGACCTACAATTCACTCTAGGCACCAAATATTAGTTAAGATTGGTTGTTCTTTACAACGTACAAAAATCACTGTGATTCTTACCTAAAAGTGCTCTAGAAAAACTCAGAGAAAGCTTTCTTTCTTTAGGTTGAGTCCTAAGAATTATAATGATATGCACCGTGTGAGACTGGCCTGATTAAACTGACTGGTTGGTGCATATTTTATAAAAGTTTACACTTGGTCATACAAACTGAACTACAGTTTAAAAAATTACAAATGAATGTAGTCACTCACCAGCAATTTTTTTGCTTCCAAAATTTGTGTGTTATGTGAGGACTGAGCAACTGTTTGCAGACGATGTTGGGAGATAGTGCCTCAGCCGTTGACCGGGTCCTAGACATCCTTCATCTGAATTTTTTAAATAAAATTTAATTTATATATTTGTTATTGCTTGTGTTACTTTATTTATTTATTTTCTCTAAATAACTTTATCTCTGTTATGTTTATATATACTTTTACGAATTGTTATTAAATTTTATTCATTATTCATTGTTATTTAGTTCTTACGTATTCGTTATTGTAATATAGTTATACCTGTTATTTAAATTTTTGTTTAATTTATTTTTACTATTATAGTTTGTTGTTTTTTCCGTATTTAAGTAAATTTTGTTAATTTTTTTTTTTATATATATACTTTCATTTTGCACGACGGCGATGATAACCTTAACGGTTTTTCGCCGCAAAAAAAAGCAATTTTTTTATGAAAGTTTCTCATAGAATTCCAGACAGTGAGATATTCTTAGAGACCATTAATAAAGCTCAGCTAATTAAATGAATCATTAATAAAGCTGAATATCCAAAATTTCTGACTCTTGGGTAGTGAAACCCTCATGAAAATTTGCAGCATATTTGTAATAGCCCTCACTAAAGCCAATATTTTTTGTGCAATGTAAACATTTTTTGTGTGCCAATATTTTTGTGCCATTAGAAAACAAAATGTATTCAGCCTTTTATTCTTTAAGGGTACAACTATAAATGAATCATATTTCTGGATATATTAGAAATTTTTCTAGTTTCTCAGTTATACAAAAAATATCAAAATGCACATGTTTATTGTTTGATTCCCAGGTTGGTGAGTCTTGCAGGCACCTTTTCATCACTTTAGTTTTTTTGTGAAATTTCATTAAAGATCAGGATTTTTTACTATCTTGCATACTGAGCTGAAATTTCAAATTATTAATGCAGCTGCAGATTTTTTTTTTTTTGTTTAACTTTCGACTATTGTGCACACTTGAGCTAATGCAGACGATGGGATGATTTATAGCGTATGAAAATGCCAAGCCCTCGCCGGGAATCGAACCCAGGTCCTCGGGGTGAAAGCCTAGTATGCTATCCACTAGGCCACCGAGGTGGCTGCAGAAAGCCTAACATACTGACTAATGAAATTGACTTCAGTTGGGCTGTACACCGCTTTAAAAATAGTAGGCACTTTGAACCAAAATGGTGACAAAGGTTCTATTAAAACAACACTTCAAAAGGCTATTGTTATCTGAAAAAAAATTCATATGCTTTTAAAGTTGTAAAGTATTTTTTGAATCTCCTTATTGCTTGGAATAATTGTATTTGGAAATATTTTTTTTTATTGAATACATTTTATGATTTATAACAACAGTATGTATTCATGCAGTATTTATATTGTGCATTGTAAGATATTAACAAGTTTATTTTTAATAGGGGAGGCGCGAGTATGAGTTACGAAAATGCCCAAAATGGCGCAAGTTTTGGATAAAAATAAATAAACGAGATTCTCCTGAACAAAAGCAAAAACTTGAATGGGAAAGAAAATTCCTTCACAGATTAATGATGCAGTTTATCAACATCCTTGAAGGCATCTCTGAAGAAGGTAAACATTTGTGCACATTACATAACTTGAATTTATATTTAACAAATTTTCAATTAAATTTAACATGCTATAAAAAAAACAGTTGTAAACTAGCTTTTGGAGATTAATTCATTAACCAGAAATCTTGTCAAACTGTTTGACTTTTTCATATAATAGTTATGAAAAAAGTATTAAACAAAAATTGTTTCGACATATGAATATACAGTTTCATTTAATACAAAAGAGAAATGTTATGTATTGCCTGCACTTTTTGGTACTTCTTGGCATTTGTATACAATATTGGAAAATGTTACTTCAGCATAAAACAAAGAAAGAAACTTATAATTTAACTAAAATCTAATGTACAGTTTTGTAATACTAATAGATTTTTAAACTTTTACATAAATGAACCTTCATTAACTCAATACATGGTCTCTACTTACTGAGGGATTTTAATGGATCCAAACGGAGGTATTTAAATGTGTCTCACCCCATTCCTGATACTACATTAATTCAGGCATGAGAAGTGCTGGGGTTGAATAGGGTAATAATTCTTTTGTAATCAGAAAAGGCACATGGCATGACATGTTTGGTAATAATGCAAAAAAGTAGAGATTAAAGTAAAAACGTCCATGCTGGAATAACGTAGCTGTTCTGTTATAATCATCCAGTAGAACTTAATTGGAAGAAACATTTAATAATCCAAAAAAACATTCTTGTTTCTTTATTAAAGGAATAATAAATAATAGTAATTAAATAGTAGTCTTGCATAGTAATTAAAATTATAGTTCAAATTATAAAACTATTACAGATTAATTACATTAACATTTATATGAATAAATAATCTGCATTTTTTCAGGTGACATACCTCCTGAAAAGATTCAGTATTGTGAGAGATTCTTGGAACTCATGATAGACTTAGAAGCCTTGCTACCTACTCGCCGTTTCTTTAATACAGTTCTGGACGATTGCCATCTGGTTGTTCGCTGTAGTCTGTCATCTCTGGTGAAGAGAGAGGAAGGAAATCTTTTTGCCCAAGTAAGAGAACTTAAATTATGGAATGTAAATAATAGTGATTGCATGCAACTTTAAATCTTGCTTTGATATTTAAGTACAGTCATACTATATACATCTTTCGCTTGTATTTACGTGGTTTTTGTTATGTTGATATGGCAGTAGGAAGACTGCTTCCGCCACCAGGTAAACAACACAGGGTTGCGGTTTCCTTTAACTGTTTCCGGTCAACAATATATATATATATATATGGCATTTTTTAGTTTGGTAGTACACATACTATGAATTTCTGTCGTGTGCTACGTTTTTTTTGTATAGTAATGTTTTATTTGCTTTATTACTGCATAGTGCTCTTTATTCTAATTGTTTCAATTAATTAAATTTCATCGGAGGTTGGTATAAAATAATATATAATTCAGTAATGAAATCCTTCTTTTATAAATTTTAATTTTCTTATAACTTTTTGTTATATAGTAATATTAAGATTTTAATTTTGACCTGTAGCTTTTTACCCAGTTTGGTTCATTTTGTAATATATTTTATGATCTGTTTATTTTTCAAAAGTTCGTTTTTAATCCAATTTAAATTAAAACTGAATGTGTTATTTTAAGAAGGAATAAACTGTTTTGGAACCACATTCTTGGTTTTAATATTACGTTAATAATAAACATAGGAACATATATTCTCGACATGAATATTACGTGTTAAAATTTAATAAACCAAAAACAAAATTAAACTTTACAATGTCTGAAGTAAACTGACATAAAACATAACCTATTTAAATATTATTTTTAATGTATAAAAAGTTTAAATTACGAAATGTTTGAACATTCGACTACTTTGTACTTGTATCATTCTAAATGGGGATAAATGAATAAAGTTGACGAAATAAAATGAATTGTTACTAGTGTAATAATGAGTATAGTTATCTATGTTCAGTTAAATTGTTCTATAAAATGCAGGTCACTGCAATAATCATAGCATGGCTGATGATGTATTAGAATTAATTCTAAGTATTTGTTTAAGTTTCAAGCTGAATTATACCTGTTGATGAGACAGTTTTTTTTGCCAGGCTTATTCTGTGCAAAGTCATCTTTATTCTTATATTTCCATTAGTTTGTTAACATTATTGTTTCCATATTTATTCTATCACAGTTCATTAAAGTATTTGGGAGAAAAAATAGGGTGATTTTAATAGCAGTTTTTATGTAAATATGTTACCCATTAAGACTGACTGTAAGATATTCCCTGGTTAATAGATTAAATCGCTATTTATTATGAAATATTTATTACTTGACATAGACAAACAATAACACACAATTTTTATTTTATTACCAAAAAATTATTTATTCAGCTAGTATGTTTCAAACATTTTTGTATTACATTTATGTATAACTAAAAGAAAACAAATATTAAGAATAAAATTAATAAAATCATACATGCAGTTTATTCCATTTTACTTTACAGTGTAACAACAAAATGTGTACTTTTGGACATATAAACTTGACAAAATCAGCGGTGTTTTTTCTTAAATATCTACAAATCATATAGCTAAGTAGGCTAGGACAAATTTTTAATCTATATGCTAGATTTGTTTATATGCTCGAGTAACATTGCATAAATTGTACTGCAAATTGAATTTTCAAAACGTTAAACTTAAAAATAGTATTACATAATCAATACGGAAAGCACCATTTTTAAATTATCTACTTTTTCGTTTTATAAATACTTTTGAAAGGATTTTATTTTACCTACTTTTATAACTACATAAATAAGTTAACTACAGCAGCACAAAGAGACAAAATACTAAACTATATATAGCTTTAAAAATAAATACTACATACTAATCACAGTAAATCTGTTACAATACATGGCAAAAACATTTCTTTCAAACATAAAAAAAAGATGTATAAATTTTAAAGGCAACATTTGGACGGGTAGAATCTTATAGTATTGTAAAAGGCACTTTTTTGAAAACGCATATAGTATACCTAAATAATAATAGCAAACTAAAATTTTTTAATGCAAATTCTTATATACATATAAAGAATACATATATATATATATATTAGTGATAGGTCGATTCTACATTTTTCCCGATTTTTTATACAGATACCAACAAAACTGTATTTTTTTTTATTTGTCTAAAGTGTCAAATTAAAAAAAAAAAAAAAAATACAATAATAAAAGGAAAAATAGTCTTGGTAATCTACAACTTATATTTCTTATCATTAAATATAACTTGGGCCAGTTTTAAATATACTGGCTATAATACTGCTACACAATAGATGCCATGATACTTTAATTTCTCGTTAAATTAAGAAACAAAAAACATACACTTAATAATATATTGTACGCAAATGGAAAAATGTAAATGTTTAAGTGTCACTTTGGATCACTTTTTGAAGGGTTGCTAAAAATTATATATATAAAACGTTAGCATCTAAGGGAAGCATCATTAGGTTTAAATTTGATACAAACTTGGCCCTAAAGTCGATTTTCGTTAGCCTCCGCTCTAACAGATTTGTTACCCAGAAAAATCGTATTAAGAGATCAGTCATGACAATTAATTTACTTGAAAACAAACTCTATAAATCTCATCAAATTTATATCAGTGAAATACTTTACTATACACTAATAGGTTGTATTCATATTTCTAGTAAGCAACTGTGACAATACTTTGTTTTGATCAATACAGTTGTTTTCATCTAATGTAATTATAATTACTAATTGTAAATTAATAGTTTTTTCTTCTAATCAACCACTTAATGTATTAGTTGGTAAAAGAAAATAAGATAAAATAACAAAAGCTGTGTGCTTTCTACTATTTTGTACAAACTAGTCCAGGACCTAGTCTACTGTTATTTTTTAACATTGTCATAATCTCCAACAGAAAAAATCAGTGGAATTGAAACTGATATATATATATATATATATATATATATAGTTTTCTACCTCCCGCGATTGTGGTCCTAGCGAGTATCATTTTACCTGTTATTGTGGTCCACGAGGACTACAAATCTGGACCACATTAGGGGTGTCAAAACACTGTCATTTGTGGTCCCATGACGTTGCAGGAGTTTTCTCGGTATTTAGCTCCTTATTTCCAGCGTTGCCAGTTTGCTTGTGTTATCTTTCATTAGATTACTACTTCTCTGTATAGTAGCCTATGTTTGCTACGAGCAGTGCTGACCAGACTGTGTTTTTGAAGTTACCATGTACAGGAGAGTGAATTCAATTTTCCAGTTGATACCAGGTAAGTTTGAAATTTAACTATTCTTATGTTTTAATCAAATACAAAATAATTTTGATTCACTTAAATATTTACTATTAACTATGATATTGTCATGCACATAGTTACTAATTATTTATCCTTAATGTAATTCACATTTTTAATGGTTATCTGGGTTTTTCACTCACATTATTGACAGTTTTAAAATATTTTAGGTATATTATGTGGTGTACTTGTATTAGAACTAACGTACACACGTACAGTAATCGGTCATTTCCGCTAGAACCACGTTTATATTTAGAGTAAGACTAAATAATATATACAATATTTTTTTATATTTTGGATCCTCCAAATCCAAATAGTCTATTTTTGAATAAAATTCCTATTTTTGACCTCAAGGTCCTCCTTTTAAGATTGTTCATAAAAAGCACAAAAATGTAGGCCTATATTTTTTCTTTCAAACAATCAAGTTTATTTTATTGTATACTTGGTTGCCAAAATATATTTTTATAAATAAATTATAAAAATAAATTTTATAGTAATGAATTAATTCAATTCAATTTCAAATTTAAATTGAATGCAATTTAATTTTATTTTATTGTAGTGAATTAATGTGATTTAAAATGAATACCATCATGTTTTAGCATTTTAACGCTTTTTGAAACCACAGGTGTTTGCTTAGTCTCCAAGTATTTCGAATAAGTTACAAGTATATGTCACGTAGGCCTAAAGGTAAAATTACAAAGTTCAGTTGGTAACAAGACAATTAAAATTATTAAGCTAGCCTTGATAAAAAGTAAAAAAAATGGCTAACTTAATCTACAAATTTCCTAACAACTGGTAAAACTGAATGTAGGTCATACAATTCGGTAAAACATGGTTCTACAAGTGTTTGAAAATACTTTAAAAAGATCAAACTGGCTCAAAATGATTGCAGGGATGGTAATTAATTAAACTTGTTTTAATTAATGTTTTATTTAATCGTTTAGAGGTATTTGTGTATTATAGTAAACCAAACACTCCTTCAGTATTTTACAAGTCAATGGTTTCTACAGTTTCATTCTTAGTAGTAATACAGTGATCAACTTAGCTAACAATAAAACTCACTTCCTTATTTTTTCATAAAACTTATTACCGAAGACTTGTAATATTAGAAATGACAGTTGGATTGAAAAAGTCGTACGTCGTCGTTTGTAGACACATCACGCCGAGTCATACTAAATAAATACGATGTATGCCAACATTTTTCGTTATACGCAGCTTATAAAATATCTTGTAAAGAATTTGTAGCATACATTTCTGTACACTTTTTATAGTTTTAAAAATGTCGCTACATAAGTTATTTAAAAAGTTATTAACAAATTATTATTTAAATTGTTACACAAAAATGTGCAGTTTGAAGCTAATTGAAAATTCAGTTTTACCCAATTGTATAGCCCGCATTCAGTACAAATACATTTATTTATATTTCATTAATTCAAACAAGTTTTTAACTAGCCCAGTTCATTCAAAATTGTTATAGAATCTGAATGTTCTAAACATTCAATAGATTAAATGAAAATATAGCCTAAACAATACCCAAAATAATAAAAGTAAAATTGATATGGCCTGATATTCATATATCTGTAAAAAATCTTTTCTAAGTAGTTTTAAATTTTATCATTTCTGTTAAATTTATACCTTTATTTTTTAATCAATTCACGAGAGAAATTACATTCCCTGATCTAGTTTTTTTTAGAAAACTTCGCCTAGGCTACTACTGCCTAAAAAGTAACTTTAAGCGGATAGCAATGTAGGATTTTACAGATATGAATATGTTTTAAGGTTAACTATTAAGAAAAAATCAGAGAGTTTTTATAAGTTTTGTAGCAATATTTTGTTTGACTATTAAAAAGTAAGAAAAGTCTGATTTTTTTTGTATGCCAGCAATTAACTCGTTAAGACCATTGTTACCGAATCACATTGTTTCATTCTTTGTGTATATAGGAGTTTTATTTCTTGTTTTAAAAATATAATATTGGTTGTAACATATCAAATTATTATTAAAAAAAAACCAAGACGCACATATTGCATTTATTGGCCTCGCTTTAATTTCGCTGATGCTTGTGTGTTTTGCAGTGGTTACACATTAGGCCTACTATGACATAAATATACCTATGGACAAAAATTATAATTTTAAGAAAATGATTGGTCATAATAACAATAATGATATTATCCATTTGTTATAATTAGAATCTATTACTAATGAGTGATTAGTCAATGTAGGCCGTTACACGGATATCACTGACATGTTTCGCACACGATCGTATGTGTTTGTGTACGTATGAATGCCAGTATGTGATTGATGCAGCACCTTTCCTACTTCCTGCGATTCTGCGAAGCCGCACAACGCGATAGTAGCTGGCATCAGCATTTCTTAAAGTGTAATGGCTTTAGGTTGCGTTTGTGCCGATAAGGACATTCGGAAATGCTCTAAATAAGCACAGCTCGGACTCTTGATATCAATAAATACTCTTGTTAAGCAACAAGTTTTAGGAGAGATAATATTTTTGGCATCTTATAAAAACATATCAGCATGAAGATTTTTTTCATTAAGATGGTAGACAGTAAGATTTATGAGACTAATGAGACAACTGTAATTTTCTTTCTTAAAGGTGCAGAACTTCTTGCAGATTGCCGTCGGAGAAATAAAAGTGGATTTTCTATTTCAACTATTTCTGTAGTGCAACAAACCCATTCTGGAGGCCCATCTAAATTACTAAGTGAAGTAAGTGAAATTTATTTGTTTGCTCATTTAAAAACTAATTTGAAAGGTTTAGCACTAATGTTACTGAACAGCAAAGAATGTTGTTTTAAAGTTGATGCCGAAATCTTTTACTATTCAATTCAAAAGTTCAATTATCCCACCCTCATACTCTATCCTAGTCTATCCTAGAAAAACAATAAAATTGTTTCTTAATATTACTTAATAATAATGTTTTAAAAAAATTATTTGAAATATATTACTTTTTTTATTAATTTTAAAAATATTTTTAATAAAGTATATTTAAGAATTTCGGTAATTTCCTAATGAAATTCTTTTTTTGTTTCCAACAGGTTCAATGTCAAACTCCAAAGCCTGCAGTATTTCGCTAAATTATCAATCATAGCCTGCAATACTCCCGGATGATCCGCTATCACAATCATATCTCATCTGCATAAATATCTTATTTTAACACCTGCTACAAGAACACCACCTTCTAAAAGCTTCAAAAATGTATGCCATTCAAATATAAGGGAAAAATCAGAGGAGTTAATACATATCCCTGTTCTAAAACTGTTTGTCAGGTCCACACTCTGGTCTCGGTATCCATATATAGACTACCGTCTTCAAGACTTCTAGAAATTTGTTACAAACATCCGTAGAATAAAGTTTATAGTACACATATTGTCTGACTGGAGAGTTAAACGCCACCTTGAAGTCCACAAACAACAGTAAAGTTTTCACCTTTTTCTTTTACCTTCAACCTAATAATATTTGTAAGACTGAAAATGTTATCACAAGTACTATAACCCTTCCTAAAACCAGCCTGAAATTCGGTTAGTACTTCATTATTCAAAACCCATTCCTCCAGTCTCTTAAGCAGCATCCCCGTGAACAATTTAGAAACGCAGTCAGCAAAGGATATTCCTCTGCAGTTACTTACACCATTTAAATTCCTTTTCTTAAAAAGTGGAAAAATTATTGATTTTGAAAAGCTCCTTGGTACATTTCATGTATTGATGTACTGAACTATTATTTTATTTTATTGTCTCATTTTGTATGTCAATTTATAATATATTTTGTTTTATTTAATATTTGTTTCAAGTTATTTGTACTAATAAAGTTGTTTAAGATTAAATTTGTATTTCTTGAATTATTTTTCATTTGAAATATTTCTTCTTAATCTCGGGTTACTGGTTCGTTGGCGTTTTTAAATTTAGGTTGTTTACTATTGAGATGGGTTCATATGGCCAACAGCAAAACTCGCATGTACGGTCATAGGATTTAAAAAAACTTTTAAGCCAGAGGTTAATAATAGTAATAAACTTTCTATTATTACTGACCAACAGCTGAATCAGCATGTACGATCGGAAAAATTAATTTGAGTAAAAATCTATATTAAGTAATATATTCAGTAATCAATAGCTATTGATTATATCAGTGATTGACAATATATCAGTGATCAATAGCTAAATAAGCATGTAAGACTGGAGAAATTAATTTGTGTCAGATTCAATTTTATTTACCAACAGCTAAAACAGCATATACGGTCGGAAGGTAACCAAGAGTTAAATCAGGATATATGGTTAAGCTATTATTAAATTTATTATTAATACTGACTAACAGTGATAATTCAAGACTATTGGTCAAAAGAGATAAATCAAGCATATATAATTCAAACAACTGTATATGTAACTTTTGAAAATAGTGTACCAACATTACCACTAGCACTAAGAATATTTTTAAATAATAATTTTTTTAAATGTTCATAGTACTAAATATTTAGGTGTTTTCTTTAATAGATATAAGAAATGGACGGATCATATAATTAATTTACGTAATAGAACTAAGTATTTGGCATATGTGTTTGTTAAATTAAAAAAGATTATGTCAAGTAAAACTATATTAAAATATATTATGGGTTTTTCAACAGTATTGCCACATATGGTATAATAGCCTGAGAGCAGCATATTATAATTCTCCTTGCCATTATATAATTTACAAAAAAGGATGTTAAAAATAATAAGTAATGATGCCGAATTTCAAAAACATATACTAAACGTAAATCAGAGTTATATTTTGACAGCGTTGTTAAAAATTATTATAATTTAAACAAGGAATTTATAAATAGTAACAGTATTACAAAGCATAAGTCTATACAAATACCTACTGTATATAAAGAAGCTGGTAAAAAAAAGAATATAAACACAGCTATTATGTATTTTAATAGACTAACAAATGACCTAAAAGCTATTTCAATGTAAGTAAGGACACACTAAAAATAAATTGAAAAAAATGGCTGCTTCCAAATGCATGGTTACCATAGTCATTAATTGGAAAGAATTATATAGATATATTGAAATAAGTTATTGGTTGTGGTTTCTAAGGTAATGTACGTCTTGGAATTTGGTTTGGATTTAGTTTTTTGGTTTCATTTTTAAGATAAACTATGTATGATTGTTTTATATTAAACTGTGCCATGCCGTACACAGGTAATTTATTACCTTCTATGGGAAATTTGTACCAGTAAATAAATAAATAATAGGAAAAAATATACGACCATAGACAAATTGTTATTAAGCCAACAGGGATAATTCAAGCATTTGCATATATATTTAATTTACCAAAGTTATTTTTTTCCAGCTGTCACATTTCTGATAAAAAAATGAAGACACTCTTTTCAATTAAGATATACAATCTATTAACACACGTGTGATTATTAACTTTACTTTCCAGCACTGGTTTTATAGTTTAGGCTTGTAGATTGAATGTAATAATTAACATCATAATTTTTATATGATTTAATTCTTATATGTTTGTTATATGCTGTAAGGACGTTTCAAGAGCTTTTATAACTATCACACAGATACATTACTTTTCCCGTTTAAATCAATTTACTAAAAATATACCAGTTCATAGATAAACTACTTCTTACGCTAGATTTTCGATGTACTAGAACACAGCTGTTCAATACTTCTTTATAGGATAGATCCATTTTAGTTTAATTTCTGAATATATTTGTTGACGGAAGGAAATGAGGTCTATATTTTAACTCGATGATCTTGCTTTTGGTTTGTTTGTTTGTTACGTGATTACTCTTGAACACATTGTCCGATTTTTACGAAATTTGGTAAAAACGTATATGACATGAAGGGCATTTGCTGATTAGTTTTTGGACTCCCTTGGTACACCAGGGGTCCCATGGGGGTCATTTTTGCGATTTTCGTAAATTATTTTTATATTCTTAACAAATAGTCGTTGAGCTTTGAAATTAAGTACTTGAGTAAAATATGAGCCACTACATACATAAAAAATTGTAAGTCCCAAAATTGCACAACAGCTGCTTGATAATCCAAATTATGGGCCGGAAAATATTTTTCTTTTCTTTGAAACTTATCAAGTGGGGTATAAAAAGAAAGGTCTTGATTAGTACAATCCAAATTTAACAAATGTTAGCTCCTTGAAGCGCTAAATGCCCCATGACTAATATTTTTGTATTTTCTTTAACTTTTTCATCTTTTCAATAATTAGTTAGCATTGAAATTCAAATAAATTAGAGATTTGGTGCCTCTAGAGTGCAGGAGACCCATTAGGACAGTTTTTGTTTTTATATTTTTTAAATCTTTTTACAAAGCTTTGAATTTTTTTACTTCAGTAAAATATCAATTACTACACATTTTAAAAATTCAAGGTTCATAAATGTAAGATTTCATTCTAGCGGCCCAAAATATAGGTTGAAATTTTTAAAATTGAAATCAATCAATTAGGGTCTCAAACCAAAGATCTTGATTAGTACATTCAAAATTTAAAAAACTTCAGTGCCATGGGCCGCATGATGACGGTCAGTAATATTTTGGACTCCTTAACGTGTCAGGGACATCGTGACAACATTTTTGCATTTTCGTAATTTTTGTTATTATTTTTTTTAAAAAAGTTGTTAGGCTTTGAAATTCATTACTTGAGTAAAATATGAGTCAATGCGCATTAAAAAAATTGAAGGCTCAAAATGCACGATGGCTGCTTGACGGTCCAGTATATGGGCCAGATATATTTTTTTATTTGAAACCTATTAAATGGGGTATCAAGCGAAAGGTTTTCATGAAGGTATTCTAAATCTGACAATTTTAATAACTTTAGGTAATTTTTAATGTCTTGAAAAACAATAAAGGTCGATGGTGTTTACATAACAACACAACTAATGTTTGTGTTTTGACGCATACTGATTGAGGCCTACAGTTCACATAACTACCAATGAACTGAATACCATGTCACAAAATACAAGTATATTGTTATATGTTGAATATGTTTTTATGTTTTAATTAATCTTTTATTTTCATTTATTATAAATATTTCTAGTTATAGGTTACTGCAATACCTAGCAAATGCCTGCAAATATTGCAAATTAGGTTTACTAATTAAATACTAAATAAATAATTAAATAAATAATTTAATTTATTTAAATAATTTAAATAATAATTTTAATTAAATAGTAATCAATACATGCAGGTTATTAACCTATTTTTGGTAACAAGTTCGGCTTCATTTAATACTTTCCAATTTTGATTTATATTAGGGCCTATAGTTATTTTATCCAAATAGTTATTTTATCTATTTCAATTTACCTTCAAATTTTATCAAATGTTATTCATTTATCTATTTTATTCAACAACTAGCCTGTAAACCGAGTAATATCAATAGCCTAGGTTATTTTAAATCAATTTCCAAAAGACTTCTTGTAAATATCATTACATTACGTATGTTTTTTTTCATATAATTAGTTTCGGGTTATTGTTCCTGGAGCGACATCACATGCCACTAGGGTTGACATCGTTTTCCGGCCTCGATTAGCTTGAGCCAAGCATCTTCATCATTTCTATTTCGATGCTCACTGGCCAAAATCAATTGTTAACAATATGGCCATTTCCAGCGTACTTGAAATTATTCATTTTGAGAAGTAATTCTGTTGCTGATAGACAAAAATACATTCGGACAATTTTATTAGGGTTAGTGTTGCCAATAAACTACTAAAAATAGTGAAGAAACAACAAGAGATCGTATGTTTCAGAATAATAAATAATAATATTTTTACTAACCCATACGCAAAGAGTCGAATGTTGCATTGGAAGCTAAGCAGGCCTTCATCAATATACAAAATAAATCTGGCAACACTGCAGGCGGACCACAATTGGGGTATATAACTACTTGTCGCTCTGGCCCACAATCAAATGTAAAATGATACGCGATTGGGACCACATTCAAGGGTGTTTTGATACCTGGTGTCAGACAATGGTTGTGGACCACATTTGATTGGGAGGTGACAGATGCAATTACAAAAAACTGTTTGAATATTTTTTCGTGAAAAAGAAATTCAAGACTGAAAGGTATATTTTGTACTTGGAATCAAACCGTTATTATCATTTATCATCAGGCTTCAGAAATATATAGGGCTTAAAAATGGACTACAATTGATGGTATTTTGATAGATGGACTACAATAGGTGGATCTAGGTAAATATATATATATATATATATATATATATGCAGCATTATACATTTTATATAACCATTCAAAACATTCATACATTTAATGTTTGAAACCAGCCAAAACATTTAATAAATTTTATCTATATATATTTACCTATGCTATTATTTTTGTTACTTTGCTCTCTCTTTAAATAAGTACTTCCTTCGTAAGTGAAAATACTCTGTAGCAGTTCTACTATTCCTTATTAGAATATATTTTAATTACACTTTATGCCTAAAAATCTACTAACATTAAAGATTCGTCAATACCAAAACATTATTTTGGAATAAATACTTGGGTAATAAGGTTTTTATAAATTTAAACCTTTTAATTTGTCTTTAAAGGTTTGCTTTTTACACATTTCATACAAAAATATATAAAAACTGTTCCTAATTTTAAAATAAATATATTAACAAAAATTACAAATTAAAAATATTTCTAGCTGTCTTGGTAAAATGTTATCGGTTCATCGCCATCATTTCCTCACCCCACTCAGGGCCTTCATTCTCCTGAGGCCTACAACACGAACATATACATTTTTCGTAACAACAAGCTTTACGTAACAAGAAGCGTACACGTTTTTGACTGAACACACATATGTAGAGGATGATGGGTGCTTGAAGGGCGTTGCTTAGGATGTAGCAGTAGTACATGCCATTGTAAGGCATCCAGGACAGCAGTAGGAACATCCAACATATGGTCATCACCAAGAACAGCTTAACAAACGTTTCAAAACTGAAAAATCAAAATTTAATAGCTAAATTTGACCGAACTGATAATTTTGAACTGCATAAGTATATAAAAAAAAATGTAAAATATAATTTTACTATTAGCATAATAGATTTTTTTTTTAGTTAGTAGATAGGGTGAATTTAGAGACGGCACAGTAATCCTAACAGTAATGGAAAGAAAACAAGGTAAAGCAGTCCTTGAGTTGTAGTATTTGTAGTGAATTGCAGGCTACAATGTACAAATGCAAGATAGGATATCATTTAGCCCAATTAGTGATTGCCTGGCTTGCAAAAGAGTCTCGTTTCATTCTAAGCTAGCAATTCCTGTGCTTTTACCTGATACCATTTGTTAATTATAATTGTGTATAGTTAAAACTGTATGTTAGATTAAAAAAATTATTTCAGCATAAATTTAGTTTAAAATACCAAGTAAATTTCTTTTTAAAGAAAACATGAAAACATTTTAAGCACAAAATAAAAGGGATTCGTATAAATAATAATTGCATTTCGTAATTAATAATTGAACATAAACATAAGATTAAAAGATCCAAATATCAACATCAAAACAATCATTTAGTTGCAAGATATATTTGTAAGGCAATAGCGAACTAACAAATCCCATCATATGGTTTCTATTTGCAAAAAATAACGGTAATTACTCCAATCTGTTTAATAGCAATTGACTATTAACACAAAAAATGTAGAATTTTTTATTATATTATATTAAAATAAATTCAAGCCTAGTAAATGAATGAATGCTAGTAAATGAAATGTTTTTAGTATAGGGCCATTTGTGCAAAAGTTAAACGTACAAAGATCATACTTCAAAGTAACACATATTTTAACAATCTATTTCATTACAAAAATAAATGTTATGTTTTATAGCATGTCACAAAAGGTCTTATTTTGTTAATGTAAAAGGTGAAGATTTTGAGACACTTGAATTTTATACGGTCCCAGTAAATTAAAATTAATTTAATTTCTATGAAAAACTAAAAAAAAATCTGTGAGTACCAACATGGGCTGGTTTTAAAAGTTTTATTCACATCACATTTTCCTGTTAATTTTTTGAACAGTCCATGTTTAATGTTTAAAAAACATTGTCTATTTTGAACTTAAAAAAATAACCACTCTTCAATCTTGATGTCATGGGCAGTTTTTTTTTACTCAAAGTTCATGGTGCTCTTAAAACAAAATTTGTGGTACTTGTTTTGCAAAGTTATTTATAAAAAAACTGTAATTGTATATCACTGTAAAAGGTACAGATTTTGAAGGGGTTTGCAAAAGTAATTTAGATTTACCAGGCATTCAATTTAACTAGTCATTAAACAATAAACTTCAGGCTGCATTGTTATGAACATTATTGAAAATTAGTTAAAAATCGATTAGTTAAATTAAATTAAAGTTTTGAAAACTGAAATTAATTATTAAAAAAACACTATAGACGTATTACAATGTACCTGTACTTCATTTTATGGTGTATTCTCCCATAAGTAGACATTCTGTTAATGATCTGCATTGTAGTTATGTAGAAGTAAATATTGACTAGGATTGTACATGCAATTGGTGTAAAAAACACTGCTATGCCTAACCAGCCTAAAACAGATTTAAATAAGCATTTAGTAAAAATTCTACAGTAGTAAATAACAAAGTGTTTGTTTGAAAACTTAAGCGAGGCTTCCACATGCATAGTTTATTGGTGCCAATAACCTAATACTTTTCTAGTACAAGTTTTAGCGACACTAAGCGGGTGTTTCCACATTTTTGATTCAGCAGTGATCTGGCATGTCAATTGCTTCTTATCCAGCTCTGTGGTGGTACAGCGAAATCAGTATTAACGTTAGCTGGCTCCCTTCCCTCACCATGCTGACCACTCTTACAAACGTATTTTTTCCAGTTATGATAGGTTTCAGCTTTTTAACGTAATAGTTTCCTAGAATCCATTACAATAGACCTAAATATTTATACACATTCTTTAAACTGACTGAACTCTGTCTCTAGTTGCAGTTCAATTTCATTCTGTGCAGCTCTGCTCTATTTTGGTGGCTGCCTGGCCGAATATTGTTGATTTTCACCTTTGAAGCATTCAAGTTGAATCTAACAATTTAGTCAGAATCTACATCCACAAATTTTCCAGCCCTTTTCCATTTGGTTTTTATTTTTATACGAAGAAAGTTTATGGTTCCATAGGCAAGGATACACTTTCAGAAAATTTATTATCAGAGCACTTTTGAATGACATAGGTATTGTTCAGTTAAAAAATATCTTAAAATGTAAATAAATTTGAAAACTATTAATTTTCAAAATCACATTCAACCTTAATCAAGGATACTGGGCGACAAAAAGTACTCCATCTGTCGACAAACAATGGACTGACAAAGTTGTCTTAAATAACTTTTGATTATTCTCCAGTGTCTAATATTTTAAGGACATTTTAAAGACTTAAATGTAAAATACTTATATTCTCTTGTTTAAAAGATTCAAAAAATTAAATCTATTGAAGTATTTTTTTTACTTCAGTCACAGTTTTAAAATGAGTAAGTTTAGTCTAATAGGATTTCAGTCAAAGATACAGATGAAATATTATCCTCTAGTTTATAGTAGCATAAAGCCATCAAAGATGGCCTCAAACTATATTCAACCATTTACAGGCGTACTTATAAAATAGACATATTTTGTTTATCATGGTGGTTATATGTTTTGCTTAAATTGTGTAAAATTTACAGTAATTGCTAAATACTTAAACTTTTACACTAAAAATAATTTGATAACCATGATGAATTTTTTGTATGATACCAAATAACATTTTTTCCAATCCACTATTACCTCCACAAGTTTGATAATTCTCAAACGTTTTGTGTAGATTCCAAAACAAATATATTAAATGAGGGTTTTTTATACATTAATGTATAAATTTTAAAAGTTTATGAATCCAAAATGTATAACAGATACAATTTTACTGTCGATACACATAAATAGAGCAGTAAAACTCTTATTTTTTTAAGCTATGTTTTCATGCCTATAATATTGGGGTTAACACATTTTGTATTGATCAAAACATTCTCATGTGAAACTATTGACCTAAATGTTTCCAACTTCCATCCCCAGTCTAGAATACCAGCAATGTGTTGAATTGGCTCACAGTAAATTAATGAAGTTGCCATGCATAATACAGCACCACATGTCTTAGGTGTTTCCACAATTACATTGCCTCGAGTAATGCCGTCTTTGTTTGCTACCCTAGCAATGTTCCAACTTACATCCCCAGTCTAGAATACCAGCAATGTGTTGAATTGGCTCACAGTAAATTAGTGAAGTTGCCATGCATAATACAGCACCACATATCTTAGGTGTTTCCACAATTACATTGCCTCGAGTAATGCCGTCTTTGTTTGCTACCCTAGCAATGTTCCAACTTACATCCCCAGTCTAGAATACCAGCAATGTGTTGAATTGGCTCACAGTAAATTAGTGAAGTTGCCATGCATAATACAGCACCACATATCTTAGGTGTTTCCACAATTACATTGCCTCGAGTAATGCCGTCTTTGTTTGCTACCCTAGCAATGTTCCAACTTCCATCCCCAGTCTAGAATACCAGCAATGTGTTGAATTGGCTCACAGTAAATTAGTGAAGTTGCCATGCATAATACAGCACCACATGTCTTAGGTGTTTCCACAATTACATTGCCTCGAGTAATGCCGTCTTTGTTTGCTACCCTAGCAATGTTCCAACTTACATCCCCAGTCTAGAATACCAGCAATGTGTTGAATTGGCTCACAGTAAATTAGTGAAGTTGCCATGCATAATACAGCACCACATGTCTTAGGTGTTTCCACAATTACATTGCCTCGAGTAATGCCGTCTTTGTTTGCTACCCTAGCAATGTTCCAACTTACATCCCCAGTCTAGAATACCAGCAATGTGTTGAATTGGCTCACAGTAAATTAGTGAAGTTGCCATGCATAATACAGCACCACATGTCTTAGGTGTTTCCACAATTACATTGCCTCGAGTAATGCCGTCTTTGTTTGCTACCTAGCAATGTTCCAACTTACATCCCCAGTCTAGAATACCAGCAATGTGTTGAATTGGCTCACAGTAAATTAGTGAAGTTGCCATGCATAATACAGCACCACATGTCTTAGGTGTTTCCACAATTACATTGCCTCGAGTAATGCCGTCTTTGTTTGCTACCCTAGCAATGTTCCAACTTACATCCCCAGTCTAGAATACCAGCAATGTGTTGAATTGGCTCACAGTAAATTAGTGAAGTTGCCATGCATAATACAGCACCACATGTCTTAGGTGTTTCCACAATTACATTGCCTCGAGTAATGCCGTCTTTGTTTGCTACCCTAGCAATGTTCCAACTTCCATCCCCAGTCTAGAATACCAGCAATGTGTTGAATTGGCTCACAGTAAATTAGTGAAGTTGCCATGCATAATACAGCACCACATGTCTTAGGTGTTTCCACAATTACATTGCCTCGAGTAATGCCGTCTTTGTTTGCTACCCTAGCAATCTTCCAACTTACATCCCCAGTCTAGAATACCAGCAATGTGTTGAATTGGCTCACAGTAAATTAGTGAAGTTGCCATGCATAATACAGCACCACATGTCTTAGGTGTTTCCACAATTACATTGCCTCGAGTAATGCCGTCTTTGTTTGCTACCCTAGCAATGTTCCAACTTACATCCCCAGTCTAGAATACCAGCAATGTGTTGAATTGGTTCACAGTAAATTAGTGAAGTTGCCATGCATAATACAGCACCACATGTCTTAGGTGTTTCCACAATTACATTGCCTCGAGTAATGCCGTCTTTGTTTGCTACCCTAGCAATGTTTGACACAAATTAAAGGGAAAAGAGGCTTTACAGTACAGTATTTTACTTTTGTATTATGTTAGATTAATTTTGTCTTAATTCATTGAAATCAAGTCTGAATTCCTAATGTCAGGTCATGTAAAATGAATGCTCATATAATATTTGACTTCCTTCAAAATCATTAAAAAAATAGGCCTACACTGTTTAAACAGTAATGAAATAATAAATGTAATACGGTTAACTCTTAAGTAGCAGCTTGTATGCAAGTAATGCAATAAATATAATTAGTATCACTTAATTAATTATGCATAATCTGAAACTATATTTGTTCAGTTTTGCAAATTTCTTTTATACTATAACTGAACTATGTAGACAAATTTTACGTATAGATTAAATCAATACATATGATCCACTGAGGTCATATGCTGGGACTTTGACACAGTGATATCTTTATTTAGAGAATTGCTGCTTTTTATGCTATATAATAAAATGATAATTCATTTATCTTTGCTAAAATATATGAATCACGATTCTTGAAATATTGCTTTTATAATAATAATTTTTTTGGCATTGATAACCAATAGTGATTAATACGAGGAAGAAAGTTCTAATACCCAGGTTTAATATTTCGATACTAATCATGAAAAATAGTTTTGGGTATTCTAATTTTATACTATATTGCATAGGATTTTTCTATCACTTGTTTTGTATATTAATTAATTTCCTGGTTGCTCATAAAAATAAATGGCTGCTAATGTCATTTTTAGTATATTTTCAACTGCCTTATATTTATGAAATAAATACAGAACATAAAAAGATTATAGCAACAAACAAGCAGTGATAATGTATTAACATTACGGCATACCTACTTAAAACTGAAATTATGTGCGCACCTACAATGACGAATGTATTAGAATCACAAATATACAGATAGTCAGGGAAGTAATAATATTAACCCATAAATATTTCAAAATAGTAAAATAATGCACAACAAGGTTATTAATAGTCTAATACTGTTTGCCTTGCATATATTAACTTGACAGGTGTTTTTAAGTAAGTAAATAAATTCAGTAAATTTGCTCAGACATGCCTAATTCCAAGAATTCTTTGTTTACTTTAAACAATTTTGTAAAACAGTTGCTTCAATAATGAAATAACAGAAGTTACAAAAACTGTCACATTTCTTCTCTGATATCTGGTCTGAATTTCTACTAATTTTCCTTTGATATTTTTAAGCCTAGGACTAGCACACCATGTTTTGTGAGTTAAGTTTTGGCGAGTTCTAGCAACGTGCGAGAGTTGCTGTGATATAAAGGAATAATGCAATGATTCACACACTGTTACATCCCCACTTCTACTTAATGCATTGTTTATTCAACAAAGACCTTTACATTTCTTCTTCCTTATAATGGTTTGGTTAATTACAGTATGTTTTCATCATTGTTTATTCATTTGGGAGTCATGTTTTTGATTTTGACAAGTTGTGTATTTAATTAGGCAATGATTTTCTTATATTAAATTTTCTTTCAATTGAAAAATAGCGGAAAATGGGTTGGATCCAATAATGGAAGAAGAGTTTTGGCATAAAGCAATACGATGTGGAGAAAGCAATTAATTACTGTAATAGTTTAAACAAAGTATCTTAACCCAAATGTTATTACATCGATCCTGAGAAACAATCAATGTCCACTGATTTATTGCAAGCTACGAATAAAATAAAAAGCATAAATGCAGGCTCGTTACATGATGATGTAAACAAACACTGTAATGCTTTATAGTTAATTCCACTGCGTCATTCCAACTTTACTTATAGTCCTCTGTACTATCTGCATTACCATATTCCACATTAATTCAGATACCAAGGTTCTACTGATTTAGGTCATCAAACCACATAAGCGTACAGGATAGAACACTAATTTTCAGTAGCCTATTTTGCTTTTTAAGAAACATTTATAGTTTTGTTATTGTTTTTCCAACAATTTTTCATAATTTGTGTATATAGAAACAACATAACAAATATCTAAAAACACAAATGATGGCAACATTTTTTTCTTCTTAATTACACACTCATAGTATTTACAGTATATAAAACACAATGCCAGATAGTAAGTCATCACAATATACTTAATAATAAACAGTGATGGATTACTTGTTCAGCAACCAGATCAGTTCGTAGCCCTTTTATACATACCCTTTAGATTCATCTTTAAGTATCCTGAAAAGGAATTTACTCTTCGTCATCATCCATGCATCATTATGCCTTAGGGCACAATAATAATCCTGAAATCTCAAATTATCTTGACTTATAATCCATTAAATATTTTGCTGCTACAATTATTTGCCTTGTATATTGTATATTTTTGTATTACGATCAGATCAACAACATGCGGTTTGAGACTGCTTCACCAATAACAAGTGTAAGTATTAGAAATTATGTGCATAAGTCTATGTTATACATAAATAATACGTCTTAATTTTTTTTTTTACTTCATGGCCTTCAGTCCTTAGGCTCAGACATAATGGCCACAGATAATAATTACAAACATACAGATAAAAACATTTAACAGTACACGATAAAAACTTTCACAATTTGCAAGTTTAAAAATTCCCAAAACAATACTATCTGCTCCGTAAATTCACATATACTATAATAACAATACTCTATGACAAAAAATTACTCATATTTTCTTGAAAAGTCTTTTGTATATACTTTGGCAAGTTGATATATAATTCCACTAAGAAATGGACAATTCTCAAACAGTAATGTTTTATGGCAACCTTAGTGTATCCTTAGCTCGTGTAGGATACCTATGAAATTGCGTTGATGGCTATGAAATTTGTAGATATTTATTTTAAGAAACTATATAATATTTAACAAGTGTCTGAATATTCCATCAGTTTTAAAAACTTATAGTTTTGTTACCTAAAGCTCCTTGAGCAATTGGAGTTGGTGCTTTAGATGGATTTGTTGCATCTAGGGTAAAATGTGTAACTACTGCCATCAAAGACATGCCAACTGTACAACCCCAGACATAGAAGGAATAGTAGCAATATTTCCGTCCATCAGTTATCCTTAGAAATACATTACGAGACCTTTAACAGACAAAATAACATTAGTTTTAAAAGATTAGTACTGTACTTTTTAAACATTAAAATGATAAAGAATACATAAATAATTTAATAGCGCACCGTAGGAATATTTAGTAAAATAGATTTAAATTTATTATAATATTTTTAAATTAACTACTGAACATAACAAAAGCTTTAAATTGATTAAATTCTCAAATAAATTAATATGTATTTCTATGGAAAACAAAATTCTACAAGCTGGTATGGTAATTTTGTTATTACTAAGCAGTTGTTTTTAAAGAAGTTTTTTTTCTTTATCAGGCTATATAACTCCAATAGGTAATAAACCTAGTCAGTCTATAATTATTACTGTTAAAAAAAAAATAGTTTGTTTTTAAGGTTTGGTAAAATTCCAAATAGAATAAAATTTTTGGTAAACTGTATAATCGCTTTGGTCAAAAACAAATATAATTCTCAGCAAGACAGGAGATGGCCCATAGATTGTAATGAATTCAGACCCTCCACACATTGACATAATCGTAGTGACTATTATATTTCCATGTACGAAGGAACCAAAACCATGATGGTGGTAAAACAGTTTGAACACAAATATAATAAATCTAAATATTAATAAGACTTAAATAAATGGTTTGTTGTAAACAAGAAGAATTTGTCAAAAACAAGACTTAATTGACCTCTGTTAATTAATTGTCTGCTAAAAATAGCTTAGTCACAAATCCAACAGTGAAAACTGAAAACCAGCGTCTAATCGTAGTTTCAAAACATACATCTTGCCAGTAATGTAGAAAATTTTGTAATATTATACAGGTGCAATTCCACAAGTACCTTTATGATTATATAAGCCTAATATTTTTTAGAAAACAGAATTTATATTAGGGGATTATAAAACTAAAAAGTTTGTATTATAGGCTAAACTACAGTACATCTATCATAATATAGGTTATACCAATTTCATCCCATAATATTATTTTCTTTTTAATTTATAATTGGGATGTGATGACAGATCACATAAAATGTTTTGCACTTTTTTTACATATTCAATAAATTTTTCTGTTATGTTTTAAAATGTTGTACCACACATGATCAGTGGTTAAATCGAGCAAAATTGATCGGATAGCCACACTGCTGATGTAAAACTGAATGCCAGACTATGTTTGTCTGAATAGACCCTACAAAGATTTAACTGATATATCTGCTCGCCACTGCAGGTGCGTTGATGTGAGAGCCTTAACACTTTCCAGAACTGTGTACCAATATGTAGTAGTGAGAGAGGTGATCATTTATTAATAAGTATAGCAGGCTAATGCCTAAAAAATGTTGAGCAGTAGGCCATTGGCTATAGAACAATAATTCCTGCCTTGCTGACAATAATATGATTTAAGACAATCATGACGTACCCAGCCCTGCAGGGGGAGTGCAGACTAGCTGCACCTATTGAGATGATTTAGACGTCCCTTGCGGTACCCAAGTCTAACACACACTTACACTTGCAACACTACACTTATGACTTTAACACTCACACTTACATTTAGGGAGGCGATAATAGCCTCATTGTGATTTTTATCTTAAAAAAAAAAATGACACCTAGATTTATTTGGACAAACAAGAAGAATTTGTCAAAAACAAGATTTAATTGACCTCTGTTAATTAATTGTCACATGAAATGCATTTCAAAATTACATTCACCAAACATCTGATATTTTGAATTAAAGTTGTTTCTAAAGTTCATTACATTAATTTTTAGGTTATAGGATTTATTCTATTTTTTTTCAAAGAGGCACACATTTTTATGGCATTATTATATTTAGTTATCTACTGTACCAATATTTATAATGGCTTACCGGAATGTTTTCCAAATATAGTAACCAATACTGTTTAACCAGAAAAAAGCACCCAAAAGACTGACGTACATTACAATATCTAAAACATAAAAAAACATAGTGAATTAATCAAAACTAAATAATGCTTTTACTTGAAGTAAGCTAGCAAAGGAGTAAATTTTTTATATTAATCTAAGTGTTAAGTATAATATGAAACTAGAAAAGTTATTGATTCCAAATATATAGTTTGAACATATTAAGAGTTTATTTAGAGCTTCCAGACCTCTTCAAAAGATCGGGTTTTTATTTCATACCAGTATAAAAACTGAGGGGGTATAATTTAGACATTTTAAATTAGAAAAATCTCCCAAAATTTATAAACTTTTTTGGGTTAAAACAGAAAATTGTTTTTAGAATTTTTCGGTCTAATAAAGAATTTTGTATTTTTTTTTGTGTTTAACGTCCGACTATTGTGCACACTTGGGCTAATGCAGACGATGGGATGATTTATAGCGTGTGAAAATACCAAGCCCTCGCCGTGAATCGAACCCGAGTCTTCGGGGTGAAAGCTTAATACGCTATCCACTAGGCCACCAAGGCAGCTCAGGATTTTGTATTTATAGACCTCAACAAAGGTGTCTTGAAAAATTCACTTACAACTTCGTTTTGCGGGATGGGTAAAAGTAAGAATTGTGATTTGTAATTTTTATGTTTGGGCATCAAATACATTTCAAAAAGAGCAATTAATCATATGGTAGAAGTGCATGTTATGACAGAGTAAATGACATGGAAGTCAACTGACTCATTCTTGTTAATTTGTAGTTTATTTGAAACAAGATGCTTAAGGCAGTAGGAAAGCATGTGCTCGTCATTTTGTTATACATTTAACACAACTTATATTCTCGAGTTGTGTAATACTACACAAAGTTTCAAGTTCGCGAAGTTTCAGTTTTATCTTCTAAAATATCGTTTAATTCTATTTAAAAAAATTTAATTGGATATCAAATATCCATAACATATGACACGAATTCTGTATGTAGCCTAATTACATTGGTCTAACCTAAAACCAAGTACCAGGTGTCAGAGAACTAGTTATGAGATAGTCTACTGGATTAGTAAACGAATTTTAAATTTAGTCCTCAAACCTGCAATGAGAAAACTTGTAGGACTTCCGAACTCTGTGAATATCCTGACTATATCTGAGATTTGGCCGAAGGCAAGGCACAAACACAGCGTAGTAATAATATTACCAACCAAATCTCGCAACTGAGGTAGCACAAAGTGTACAATAGCAATTACAATATAACATATTAATGATATAACATGTAGCGTTGGGTCTACAATACGCCGTAGTAGGAAGTCCGTGTTGCGCCAAGTTGATGGCACATCAGGATTGCACACCAAAGCAAACATAACTGCTGCTCCATCTTCTTGGATTGCCTGTAACAAATTTTTGGAAAACTTAGTTGGAGAACAAAATTCAGTTACCAAATTTTCTTAAATTAATTAAAAAATGTTAGCATAAATGAGGTTAAAATGGAAAATAATCATAAATTTGTAAATGCGTATGTAATATTATATTTAATTTTTAAGTTAATTTAAAATACTCACATTTTATTATTTTTAATTTATTGTGGCTAACACTCTGGCAACACTTAATGGAATGGATTTTAAAACTATCAGCACTGAGAGTTTTATAGGTAAATTAAATCTGTTAACCTATAGCATTTGTTTCATGATAGTAAATGTTCAGATAAAAAAATAGGCTAATACTGTACCTCGTTGCACATGTATAATCTTACACATTTTTTAAAGTAATTTCATCAATATAGTCAGCATACAAATATGTATAATTTAGCATTTTAAAATTTCTTTTATAGTATAAAAGTATATGTGTGGCCATTTTAAACTTTATTATATAGCTGTGGATCCTAATAACGTAAATTTGCAAGAATTGAGCGCTTACATTTCAAGTGGCTGGTAAAGCTATCTGAAGCATTTGTGTTACATGTTATTGTAAAAAATTACTATTTGGGTTTGTCGGTCACAAGAACAACTAATATTTCAAAGACTAAATTTGACCTCACAAATGTAGCCTACAATATTAAGTTTACAGATCTGCAGTTACTTAATTGTATGATAGTTTGTGTATGTGCACCACTTTTTTTTTGTTTGGTGTGTAATAGGTTAGAGCAAAAGATTTTCAATTTGTTAACAGAAATAATAGTAACCTTGTCTAAGCAATAAAGACCCTGTTGGTAATCATAGAATTTTTGTTCGTCTGATATCTCTTCCTCCCAAAGTTCTTCACCTCCTTCATGGTGTCCATTCTGTAAAAAATAGTGTCTCAGGTGTCCATTGGGTAACAAGAGTAACCTGTCTGGATTACCGGGAAGATGGAAGATCGTGAAATGCTGTCGAGGTCCACATTCTGGAACACCGATGCGTAGTTTAAAAGGAACTTGTATATTGTCATGTCCTTGCGCATCAGAAAAAACGGGTGACCATGCCGTGGCGTCAGTTTCGTTGACATGCCGGCATCGCGATTTTAACATCAACTCATTCTTTTCACAACACTTGTTCACATCAACTAAAGGTTTTGAAGAAGGTGGTGGAGGGATATTCCCACCTATCACTGTACACAGAACTAATAAAATAACACCGCACGATATCCAGAACATGGTTTATTTATATTTATCCTACCACATTGCATTATTACTTGTCACTTCACTTTAAACGCACACACAGTCGGAGCAAGATTGCTTTGTTTGTACGCAATGTTGTTTTCTCTTCTCACTTCTCACATCCGAGTGGGGAGACTTGTTTGACAACCGTTACTAGGTGCAGGCTAGCCACAACAGAAATAAAATTTCCCTGCTTCTCCCCCGTGTATTATGAATGAAACAGTATGTACTTTTTTCACACTTTAATTACATTTGTTTATTATGTAGCGATGCATCTAGTGCACTTTACGCCTATAAAGTAATTACAGTAAAAGTTAATTTTAATCATAAGGCTCTGTCAAACTGTAAAGATTTGTACAAAGTTTTCTTAGTTTTATTTAACAAACAATTTCAACTGTATTTTGTTTCCCATTGTCTTTTTCAGTGCGTTGTTAAAACCAGGACGTCTTATGACGTGTTCGTCTGTCGTTTACTCATAAAACATGTGACAATCACTATAAAATTTGGCGAAAATGATCTTTTGTAGCGGCCCAAACCCAGAAAAAAATATAGAGGTTGACGCCAAAAAATATTTAGTGGTAAAAATTTATAGGATAAAAATATTTTAATATTTATTTATCTAATGAGAGGTCATCTGAAACTGTTAAGTGGTACTTGTATATATATATATATATATATATATATATATATATATATATATATATATATATATATTTCTTGCATATTAAAGAGTTTTTATATAGAACCTTTAGACTTTTCGAAAAGTTCAGGTTTTCATATCTCAATTTCTAATTTCGACACGTTAAAGTCAGAAAAATCTCGAAAAATTTATAAACCTAGTTTGAATAAAAAAACTCTTGTCAGTATCTTACAAATCTTTGTATTTATGGTCCTGAACAAATACGTGTTTTGAAAAATTCACCAACCACTTTAGACATATTTTTCGCCGCTTGACCTTTTGCAGTGTGGGTGAAAGTACGAAGCATGTCCGAAAAGTAAGTACCTTAAAAAAAACGTAATTTTTTTAAACAAACTTTATTTTCATGAAAGAGCATTTCTTAAACTATTTTTCTACATAGTTGCCACCGTTGTTCAGACATGTCGTAGCGAGGAACCAACTTTTTAATACTCTCTTCATAGAAAGATGCTGCTACTAAGACAGCCACTTCCGAAAACCGTTTTTTGTGTCGTTATCGCTGTCAAAGCGTCGTCGTCCAAAATCACACCAAGTTCAGAAACAAGTGGAAATCAAAAGGCGCGAGTACGGGGCTGTACGGTGGATGATCGAACTGCTCCTAACCGAATTCTTCTGATTGTCTCACCGTCCCCATTTTGCTGATGTCACTCAAAACCTTATGCAAGAATTCGGGAAGAACTCTCTCTTTCTCTGTCTCTCCCTCTCTCCCCCCTCTCCCTTTCCTTCTCCCCTTCTCCATCTCCATCTCTCTCTCTCTCTCTCTCTCTCTCTCTCTCTCTCTCTCTCTCTCTCTCTCTCTCTCTCATCCTCGCCCCTCTTTTTTTTGTCAATCAGCGACGCAAACGCCCCAATTTTTTTTCCTGTATAGTTTGCACGTAATTTTTAATTTTTCATAGTTTCTTTTTTAAACTCATGGTAAGCTGCCTCGGTGGTCTAGTGTCTAGTGGATAGCGTACTAGGCTTTCGCCCCGAGGAACCGGGTTCGATTCCCGGCGAGGGCTTGGCATTTTCATACGCTATACATCATTCCATCGTCTGCATTAGCCCAAGTGTGCACAATAGTCGGACGTTAAAAAAAAAAAAACTCATGGTAAAATTTGGTAAACAAATTAACAGAAATCGGATTTTCGTAAAATCGGCTTCATTCGATTACATTTTGCTCATTTGTTAGCTTAGTCCAAACAAACCGCAATGGTCGCGTAACTTCGAAAATCAGTTTTGGGAACTGTCGAAAAAACACGTAGAAAATCGGATATCTCAAAACAGGTTTATCAAATTTTGCTCCACATTTTATGTGAAGATTTATTGATGATGAAAATACAGTTAGGAAAAAAAATACAGTTAGTGAAAATATTAAAGTCTGAATCCTCAAAATCGACTCAAGCACATGGTCTACCAATTACTAGACAAAAACAAAAATTTATGGTTCCAGATATGTAGAACAAACAAAAGTTTATGTTTTTTTTGGCCGCTGTTTATGTTTTTATTCAACAAAATACGTCCGTCCGTTTTAAATTGCAGGTAATTTTAAATATTTGAAAATTACATATTTTATTTCACACGTTGTTTTACTTTATTTACATGTTGTGACCATTTTTTCATCGTAAAAATTTGAATAAATTAGCATTAATATTTTATTTAATTGAAGGTTGTATTCATTTTGGTATTTTAAGTTGGTACTTGTACGTTAATTTTCGTTTATTGTGAATTGACTTATATTACGCTAATTATATATATATATATATTAATACTGTACTGTGTTAGTCTATTTTTGTAGTTAACTAGTTTCGTAGTTACATAGTTGTGGCTAAAAAGAGCCTCGAGCAGGGAAATTTTGTGCCATAGTTGTAGATGTATAAGCGTGGCTAACCGGATATGACTGATTTTTTCTTGGACGAAATGAAAGACTCAGTTAAACTTTAGCCATACGCTGTAACCTCGACAATCTAGCCTACTATACTTAATATTTTCAGGAAGAGCGAATTTCAAAAACGCAAACAAACAGTTGTATAGAAAAAAAATGCTAACAGCCAGTAATGCCTATCATTTTATTAGTTTTCAGAATTAACTAATTGGAACAGCCATTAAAGCATGACAAGTTCTGTTAAAGGAGGTCGC
>CM040188.1:30784624-30927124 GCA_022606455.1 Callitettix versicolor | reverse complement strand
ATTTTCTTCTGTTTTAAGATGGCGGCTTTTGATTTAACAGTGACGAGTGCATGTAGTTTTGGTCAGAGGCATTGGCCAGTTTTTTAAAATTTTGTACGAAGCTACCGAAAGACGTATGTATTAGATCTTTTCTCATACACTTCCTTTTCAAGACGTTGAGAGTATAGTTGCTGGTTTCCTGTATTAGTTGAACGGTAAAAGCTATAATAATTTTTACCGCTTCACGGAGAAATAGCATAAACATTCCAGTAACATTTTTTGTAATTACGTTTACCGGTTAAATCGGCGGACAAAGTTACGAGCGTTGTCGTGGAGTGCTCTGTATATTAAGAATATACTGCGAGGTCTACTGTTCTTTCAAGTAGAATTGTCACGCACGCACATACGAGGTGTGTTCAGAAAGTAACGAGAATTTTTAAATTTCGCAGGCTTGGAGAGTCCGATTGCCAAACATTTTTTTTTATTATGTTAGTATACATGCCCTTGAAGTATGATAAAACTTTCAGCTGTTTTTATTGTTGACTTTGTCTGTGACAGCCACTAAGGCTAGACGTGTTTTTATGAGCTCGGCGATTTTCGTTTGTTAAAAGAAATGGACAAAGAATTTGTATCAAATTTTGCGTAAAAATGGAATAAAGTGCAACAAAGTGTGTGAAATGTTAACAAAGGCCTATGATGAGTCTGCTATGAGCAAAGCGAGAGTTTACGAGTGGTATAAGCGTTTCCAAGAAGGCCGTGAATACGTTGAAGATGACGAAGGCCCTGGACGCCCCAGCACATCAACAACAGATGAAAACGTGAAAAAAGTGAAAGAAATGGTTATGCACAATCTCCGAATCACAATTAGAGAGGTCACTAATGATGTTGGCGTATCGATTGGATCATGTTATGACATTGTTTCCAATGTTTTGTGTATGAAACGCGTGGCAGCAAAATTCGTTCCTAAATTGTTGAATTTTGAACAAACAAAGCGGCGAATGGAAGTTGCTCAGGAGTCACTAAATAAAGTCAACGACGATGCAGAATTACTGAAATGAATTATAACAGGTGACGAAATATGGTTTTACGGATATGACGTCGAAACTAAGGCTCAATCATCCCAGTGGAGGCATTCTGGCTCGCCAAGACCGAAAAGTGTTCGACAAGTGCGGTCGAACGTGAAGGTTATGCTCATTGTGTTCTTCGATATTAATGGCATAGTGCATCATGAATTCCTGCCACCAGGTGAAACGGTCAATAAGGAGTACTACCTACAAGTTCAACGCCGTTTGCGTGAAGCAATCCGAAAAAACGCCCGGATCTGTGGAAAAACAATTCATGGCTTTCGCACCACGATAATGTACTAGCTCACACTTCATCGCTTGTTCGTGAATTTTTGGCCAAAAACAGTACTGTAACGATGCCCCAGCCTCCATATTCGCCAGACATGGCTTTGTGTGACTTTTTCCTATTTCCAAAAATAAAGTGAACCTTAACGGGCCGTCGTTTTACAGCCGCAGATAACATTAAAAGCGCATCGCTGAAAGAACTAAAGGCTACCTCAAAGATCGAGTTTGAGAAGTGTTTCGAGGATTGGAAGAAGCGCTGGCACAAGTGCATAACCTCAAATGGGAACTATTTTGAAGGCGACAACATCAATGTAAAAGAATAAATAAATATTTTGTTCAAAAAATTTAAATTCTCGTTACTTTCTGAACACACCTCGTACACAGTAAACCGCAAACCCACATAATTTGTTTTCTCGTAGTTGTACAACTGTTAAAACACATAAAAAATCTTCAGAAGTAATCATCACGTTTGTATCTTAACGCATTTTAAAAACTCTCGATTTTACCGTAATAAGCAGGATTAAAATCTGCACAAAACGAACATTTAATATTCTTTTGAAAATATGAAAATGAACCTACGGCAGCCAGAATTTACTTTCGTAGTTTCAATGTTCATAATTCTAAATTTAAAATACTTTATATTTTTATGTAGGTTTTAACATTGATGAAGGTCAGATTAGGTTAATTAAAATTAGATTTTCCAAAAAGTCATTGAACTTTTGCGGCGGTTAAAATTAGTTTTTGCAACTTTTTTTAAATAAAAATATATACAAATTAAAATTTTTTTGTTTATGCGACTTTATTAAATTTTGGAAATTCACTTCCATCACGTACCGCGATTACATTATTTCCGCCATTCTAGCGGTAGACATAAATCGTAAACTAAGTAGGCCTACACACCAGTGCATACAGAGATGAGGTGAATGACATTTGAACTTCTGTATAAGGTAATTCCAAGATGGACGCCATGCAAGTCAGCTTTTTGTAACATCCGGAGATCTGTTTAGCGTTACGTGTTAACGAATCTATTAAGCAAAATGTACCAACATTTTTGTGTGCACACTTTCTTTAAACATCATAAATATGTGTCAGTTTTTTGGATCTGATAATACTTTCTTTAAAATAATTGTGTGATGTGTAGAAAATTGGTACTCGTTGTTTTTACTGAATAATTTGGGAAAAACGAAAGGATCACTTACCCCTCCCCCGGTATTTTGAAGGAATTTTATGAACTTAAGTAAACGTTTTGCAAGTATATTTTACCTTACTGTGCATAGGGAGGGGTTTTTCTAGACTAAAATAAAAAAATCTAAACATTTGTTTTTTTTTTATTTCATCTGATTCGAAATTAATATTGAAATTATTGATAAAGATTAATGAAGGTTTTATCCTTTGACCACAATCCTCATGTTTTGCATTTGTGTTCTTTCTAAGTGGCAAAAATAGCTCACAGGTAATGGAAGGCTGCAGGTCAATTATAAGAAATAAAAATGAATAACATATGCTCTAAGTATCCATGAATATCGTGCCTTGAATTGAAACATGCCTGTTTAGTTTAAAAAGCGATTTTCTCAAAATCATGTTTTTCCATCAGTGTGTACAGTTAAAAAATCGACCACAGTACATATTAATTTTTTTAATATGTTGTACGAATACATAGCTATGATATAAACTGCAATCATACCGATTGGATAGAATTGTTTTTAGTTTTAGCTGATTTTTCGATCCGTTGTATCTATATCCCAGTTATTCTTGTAAATACTAAATTTATGTGCTATGCTGTAAGTGCTAATTATTTTCATGTAAGAAAAATTAAAAGTTTTTCTTTCTTGGGATAAACTTATAAAGTATTACTGTTTTTCTTGTGGCGTTGCAAAATTATATAATCAGCTTTAGAAGATATATTTTTTTACATATTCTTTATTTATTTGAAATGATAAACGTTCTTGTGGAAAAAATGTCAAGTGTTTCAAACATTAAATTCAGTTTTGGAGGCAAATAGCTGTGTGAGGTATGGTATGTCAGCTGTTGTGAGTTTGTATGAGAGATGAATTGAACGAAGTGATGCGTAAAGATGTGCGCTTCGGTTTTTTTACTGTCCTATAAGTTTTAGTTCATTTAATTTTATTTTATCGTGGTGTCGACATAAGTTATTTACACTAAAATGAATAAAATTACAAAGGAAAATGTAATCCGTTGTGTCTGAGTGATCAGCACTCTCAATTTCCAATATTTTTTGAGACTTTGTGAAAGATTTTCCCGTATTCATGATTTTTGTCGGTATTAATTAATCTAGTGACAAATATTATTGTTGGGTTCAGAACTATTTTTTAGTAGTAATGTAATGGGGTTGCGAAACTGTTAGCATTGAAACCTCTCAATGCAGTATTTCTCTGTCTCCCTTTTTTCTCTTCCCCTTATCTAAAAATCCATCAACTGCTTAGTGGTTATATAATGATGAAGTTGCCAATCTTTCTGTTTTGGTAGACAAATGAAGAGTACTTAATTAAATAATAATGAGGTATGGGGAACAAGGTCATTTGGCCTGATATGTACAAAGAAGTCTGAAGCAAAATTTAATTGCATTTATTTTTAAATATCAATTAAAACTATAAAAACAATAAACTTTAGGGTTAAAAATAATGAAAGTTGTTTTTATTTTTGTGAATTTATATTTTGTCAGTTTCAAAATTTTTTTTTAAACTTTTTGACGTATGTGGTATATTAAAAAAAAAAAAATGTATTGAGTGTGATAGGCTACTTTAGGATTTTATTTTTGTTGTAAAGTTACTACTTTGGAGCACTTGGAAAAACTAATAAACACAACATTTTTTTGGTATTTTAAGGTGAAAAGCACATTGAGACTATAACTCGCCTCCCTAAATGCAAGTGTGAGTGTAAAGTGTTAAAGTTGTAAGTGTAAGTGTTTGTTAGACTCGGGTACCGCGAGGGACGTCTAAATCCTCTCAATCCTCAAATAAACACAACTGATTAACATAGTTTCCAATTTACTGAATTAAATGTAATATAATTTGATTTGATTGAAAATGTCTATTTGGCTAAGATAGTCATAAATAGAAAAAACTGCACAACAAATCTCATTTTTAATTAGATAAATTATCGTAACGTATATATAGATGCTAGTCTATTTTTGTCATTTCTAGCATTATCTTTTTATCATTCTTTACGTAGCCTTTAAATTTTTTAGCACAATGTTTGTACGTGATAATTGAATGGTTTTATGTTAAAATAAGAAGTTAATCTTACATTAAGAATATATCAGGGGTCACTCGAACATGACAAAAAAACAATTGCCATTTCTCATGAACCTTGATATCATTAGTTCAAGTAGTGATCTATAATTATGCTTACTTCGAAGAAGAGTAAGCATTTAGGAATCTAATGAGAATATCCGATGAGACATCCGAGAGTATTATGGTGTTTTTTTATTTGAAACAAATATTGCATCTGCACTTCACGCAAGTTTTGCGCTGCAACATGCAAAAACACCACAATATATATGGAAATATATAATATTTATGAATGGATGAATTACAGAATACGAGGTGTGTTAAAAAAAATACCGAACTTTAGTCATAAAATCTTTATTACAATACTAACAACTTTACACATGCTTGTCTCCTTCAGAGTACTCCCTGTTGGTTACTATGCACTGGTCCCAGAATTTTCCACTGTTCATATGCTCCCTGGAACTTGTTTGGTATTATGTCTTTTAGCTTTGCAGTGACACAGAAATCTTGAATTTCTTTTACACTTTGAAAATGGTGTCCTTTTAAGGTGAATTTTAGTTTAGGAAATACAAAAAAATCTGCTGGAGCCATATCTGGTGAGTTCGGAGAATGGGGAAGTACGGCTGTTCTGTTATTGGCCAACCAGCAGGGACGAGTAACTTGACACGTTGTTGTGGTACAAAATCCAGTTCTTGTTTTTTCATAGTTCAGATCTTGTTTACCTTCCCGTAAATGCTTTAAAACATCCTCGTAGAATTCCTTGTTGACTGTCTGACCTTGTGGTACAAATTTGTGATCAATTCTACGACAATAAAAAAAAAAAACAATGAACATTGACCTTATGTTTGAGCAACTCATGCATGCTTTCTTTGGATGTGGGGAATGTTGACCAACTCATTATAACGATTGCCTTCGTTTCAACATCATATCCATATACCCAGATTTCGTCACCTGTAGTGATTAATTTTCGTAAAGTTTTTGTCGCTGTTAGCACGATGAAGCAATTTGTAGCTGATGTTGTCACAGTTTTTTTTTTATTTGTTTGTGAGCAGTTGTGGCACCATTTTCGCAGAGATGTGATGCATGCAAAATTTCTCTATTAAAATTTCGTAGCATGACCCAATGCTGATCCTGACTTCTTCTGCAACCTCCCATTCTTCCGTACAGTTAAACGATGATTTCCATGAATCACAGATCAAACAACATCAATTTTTTCATATGTTGTTGAGGTTTTGGGCTGTCCTGATCTTGGATTTTCGTCAGTCGATGTTCTGCCAATTTGAAACATGTGTACCAATCATAGGATTGTGTATGGTTCATTGTCTTTATGTGCCTTGTAAGGCAATGCTCACATCTCAAAAAAAGATTCACCGATGTTAAAACAAAATTTAATGTTACAACATTGCGCATCAAAGTCATTCATTTTCACTACGTAGTAGAGAGCTGACTGCACGTGTATTGTTTCTGAAGAATTTCGCTAGGTGTAGCATAGCATGTGAATGCAAACTGTATAAGGTTTGGACGTAATTTTAAATGTTCGGTCTTTTTTTGAACAGACCTAGTACATACACCATTTGAAAATAATTGCAAGCACTTCAATACCAAACTGGGACTAATTAAAAGGGAGGGGGGAGTTATCCAAATCTGACACTTCATGAGGTGCTATTCAAAAAATAGTAGAATTTTACCATAAAAATAAAATTGCTTAATATAACTCCTATTTTCCACCATCTTCTTCAAAAATGTTTCCTTGGGCATGTATACAGTGATCAGTGATAATTTTTTCCCATCATTTTTCCATGCTTTATGCATCCCAGGAAGTCTGCAAGTGTAAGTGTTAAAATCCTGCGATTCGAACTGGATCTTCTCAGTTGTGTCAAAATGATGGCCTTGGAGTTTCAACTTTATTTTGAGGAACAGAAAAAAGATGTAGGGATTGAGGTCAGAGGATAGTGTGGTTGAGAAATCACTAACATGTTTTTGGAAGCCAAAAATTCTAAACAACTAGCGATATGTGTTGTGGTGGAGAACCCAGCCCTTATTCTCCCACTGTTTTGAACGTTTGTGCCTAATAGTTTCATATAGCTGCTTCAAAACTTTACAATAAGCTTTCCGTTGACATTTTGACCAGGGGGGGACAAACTCTTTGTGGTTAATGACTTTGATGTCAAAAAACCAATCAACATGGACTTCACATTGCTGCACGTGATATGCTTTCTTTGGCTGCGGTTAAGATGGTGACTTTTACTGTGATGACTGCTGCTTAGTTTCATGGTCATAACGGTTATGACATTGAAGATGAAGGGGGACATCTTTTTTTGCAATTTTCAATTCAGTGCAGACAGCTTTGCAATGATCATTTTGTTTGCTGCTCAGTAGTCTCAGCATGCTTGCGTCTCATGCCCAAATTGTTTGACAAGATGCGTTGCACAGTCCTGTACGACATTGCAGAAGTTTGTTCATCCTTGAAGTGTTTGTGAGACAAAAACGTTTTATTTTGATTCATAGAGTTAATTCACCAAATGCTTCCTTAAGCATGTGATCGGTTTCTGTAGTGGTTTTTTAAAGCTTAAAGCGAAATTTGGTGCAGGTGCTTTGCTCCTTAAAATCTGTTATTTACACACGTTTAAAAAATACTAAAATACAATATTACACAAACACATGAGACTCAAGAACGGCCTCTCACCGTCACAGTAGTTGGCGCACTAATTTATGAAGATATTGTTCGCCCACTGTACAATATCCATATATGACAGCAGGTCATACCACAAATTGTTCGTATAAAGAATTTAAATTACTCGAACTTTTGGATAGCATGTCGTGTGAATAGGCTAGGGTAGGAGTATAGAGAAGGGATCAACAAAGGTTGCTATAACACTAGAAATTCGTTCATTCATTCATGTATGTAAAGCTCCAATATCGTTCTTTAATCATTGCTAAAATAATATGAGTGTCAATGGTGGATAGTAATTTTTCTTGACATCCCCAGTTAGCTTCTATTCAGTTACAAATAGTCAAAGAGGTTTTTAAACGTGCAGAAAAGTCAAATTATGTAAGTCATTTTGCAACGGTTGTCTCTGGCCGAGTGTTAGATTAAAAAAGCAGAACAATTTTTAAGTGAATATATTGTAGTTTATTTACAAAAAAGTTATTATTTTTGCTAAAACTTAATTTTAATTAGTAACTGAAATATACACTTACTTATTTAGTTGTATTTCGTGGTGATAAAATAATGGTAAAATATTTGTAGCCTGTAAATGATATTTGTAAAATATTTGTAAATATTTTATCTGTAAAAGATATTTGTAAATAAATATTTGTAAAAATGAAAATAATAGCCTTAACTATTTATAGATGATTAATGTATGCAATTAGAGAATACATAACGTATGAGTAAACAAGATTAATATAGCACTGTACACATATTTACAACATGATACTATATAATTAACATCATATTTTCACTTATTTTTTATAAATTTCAAGACATTTCTAAAATATTAATAACTTTAACAATAAGAATCTGCAGGTACTAATTCTTCAAAATAACTTTTGATTAAATTTAAGCAGGCAAACAAATTTTGTGTGTTTAATTAAACATTAAATTTTATTTGTTTAAAAATTTAAATTGATGAAGTTAATATACAGCTAAGCAAATAATTATATATATGTAGCAAATTTTATAATCCTCGAAGAAGTTGTGTGTTTCGCTGTATTCATTGTTTAAATGTCAGACTTCTTTATAAACAAGATACTGTATTTTATAAAAACGTTTATAGTTGAAACATTGCAATTAATTACAATTATGACTGAAAACTGTTTACATAAAGTTTGTTTTTGCAATATGAATGCACACTCAACATCAACAATAATTCTGAAGGAATAATTTAACGCAATACTGCATTGTGTTTTTCATAAGAAAACATAAATAAATATCATGAAAACTAACTAAATATTTTTCTCGTCTAAAGTATTCATAATTTTTTAACAATCTCTAACCTAATTCTAAACTTCTTGAATTTTGTTACATTTATATGTTTTTAAACATACAGTAACCTACACTTTGATTATCAAATATCACTCTTGTCCGTCAGTCAGACTTTTTATTCTCTTAAAATTAAAGTATTTTAAATTCAGATCATTGAAAATCTTTTCAGGCTTTTCCGTTTTCTAGTTGTTGTTCATCAGCTATCAAAGCGTTTTCAGTCTCGTCATCTTCCATGGTTTCCCAGTGTTTATTGCATGTTATCCCGCATGGCTTCCTCCTTGCTAGTGCCCGCCAGACACGTCGCCGTGTTGCAATCATCACTATGAATATTATCAATCCTTGAAGGCAGTTCAGAATGTCCATAACGTACCTGAAAAATTTGTTTAAAATAATGGATCATGATAAGAGATATTTTTTCATTATTGCTTTTAATTTTAATTGAAAGATTTAGTGACTATAAATTATTTAAAAATCATTTATTTTTTTTAAAATTTATGAGGTAATTCCTAATACAAAGCTGCCTCGGTGGCCTAGTTGATAGCGTACTGGGCTTTCACCCCGAGGACCCGGGTTCGATTCTCGGCCAGGGCTTGGCATTTTCAAACGCTATAAATCATCCCATCGTCTGCATTAGCCCAAGTGTGCACAATAGTCAGACGTTAAACACAAAAAAAAAAAAACAAAAAAACAAAAATATGATGGTTTAAATTAAATATTAATGTAGTTATTCTTAAACTTGCAGGTAACAACAGTGTTTGTTACCTTGTGTTATTCATAAACATCACAGAGGTATATTCAGTATGATTACTTTCTTGGCTTTTATTCTGAGTTGACTGAATTAACAGTTTAGCTTACAGTAGTTTTTTCATCATCATAGTAACTGAATACAAATGAAACTATAACATTAAATACAGTATACTGCAAGTCCATGTATATTAGGAAATTATTTTATAACAATAAAGTGTTAAATTTCTTGTGGTAGATTACTAATTACTTATTATTTTTAGTCCGTTAACTTGACGCCATCATTAGTAATTTAGTACAATCTTCAATATTTTGAAAGCGAGTCAATTCAATAAAACAAATATTTTACTCACCAAAAAACACTATCGCTCCCGATATAAGAAAGTATCTCAAAAATCCATGTAACTCCCATTGTGAGGAATAGCTTTAGGTATAATCCAAATCTGAAAAAAGACATTTTAGTTAATCGTAAGCTGTTATGTTTTTCCAGTTATGGAATCAAATGTTTAAACAACTAATTGATTATACAGTATATATTAATTAACACTGAAACTGTTCTATTTGACAAAATTATTCATAGAGAATTTTCCATCGTAACAAATCTACATGGACGGCACCACATCCTTACTTCTGTTTGTTTTTACCAAAGAAATGTAATTTACCAATGCATCAAAATTCAATTTATCTACTCTGTGTTTCTGTATAAAAAATGAACATTAAAATATATTTATAGCTATGTTTTATCCGTTTTAAAATGCAGTATCATAAATTAAAAGTATAAAAACATACTTTTAATGGACATACAAAATTGTAGGGTATTGGATTATTAAAAGGTATAACTGTCAGTGACAGGTATTATTTCTGAAAGTGTGTTATAGTGATAAATTAGCAGCTTTGGTTAAACAAATAAAAACTAATCTAATAGTAAACAACTTTCTAAACCCTTAAGTACACAAAATATATCTATCTATTAAGGAACTTGTGTTTGCTTTCAAAATATCTTTTTTTCTGTTATAGAACTTCTTAGTGTTTTATTATGTTCCCCTTTTTCTACTCATAATGTCTGTCCCTTTAGGACAAATTTTAAAATAAATTGTTTTACTTTCTCGTGATAGATTTTCCAGAAACTTTGTATTTATTTTTAATTTAGGACACAAATTAATATTCCTAATAATTAAATTAACATTTTTAAAAATTAATTACTTTATTAATCAATTATTACAATTTTTATTTCTAAAAAAATGTTTTAGAATGTCAGAGTCACGTGATAATAGCCAAGAAACCTAATTTAAACACTTTCACCCCGAGGACCCGGGTTCGATTCACGGCCAGGGCTTGGCATTTTCATACGCTATAAATGCATCATCTGCATTAGCCCGTGTGCACAATAGTCGGACGTTAAAAAAAACTAATTTAAACAATTTTAACAGATAGTTAAATTTAATTCTTTGTATCGTACAAACTCAATGATTATGTTGTCAGGTTTTTTTAAACTTTGAAAAAATAATTCTTTTATTAAATAACATTTCAAGTCAGTTCAGTAATTTTATATATTATATCAAACATTTTAAAAGTATTTTATTAGTTGGTTAGTTTGAACACCTATTATTTTAACAACGTATAAGAACTTGTATGACCCATCTTGAGACAGTAAAAAATCGATTGCAAAATTTCACTTAAAACTATATATTAAAACAGAGTTGTGTTTTTAAAAACGCGTTTTTACTTTTAGTAGTGTTTATTATTATTGTTATACTTCGACTTTTGTTATTTTTGACAATGTTAATTAAGTATTGGAAAAGACATTGTTAAACAACCACTAACACCACCATGTATTTTATTTTTAAGTAAATATGAACTAACTTTAGATTTACCTACAGCCTTTTTTTTAGATATTTTCCAGATAATTTATAAAGTTCAACTCACATCTTTTGAATTATCTTCCAAAAGTTATTTAAACTAAGTATTTTGGTACAACGTACACTTTCTTACCTATTTCATAGTTAGTACAAGTCAGAGGGTAAATTTAAATATCTAACGCTCCTTGCCTTTAAGTGTGTTTAGGCAAAATTAGATTTTTATTTTATTAGACTGGACCAAAATATTTTTTTCCTTCAATATGGCTTTGTAAGGATATCTTAATAAAAAAAACATGCTTATTTAAAACAATTCTATGAATTAGGTGTTGTATTTAATAACTTATAAAATTTGTTTATACACATTAGAAACTTACTTGACCCTTAAAGATTTGATACGATTAATTGGTGTGGGGCTTCTGTAATCGGACCACAGGTGCCATGCTGTAGACAGGAAGTACACCAGATTGCAAACCAGCAAGATTACTACAGGCCCGTAAAAGAAACTCCACAGTTCTACACCTCCTACAAATTAATTACAAATTTTTTAGAAAATGTTATTGTAAATGCAATTAATTTTTATTTGAATCAAGGCCTTTTAGATTTTTTAATTCATCTAATCACAATCGGTTAATATAAAATTTTGAATGTCAATAAATATTTATGATTTTGTTTTTTTTATAACACAGCGGTATGTTCGTACTGATGTAATGAAAAAGAATTTCCCGAAATAAACGAACTCGAAGTAACTTGTAAAATGAAAAAAAAATTCTTGGCGAAGAAATTGGATGGAAACTCATTATTCAGTTTCCCAATGGCAAGCATTAAAAAAAAAACATTTTAAAAAAAATGTGTTTTTATTACCAGAATTAGCATTCAAACCTACTTCGTAAATTAACATTTTAGATTGTATAATTGACTGAAAATGTATTAAGCTGTAAAATAGCAAATTTATTTCCAAAATACGATTTGTTTACATTAGTAAACTTTGAACTTAGTGATTAGAGGACATTACGTAAGTTTATAATGTACTGAATACTGGATAAATGTACAAAACTTTTGCAGTATATAATTATATTTGAAGAAATATGATACATAAGTTTCATAATTTGATTAAATGGACTTAAAATTAAAAAAAACTAATTTCATGTTGTTCACCTTGAAACCAACACTTGTCTATTCCGAAGTTAGGCCGGATTATGTCTCCGGGCATATTGTGCGTCGTTATTGCTACAGCTAAAAAGATCAGGGGCAGTCCCCAACCAGCCAACAAATACCATTCAAATAATTTTTTCTCTTGACAATGGATGTGCCCCAATCTGTAACAGATATTATTTTTGTTAACAGAACAGAATTAGTTTTAAAATTATGTGCAGTGTATAAATACTACTGAGTAGGTGTGTCTTAGTTTTCTACGGATAAGACAGATCAGATCATATAACTTTAAAATATTAATAACAGTACTTTAAATTAATCTTTTATCTAGTGTCTAAATTACAGTGAAAAATTATTAAAAAATGTTAATGTTTTTATATATTTTAATTTCATGAGCAATAAAAATAATTTTGTAAGTTATCCTACACTTAATAGAAACAGTAAAACAGTTTGACATGTTATGAGTGCATTTTGTCTCATGTTATGAGTGGATGTAGGTGCTGCGTGCAGGCTGCACATCATTCTGATGTTACTCTTGTAGAGAAGCATGCTCGGATTTTTTAAAATCTAACTATAAATACAATTGAATTAACAGGAATAAGAAACAGACCTCATATACAGCACCACATTATAGACCTTTCGGTTTGACAAATTCCAAAAAGTAATCAAATTGTGCAGCAAAATTTTTTTTACAAGTAGAAAATTTTCAGACGCACCTAAGTTTTTCCATCGCAGAATCCGGTTTTGAGTCCAAATTTTCTCTTTACGTTTTCAATTTATTTTGTATTTTAAGTTCACCAATTAACATTTTAGAATTAGTTACTGTATAAGTTTCATCCACCATTTTTAATCAAATCCCAGTAGGGACATGTGATCCATCACACTCAAACTTACACAAAATCAACATGGGAATGATTGTACATGTAAAAAAATTGTTTTTAAACATTTTAAAAAGTACCTCATTTGAGGCTGTGTTCAAACACTTGGCCAACTAAATCACTATATCATTTACCAGTAAAAAACATAACAATTGTTTAATGAAGTGTTAGGCACAGTCTTCTGAAAAACACAATCGCTTCAGAATAAAAATAATTGTAGTATATTGCTAATCTGGCTGTAGTGATGGAAGTGAATTTCCAAAAAAACTTTTTTATCTTACTCTTTTTATACAATTCTATTTTCACCGCCATAATCAGCGTTAGTATCTGCACTTATTAGCAATTCAAACTTTAAAATTATGTACATTGTACATTTCAAAAATGAAACTTGGCTGCCGTCAATTTAAATTTCTTAATTTTAATGAATTTTGAAAATTCAAAATGCTAATTAGTGCGGTTTGTAATATTGATTATGATGGTGAAATTAGATTAAAAAATTGAGACAAAAAGTTTTTTAAAGATGAATTCTTAAAGATTTGAAATGGCTGCCATTTTGGAGCATATTTGTTCGGTATTAAACTTGTTCATGCTATTATTGCGATTTTTGTACCAAGTCTGAATCAAATCAGATCAAAAGTACAAACATGATAGTGCTAACACACATACACAATTAAATATACAGATATTCAGAATCATTCAGAGCTCATTTCAAGGTCACAGTTCTGGTTTTTACAACGTTACTGTTCCAGTAGCTCATTTTCCAAAGAAAACTTGCTAAAACCCATCTTTTGTAAAGATAATAAATAATTAACTAAATCATACATAGACTAGTGTGTAACACTTTAGTGTATTATAAAAGTTAATTAAATAAATATAAAATAGTATCTTGGCTGTACTTACACTGCACTTCTCCACATATTGAAAGAATTGATATTCAGCCAGAAAAAGCTACTCAGGAGCCAAAAGTATGTCAAGAATGCTGAAACATAACATAAATTATGAAGTAAATCTTAATATTTTTTATATTTCTCTGTTTGTATACGTTGAATTTAATTCATTTGGCAATTTAACAAGCACTGTAGTAATTATTTCCTGTAACGTGTATTGTAAAACCAACTTGAACAGTTACTGTGTCTTCCATTTACATTTTATTTACAATATATTTTACATCAATGAAGACAAGAGTTCAAAGGAACCAAAGTCGAGGTTTCAGGTTAAAACAGGGTCCCTGTAAGTGGTTGTAAATTAATACAATTATGGTTAAATAGTTTTGATTATATAAATTCTCTGATAAAATTTGGGAGTTGATTTTCATATCTTGTCAACCACTTGGTTTTCTTGCATCTTTCATACAATATTTATATTATTGCAACATAGCCACCAGACCACATATTTGAATAATTAGGATTATGACCTGTTTTTCCATCTAGTGGTCTATTTAATCAATTCGTAAAGGCTAACGAGGTTTCAAAACTTTATCATTTCATTTTCAGGCCTTAATACAAAATGTCAAATCCCTCTGTCGAGGTTGTCACAAAGTTAAACAAAACATTGAAAACACACGTCACAAACACTAAACACAATTACACGATAAAATTTGGTTTGGTCAAACGATACGTGCAACTTGTATGCCGTACATTTCCAGATCACAAATCCAATTCTCAGATTACTTTTTGAAGCATATTTGAAATCTACATATATGTATTATGGCCCAATAATCGTTGCGCTTGGATAAATTCATTAATCAGCAAAACCAATATAACAGTTTCAAAATGAAAATATTTGAATCTTAAGAAATTAATAGTATAGAAATGTAACTAACTATTAGCAGTCGTTAGATTTTCTTACTTTATATGTAAACTAAAATTTAAAATATTAATAAATGCAGATTTCAGTGGTGTATATGGAAGTGTATTCAGGTTTTTTTAAGAAAGTGTGTATGAAAAAAAAAAAAAATATTTTTGCTGGCTTTCATCATGTTAGCTAGAAAACTGTGTTAAATATATCTAAAATATTCAATTGCAATAACTTACCAAAAAATACACATTCCGTTTGAGTCTGCGGTGATGTGAAGGGTAGCTGCATGTAGCTGAGCGAGATGTAACCAATAGCTAGACTGCCTATAAAGCACATGACACATTTGCCTTGCAAGTCACGAAGTTCAGGTAGCAAAAGGTACACTGCTAGCGTGGATATAATAAAAATAATAGAAATAATCTGACACGAAGCGTATAGAATATATGTAGAGGACTTATAAGGGGATTCATCACGGAAACATATGAATGTATGGTATTGTTTGTATGTTGGGTCCGACTTGTTCACCATTAAACCTGTGCAGTATCTGAAACCAAAATATAGTTTATGTATCTTCAATCAGTTCATTACACCATTACACACACGCGCGCGTGCGCACACACACACACACACACACACACACAGAGCCATACATAGTTGACTTGTTCGCTCAATATGCCAACAAAATAAATAGTTTGCTTTGGCTCAAAACTTCATGCTGTCACATTATGTACTTTTAAAACTCTTATATCTGACACTGTGGAATAGTTTTGTTGTAATTTATTAATTTAATTTTTATTTAAACACACTCACAAGTATACTATCTTCGAATGTGGCACACTTTGTAAAATTTTATTAAATAAAAATTTCCTTCTTTCATCTGGGATATTTATTTAAACACCGAGTTTTATAATATTAGGCTACAGTTTTATAGCCTACTATCATAATATTTTACTGACCGACAGACGGACATATGTTCTCGTGTTACAAAGTATTTCTAGAGACCGTAAAAATGGGGTGTTCTTACAGCAGCTTTTGTAAATTTTTGTACTTTTTATCGTGAAATAATAAATCTGCTTTAAAAAATGTGTAATACTTAAACAAGCATTCATTTAAAAAAAAAATAAAATTTTCTATTTAAATAATATTCATATTAATTTTTTTCTTGACTTGTGTTGTCCTATTTCATTTAGTAGTTCTAAGCTGAAATATCTTCATTTGTTTCATATTCAATATTAGTTGGTTTTTATATTCATTTCATTATTTTAGATCGAGTACTAGCTTACGAATTGTTTTTAGAAGTGTACTCTGTAATTTGTTAACGGAGAGATACAGTGCTTAGATTGACAACAAATTGTATTTGTAACAGATATGTGTGTTCTAGCAGTAATAATAGTTAATTACACAAATATTTGATTTCTAGTATTATTCTGTTATTTTTTTAATAGTCAATGAACTCAATAGCACAATGAACTGAGTGGATAATCATTTGACGTATTTTGCGCATTTTAATACAGTATTAATGGAGTTTTTTGTGTTATTGCTAGAAGCCTTAAGTCTGTAATACATAGAGGTCTCACTGCATAGGAAATTGTTAAAAATGGAGAACGCTATCTATCAGAAGGGAAATGAACCATGTACTTTTAGGTTAGCTTTAAGACTACAGTTAGGCTATTTGTTAATGTATAAATGACTGATGTTATTAATTAAATACCTTAATTGAGTGTAAAATAAATTCACATCAGTGCAGCAATTAATAGATTGAAGGAAGGGCGGGTTTTTTAAAAAACCCAAAAAACGAGTTCAGAGCGCTCTGATGTCAGATTTTAGTACTACATGCATTTTACCTTTCATTCTGGCATCATGATTTTAACAATGGGTTGGAGCTCTATGTATTATAGACTAAGGACTAGAAGAAAGGTTGGTGTATTCTTATTACAGAATTACAAAAAAAAAAATCAACAAAAATTGGTTAAAACAAATTTACAACAAAATCTACTTTTGCAAGTGTATTCTCCTGTTTACAATACTACTTTATATTCCTTGAAAATTCTTGTTTTGAATTTTACTTTACTAAATTATGCAGTTTATTTTAATTAGGCTATATTTGAGGTTAATGTAATCTTATAGCATTTTTAAAATTTACTATTTGTTATTTTGTTTTCTTGTTAATTTACAGTCATATTTTAGTTTTTAGTATAACCATCTTTTTTAAATATTATACATTTACTAAATCTTACTGACTATGCACTCAGTGATAGACTAATATTAGGCAGATTCTTTGAACTTACTGGTCATCCCAAGTCTCATTGTCAAAAGTAAATAGTTCCTTCTTTGAATCTTCCCTGAATGTGTTCTCAAGAGGCGAGGATTCATCCACTAAGAAGAGAGCTTCACAGTTGTTATACAGTTCTATAGCCTTATCAGTGCTCACACATTTCACTTTATCTTCTAGGTACATGGTGTCGTTGTTTTTGCAACATGGTCCTCCTTCAGTCCCATGTAGATGTAGGCCTATTAGAAGCAGGACCAATTTGATCCCTATAAGCCACATGATAATTAATTAATTATGAATAATCTCAAGCTAGTGTAGAAAAAAAATTACAAATCAGGAAGTAGGCCTTATATGTAGTAAACTTTGCCAATGACCTATTTAATATAATTAAAATCCGGAGGGAAAATAGTAGAAAATTTGGAGAAATTATTATGCCTGTTAGATTTTCTCAATTGTCAATTTTCCGTTTTTGTTTTGGGCTAGAATAATTGTGTAAAATTGTTAGAGCAGTTTTTGAGAATTTTTTTTGAATGATTTTTATTGAAGCCGATAACTTTGAAATTTGAGTTATTAAAAAGGTTTTTAAAATGTTTCTTGAAATGGGCAACGACGTACTACAAATGGAACCAAAATTAATTGGTCCAACCATTTTTTCTGTAGATAAACAGTTAAGCATAAGTATTAAAAAAAGAAAGAATATCACTTTTGGATTTATTGGACTTTAAAATGGATGTACACAACACCTTATAAACCCTTTGCTTTATATGACCAAATAGTTATAGCGTAATATTATGAGGATCTAGAATATGAGTAGAGAATTAATAGAGGAATGTGATATTTGGGGACTTGAGGTAAACTTGGACAAAACGGAGTACGTATACATTGGAGAGTAGAGCAGGAATCTTCTACTCACAACACGCAAATCAAAGGATGTTACCAACTTACAAGTATTTGGGAATGACAATAACGAGTGATGGACTAATAGACACAGCGATAAAAGAATGAAACTTCCTGGGAAGAAGAACAATAATAATATTGAACAGCATCATATGGGATCAACAGATATCAAATATACAAGTAGAATATACAATTATAAAAAGTATAATTTCATATGGAAGCGAAGTACAGAAACAAAAAACAGAAAAATGTATTAAAGCTACTGAATTTAATTGGAGAATTGAATTGTACTGCAGGTCGGTTACAGATAAGGAATTTAAGAATCCGTGAAATCATGAATGTGGAGCACCATTGCAGACTCCATTAAGGCAAAACATCTTCGATGGTTTGGCCATGTCCAAAGGATAAACTTCCCAAACAGATTCTAAAATGGAAACCAAATGGACGCAGAAAAAGAGTAAGACCGAGACTTAGTAGAGAAGGAATTGTTAAGGAAGTGAGAGAGAAAAGATTGGATCAAGATCTGTGGAACGACAGAGGAAAATGGAAGCTAATCGGAAGAGGCCGGAGAACGTTTTAAGTCGAACTATGTTGGGTATATTAAGGTTAAAATAAATTCGTAACGGTTGAAGTGACATTTAAGGTTTGAAATGTTTGATCAAGTTATTTTGACTTGCATTACCGGTGATGTTGGAGGTTATACTGTATATTTTCTTTAACATCGACATATATTTCTAATAATGAACAAATAAGAAAATGTTAAACTGATGTATGTAATATCACGTATAACAAAATTCGATAGCTGCAAAACTTAGTTATTGTATTTACCATACATAAGCATATTTGGCATTTATTATTTGTATTGCCGAGTTCAACTTCTTTTATATAACATTTACAAAAATCTGATTTCACCATCGTAATCAGCGCATTAAAAAACTACCTACATACATTAGTATTAAGTGTCATCGAAAATACGAAAAATATTCCAATTACGAAATATTTATTTACGTAATATTGTTAAGAACGTAATTTTTTACATTTTATAAATGCGTTTCCATCACGTTAGCGAGACAGTTGCGTGTCGGGATTATTGAAGATCGTTCAGCATGCTTTTGTTAGTTATTTATTCGTTTAGGCTGCTACGTCGTACTATAATTATTTTTTTTCTTAACGTCCATACTTTATGCCAGTTACGCTAATGAGGAAGAGGGATCAGTGTTAACGGTAATAGAAAAGCAACAGGAGCAACTGCGGCTCGAACTAAGAACCTTTAGGTGCGCTGTTGAGTCACGCAGTAGACTGACCGATGCTTTGGATACTTCGACCATCGTGCCCCCCGGATTAAAAACGTTACTGTACTTAGGTACGTTATTGTACATTAGTGTACGTTAGGTGCAATAACGTGTGTAAATTATGTACAATAACGTATTGTTGTAATTATTATAGGCCTATTATTGTACGTTTTGTACTTATAATTTACATCTGATTCACGTTTAACAAGACTTATTATAGAAGTTATTATCAATTAAATAAATTATTCAAGGTTGTACCCGTGCTTTATCGGCTGCACAAAATGGCCGCAAATCCTAACCGAGTTGCGGGTTAGTGTTCTCGCGCCGCGCCACGACCTTAGTTAACCTTGAGCGAATGTAGCACCTTGTGGTCAGCACAATCGATGTTGATAATTTAATTTTAACCGCGGAACTGTTGTTCCGGATGCTGTTGAACGGGTGTTTGAAAATTGTCACCGCTTAATTATAAGAATGTAATAATGTGTTACGGCCTTGTCTGAGAAAAAAGAAAACATATTCGCCTGTCCTTCGTCAAGACCTTGACCGCTGGGTACACATTACTTGTTAAAGAAAACTGGTTTGTGTAGATAGGTTTGATTAAGTCTGCACAGTATTTTCCGTGATATTAAGATGTTATTCATCAGTCTATCGGACCAGTAAACAACAACAGTAGCTCAGGGAAGGAAGCTAATGGAAACAAATGTTTCGTTCAGAAAGGGTTCCGGATAATGGAAACAAATATTTCGTTCAGAAAGGGTTCCGACTAATGGGAACCAATATTCATTCAGAAAGGGTTCCGACTAATGGAAACAAATATTTCGTTTAGAAAGGGTTCCGGCTAATGAAAACAAATATTTCGTTTAAAAAGGATTCCGGCTAATGGAAACAAATATTTCGTTCAGAAAGGGTTACGACTAATGAAAACAAATATTTCGTTCAGAAAGGGTTATGGCAAATGGAAACAAATATTTCGTTCAGAAAGGGTTACGGCTAATGGAAACAAATATTTAGTTCAGAAAGGGTTACGGCTAATGGAAACAAATATTTAGTTCAGAAAGGGTTACGGCTAATGGAAACAAATATTTAGTTCAGAAAGGGTTACGGCTAATGGAAACAAATATTTAGTTGGAAAGGGTTACGGCTAATGGAAACAAATATTTAGTTCAGAAAGGGTTACGGCTAATGGAAACAAATATTTCGTTCAGAAAGGGTTACGGCTAATGGAAACAAATATTTAGTTCAGAAAGGGTTACGGCTAATGGAAACAAATATTTAGTTCAGAAAGGGTTACGGCTAATGGAAACAAATATTTAGTTCAGAAAGGGTTACGGCTAATGGAAACAAATATTTAGTTGGAAAGGGTTACGGCTAATGGAAACAAATATTTCGTTCAGAAAGGGTTACGGCTAATGGAAACAAATATTTAGTTCAGAAAGGGTTACGGCTAATGGAAACAAATATTTAGTTCAGAAAGGGTTACGGCTAATGGAAACAAATATTTAGTTCAGAAAGGGTTACGGCTAATGGAAACAAATATTTAGTTCAGAAAGGGTTACGGCTAATGGAAACAAATATTTAGTTCAGAAAGGGTTACGGCTAATGGAAACAAATATTTAGTTCAGAAAGGGTTACGGCTAATGGAAACAAATATTTCGTTGGAAAGGGTTACGGCTAATGGAAACAAATATTTCGTTGGAAAGGGTTACGGCTAATGGAAACAAATATTTAGTTCAGAAAGGGTTACGGCTAATGGAAACAAATATTTCGTTGGAAAGGGTTCCGGCTAATGGAAACAAATATTTAGTTCAGAAAGGGTTACGGCTAATGGAAACAAATATTTAGTTCAGAAAGGGTTACGGCTAATGGAAACAAATATTTAGTTCAGAAAGGGTTCCTACTAATGGAAACAAATATTTCGTTGGAAAGGGTTACGACTAATGGAAACAAAAATCCTGTAAAAAATATTTATTTCTAATGCAAACAGTTATATCTCCATCTGAAACTTTAGGGAATATATATTTCATTTTTTGTGTTTTAGTGTATTTATGTTGTTTCAAGAAAATCTGACAAATTCCAATACAAACTTGTATACCATCTTTTTGTCCCTTTAGGGAATGAATTCGGAAAAATGATTAAATACGTGTTTTAGAGTGTTTATCAAGATCCAATACAATTTTTTTTCAATGCAAAATTTTATATCCCTTTTTTACCCCCTTTTAACCTACAGGAAATGAATTTTGGAAAATTTCAGGGAACTTTGAAATAAACCTACAGGGAAATTTTAAATCCTATTTGGGTTTTTTTGTTTGGAAAATGCTAAATATGTTTTCATTATTTGTGCTTTAGAGTATTTATGTTAAGTTTCAAAAAGATCCGACCAAAACATATTTTCCCCAGTCCTTTTTTACACCTTTAGGGATTGAATATTGTAAAATCCCTTTCTTAGTGCAGGTTTTCATAAAAAGACGAAAATATCCTCAAAATTTCATATCTCTAGCTATTACGGTTCTGGCTGTGTATTGGTGCAGGACTTCTTTTATAAATATAGATGAACTGATCTGTTAGCGAATTTCCATTGGAGCAGATATGACTCGGGGCCATTTCTTACCTATAGAATACTTTTTAAGCATACATTAAAAAAAACGCACACTCACAGACCCACGCGCCAAGATCCTGTAATGATTGCTCTAATAACACGAAGGCATGGAGCATCGGCTTGCTAATCTTACTATGCCTTCCTTCGTTGACTGTTCTGTATATAGCCGCCTCGGTGGCCTAGTTGATAGCTTACTGGGCTTTCACCCCGAGGACCCGGGTTCGATTCCCGGCCAGGGCTTGGCATTTTCATACGCTATAAATCATCCCATCATCTGAATTAGCCCAAGCGTGCACAATAGTCGGACGTTAAAAAAAAAAAAAAAAAAATGTTCTGTATAATCTCAGCTGGATAATAAAATCAGATGACTGTTTAAAATGTCCTAATCAGTCCAACAACCAAGTGTCGTTAAATAGTTAAAACATTAGGCCTAATCATTATGAAAATTATGAAATCTTAATATTATACTTTTTTTCAATACCACTTTGCAAATATGCGTTGTGGATTCTTTAAAATGAGTATCTGCAAACAAAAATCATGCAGTCGGTGTAATAGAAAATGTTCAGCTTTTAATAATAGGCTGTAACGGATATAATGGAACGAGCATGCACAAAGTGACATTGACAGGGTAGATTGATACATTGTCAGCTTTTCCAGATTTAATACAGTACTGCCAATGTAGCAAAGGTCAATTTATTTATGACTTTTCCATCGCGTGGTAGGCTACACGTGTTGAAGAAAAATAATAGACGTGGGTCGTGATGTTGAATAATATGAAATTAGGAAAAGGAAAAGATTCATTGAACAAGGAAATAATTTTAAAGCGCTGAATGTTGCAATTGCAGTTTACGTCGTGTTTATTTACTCCATACTTAGGCCTACTCGTGTCTCTAAGCGTGCGTTTTTGAGGTTAAAAATACATTTATGAATGAATCGGCGAAAAGTTTTACAAGGAATGACAATTGTGAAAACCGTACTCGGAAAGAAAACAGTTCACCCGTTTTTAAAGAAATATGTGTAGCGACATTAGTACGGCAAATCGCATTAACCATGTTGAATGCGTAATTTATAAAAATTATGGTTCAGAAGGTAAAAAGAAAAAGAAAAATTACAACAATGAAAATCTTAACCTCAATTTCTCAAAACCGGTTTGAAAGATTTCGTAAAAACGTTAGTCATAATCTACTTGAAGAATTATATCTTGAGTTAATAAGATAACAAAGGGTAGAAATAAATAGACGTAATGAAATGTGGGAACAAATAGGCATAATAAAAAATTAGGAGCGAATAAGCGTAATAAAAGGAAGGGTCAAAGGCAGAGGAGCAAATAGGCCTTACAAAAAGACCTAATTAACGGAAAGAACAAATAGGCCAAATAAAATGCTGGGACAATACCTAGTAAAAAAATTTAGGAAGAAATAGATGTAATAAAAGGGAAGAGAAAATTGGCCTAATAGGTCAGAAGCAAATAGGCGTAATGAAATGTGGGAACAAATAGGCATAATAAAAAATTAAGAGCGAATAAGCGTAATAAAAGGAAGGGTCAAAGGCAGAGGAGCAAATAGGCCTTACAAAAAGACTTATTTAACGGAAAGAACAAATAGGCCAAATAAAATGCTGGGACAATACCTAGTAAAAAAATTTAGGAAGAAATAGATGTAATAAAAGGGAAGAGAAAATTGGCCTAATAGGTCAGAAGCAAATAGGCGTAATGAAATGTGGGAACAAATAGGCATAATAAAAAATTAAGAGCGAATAAGCGTAATAAAAGGAAGGGTCAAAGGCAGAGGAGCAAATAGGCCTTACTAAAAGACTTATTTAACGGAAAGAACAAATAGGCCAAATAAAATGCTGGGACAATACCTAGTAAAAAAATTTAGGAAGAAATAGATCTAATAAAAGGGAAGAGAAAATTGGCCTAATAGGCCAGAAGCAAATAGGCGTAATGAAAAAGGCCATTGATTGATCTTCGGCATATGTAGTTGTAATGTATTTATAATGTATTTAACAGAGAAAGAGGATCTAAGTACAGTACCATGGAATAGCCTAAACATTCAGCAGATTTTGCAATATAAACTGCCTCTAATTACCTTCTGTGATCCCATTGGGTTATTTGATTTGTGAAAATTTTACTGGACTGGTAAACAGCAGTTGTACAGAATTCAACTTTCCCTAACTTGCGGTTAATGGAACTATGAAAGTTTGGGGCGCTTTGACAGTAACGGATCCTGTGGTTTACCGTTGACAAGATCAGATTATTTCCCATCTCCACTTTGTTGCTTGAAGTGTTCACTTGTAACTAACATTTAAAGCACTGACGGATTTATGCAATTTTGTGGGTGGGGGCGGTTGGTTGGATGATTCAATTTACAAGAAAGCCTCCCTGGGGGGTGAAAATTTTGCAAATACCTTCAAAACCTAACACTATTAAGCTGTCTTAACACTTGAAACGCATATAAAATAAGTATAAAAATTTTCTCCATTTTAGACAAAAAAAAAAAATCACTTAATTTTCTTAGATTCCTAATTTTCAAAACTTTTGCAAAACTGGCTGCTTACATAACTTCCCCTGTTCCCAATATTATCTATAATTTTTTATATACATCCGCAGTCACTGCAATTGACAAGGACCCGTACCCTCGTCCTTATTAACCAAAGCGAGTCCAGTTAGTCACCACAACAGTTTCTCAACAAAGTTTTGATCAGTTTTAGAGTCGAGAAAGATCCTTCTGCTGTTACAGTTCACGCAGGAAGAGAAGAGAGAAGCAACATAAAATATCTAATTGATTAACCCCGTTCTCACCCTCAGTACAAGCATTACAAAGTGCACAAACGTACACTTTCCGTATATGTACATACGGACAAAGTTGAGATCGGGAGGATTTCGGAACCCTGTGAGGCTTCAGATGTCTCCTTGACTCTTTTCTATCGAAGCTGCGATAAGGAAGTCAAATAGGATCTGTTACATTTTTTATTTCTTTTGTCTCGGGAGGGGCGATCACCCCTTCGCCTCCCTTTAACCCGTCCTTGTTACAAACTTACAGCTGATTATATTGGAACAACAATACAGTATTTTCGCGATAATTCGGCATGTCCAGTAATCCGTCGGTGTAATAAAAAAAAAAAAACATTAAAATCCTACATCGGCAACCCCGAGCGCGTGTTAACTAAACGAAAAACAATGAAATTCGACGAGTTTATGGAGATCAAAGAATCTTTTTCTTAGTTTTTACAAGAAAGACTCAGGTTTTCTGTAAAAACTTCTGAAGAGATAATGCGTGACGAACAGAGATGATTTTAAAGCCACTGACGGGTGGTTCGATAAATTTAAGAAACGGTGCAACCCGTTTATTGTCTAATTCTGGTGAAAAACGTACTTGTGTGTGCGCGCGTGCGTGCGTGTGTTGTGTGTGTGTGTGTGTGTGTGTGTGTGTGTGTGTGTGTGTGTGTGTGTGTGTGTGTGTGTGTGTGTGTGTGTGTGTGTGTGTGTGTGTGTGTGTGTGTGTGTGTGTGTGTGTGTGTGTGTGTGTGTGTGTGTGTTGTGTGTGTGTGCGCGTGTGTTGTGTGTGTGTGTGTGTGTGTGTGTGTGTGTGTTGTGTGTGTGTGTGTGTGTGTGTGTGTGTGTGTGTGTGTGTGTGTGTGTGTGTGTGTGTGTGTGTGTGTGTGTGTGTGTGTGTGTGTGTGTGTGTGTGTGTGTGTGTGTGTGTGTGTGTGTGTGTGTGTGTGTGTGTGTGTGTGTGTGTGTGTGTGTGTGTGTGTGTGTGTGTGTGTGTGTGTGTGTGTGTGTGTGTGTGTGTGTGTGTGTGTGTGTGTGTGTGTGTGTGTGTGTGTGTGTGTGTGTGTGTGTGTGTGTGTGTGTGTGTGTGTGTGTGTGTGTGTGTGTGTGTGTGTGTGTGTGTTGTGTGTGTGGTGTGTGTGTGTGTGTGTGTGTGTGTGTGTGTGTGTGTGTGTGCGTGTGTTGTGAATGCGTGTGTGCGCGCGTTTTCTGTGTGGGTTCGTTTTTTGTTTGCAGTGTAATGTGATCGTTTACAATTTTAATTTGTAGATTTTAATACTGATGGTTGTGAAATAAGATTTTGAAGAAAAGAGCATGAAAAACATTTTAGGAAATCCGCTTCTATCGCGTCAGCGAGACAGCTGCGTGCCGAGATTACTTATGTATAGTAATACTCTTAAATCATTTTAAAGGTCAGCCAACAAAACACCACCTCAGTGTCACTACAACGTACGTCATTAATGACGCACGCGATTCCTGAAGATAGCAGAATGTTATACTGTATGGATAGTGGAAACATTATCGTACACAATTATTAATATTTTTATAATGTTTTCTATCTTACCTATATTTTTTCAGTACTGTACAAAGTTAAGTGCGTTTTTCAGTCAGAAATTTATTAAAAGAAAAAATAATAAAAAAATTACAAAAATTACGATAATTAGTGACGCAGTTTGTACGCAGCGAGAGTACAGTAGGCTACAAATCTACACATCCAGATAGCGTACCAGAATGGGCGTAGTAATTGGGAACAGTTGCTGGGACCAGACTTCTCAGTATTAGATAAAGCATGTGCGTTTTTGTTTTTCGCTAAGCCAATTAATTTGTTTCATAAAAAAAAATCCAAGTTTTTCCTAAATGGTAATATTATTCCTAATGCAATTCAAATATTGTTTACAAATATTTACTAACGAAATAGTTCTCAGTATTAGATAAAGCATGTGCGTTTGTGTTTTTTTGTTAAGCCAATTAATTTGTTTTGTAAAAAAATCAATTTTTTATAAACTAAATCCAATTTGTATTAGGAATATTATTCATAATACAATTCAAACAATGTTTACAATATTTACTTTTATAAAGTCTCCCCGCAGGGGGTGCAGACTAGCTGCACCTATTGAGAGGATTTAGACGTCCCTCGAGGTACCCGAGTCTAACACACACACACTTACAATACTACACTTACGACTTTAACACTTTACACTCACACTTACATTTAGGGAGGCGATAATAGCCTAAATGTGCTTTTCGCCTTAAAATAAAAAAAAGTACAACATTTACTAACGAAACAGCTGTAGCTAATTTCATTTTATTACGAGCAGGGAACCTACTTTCAACGATCTTGCTTGAATTTGTTGTCCCAATAAATGCCTTTTATTAACTCTCATACACTGTCGAAGATGTTTGCCAAATATTTGATGAAACTTTGACTGAATATTTTGTTCATATATTTGTAAAAGTTGTATCAAAGAAAACATCCACTTTATTTGTCACATTTTTTTAATCGGACAGGTTATTGATTAGTCCGATAATCAATCTATCGAAGGTCAGATAGATACCGGGGGACCCGTGCGAAACTTTGCACTATGAAAGTTTAAAGTAAACACAGCCTTTTGAATAAGAGTAGTCGTAGTTGAAAGGAAGGGCAAACATGTATAAAAAATAAATCGAAAAGCGATTGGTTTGAAATAATAATCACAAATTTATGAGTATATACATTTCATTGTATATTTCATTGTATATATGAGTAAAATTCATTATAGTAAATTTCATTACTGATATTGTTTTTTATAATATAAATTTTTACAGACCATTAAAATATCTCGTCAAAAATATTTGATGTAATAATTTAATCTTCTTGTATTTTTTGTATTTTTAATTTTCTTTAATGGATACAAACATGTTAATTGTTTTAGTTACCCTTGAAAAGGCTACATACAATTGTCCATGAGTAAAGACGGTATTTGGTAAACACAATCCTGCTCTTTGAAGTGTTTGTCCCTGCGACTTGTTTTGCAGTAATAGCAAACGCAATTTTAATAGATAAATGTCTTCTAGTCAATTGAAAAGGCATGCTTGATAACCTCTAACTGTATTTTGACATTTTATTGTACTTAGTATTTTATGATGTTCGTATTAACAATAGATAAATGCACGATGGAAGGAGAAATCACAAATATATTTGTGTAAAAACAGTGTATTGTCCAAAACATGTGTTTGGTATTCGAAATGCTTGTCCCGGCCTGTATGACGGGCAAAAATAGGGGACTGTCAGTAGGGCCACATAACTTATAAGTTTAGGCTAATGGTTTTTAATTAAATATTGAAATAGCTTTATTTATTGAAGCACATATTTATGATTTAGGCCTATTAATGCGTATTCATTTTTTGTAATTACAAAACTAGGTGTTAGTATTAGTAATAGAATGTAGTTTGTACAGCTTCAAAAGTAATCGTTTTAGAGTATACGCTACAACGGAAGGAACAAAGGCAAAAAAAGGCAATATTATGAGGTTATTACCTATGTATTTTGAAAATATTTGTCACAACGTGTCCACGATACATCTAAATTTGATAAAAGGGTTAGTTCGTCAAAGAATAGTTAAATTTATTTCATTAAACGTCTTTGATCAATGAAATTTAATGTTTCCTTGATAGTGTAATATGCCCTTTAGCAATGCTTAACGATCATTTCCATAAGGTTATCGCTGTTTCATTCAGTAGTAGTGTGCGTGCGTGTGTGTCAGTACGAAAGTACAATTTTCCCGTTTTTTGCAATTATTCTTAACAATTCTATTGTTTTTTTTTATTATCTTGTCGCGCCGTGTCTTTCTCCGTTGTTCGCTTTGTTCTTTTCATTCGATAACAGTTTAGCTTTGACATGTTTTTACAACGACTAGGGAGGTGCGTTATTCCGTATCAAGAGGTCCTGTTTGGAATTCTTGAAACGAAATCATGTTTTTTAAATTACATTTTTTAAAAATTGTATTGTTAGTCTATGTAATTAGGTATAAAAATGTGCAAAAAGTTCATATTTTTGGATATTTGCTTCCGCCGTCAGCTAAATAACTACGTTCCGTAATTTCTTTTCACGACGATAAATTTAACGCTGGCAAATATCGAAACACAAGCTTCTTAAATACTACTTCTATCGATTCTACGGCGACTAAACTAACGTCAGAAGGTCAAAGGTTTGTTGTTAACATCGAAGGTCAGATAGAATCTGCCCGTGTTCAACAGCTAAATTTTTGTGCGGCATCGCAACTGTATGATATAATGTACACGGAAAAGCAGCATCCGATCACGTAAGGCAGCAGGAGGCTGGAGGTAATCATGGCTGCAGTTTGAGTTGCGAAACATTAATAACACAGACGCAGTTCTTTGAAATAATTAGCATTAACACGGCGCTTAGCATTACACGCTTACCTTGGCCGTTCTCCAGACGCGCATTCATTTCCAGCTATTTATAATATTTCAATGTTTACCGCATATGAAGTATTTAACATATGTGTATATTGTGAAAAAGTTAAGAAAAATGTCCATTGTCTTGTACACTACTTTCTCGGAACGATTAGTCGAAGATGTAGGAAGCGTTCCAAATCTGATCTGCATAGGCTAAGGGTCCTTCTAGACGGTTATATCAGTTCTCAGTTCAGTTTCGGTTTCTGTTCTCGTTTCATTACAGTTCGGAAGGTTTGTTTTTACACGATCAGTTCAGTTCTTATTGTTCCATATTAGTTTCAGTTCTTTGCACAGCCCTGAACACAGCTCTGAACTCCTTTCGAAAGTACCCGTAGGTTTGTGTTTACACGATCAGTTCAGTTCTCACTGTTCTTATTCGTTTCAGTTCTTTGTACATCCCTGTACAGAGCTCTGAACTCCTTTCGAAAGTATGCGTAGGTTTGTGTTTACACAATCAGTTCAGTTCTCACTGTTCTTGTTCGTTTCAGTTCTTTGTACAGCCCTGAACAGAGCTCTGAACTCCTTTCGAAAGTACGCGTAGGTTTGTGTTTACACGATCAGTTCAGTTCTCACTGTTCTTGTTCGTTTCAGTTCTTTGCAAAGCCCTGAACAGAGCTCTGAACTCCTTTCGAAAGTACCCGTAGGTTTGTGTTTACACGATCAGTTCAGTTCTCACTGTTCTTATTCGTTTCAGTTCTTTGTACATCCCTGTACAGAGCTCTGAACTCCTTTCGAAAGTACGCATAGGTTTGTGTTTACACGATCAGTTCAGTTCTCACTGTTCTTGATCGTTTCAGTTCTTTGTACAGCCCTGAACAGAGCTCTGAACTCCTTTCGAAAGTACCCGTAGGTTTGTGTTTACATGATCAGTTCAGTTCTCACTGTTCTTATTCGTTTCAGTTCTTTGTACATCCCTGTACAGAGCTCTGAACTCCTTTCGAAAGTATGCGTAAGTTTGTGTTTACATGATCAGTTCAGTTCTCACTGTTCTTGTTCGTTTCATTTCTTTGTACAGCCCTGAACAGAGCTCTGAACTCCTTTCGAAAGTACGCGTAGGTTTGTGTTTACACGATCAGTACAGTTCTCACTGTTCTTGTTCGTTTCATTTCTTTGTACAGCCCTGAACAGAGCTCTAAACTCTTTCCGAAATTACCCGTAGGTTTGTGTTTACACGATCAGTTCAGTTCTCACTGTTCTTATTCGTTTCAGTTCTTTGTACAGCCATGAACAGAGCTCTGAACTCCTTTCGAAAGTACGCGTAGGTTTGTGTTTACATGATCAGTTCAGTTCTCACTGTTCTTGTTCGTTTCAGTTCTTTGTACAGCCCTGAACAGAGCTCTGAACTCCTTTCGAAAGTACGCGTAGGTTTGTGTTTACACGATCAGTTCAGTTCTCACTGTTCTTGTTCGTTTCAGTTCTTTGCAAAGCCCTGAACAGAGCTCTGAACTCCTTTCGAAAGTACCCGTAGGTTTGTGTTTACACGATCAGTTCAGTTCTCACTGTTCTTATTCGTTTCAGTTCTTTGTACATCCCTGTACAGAGCTCTGAACTCCTTTCGAAAGTACGCATAGGTTTGTGTTTACACGATCAGTTCAGTTCTCACTGTTCTTGATCGTTTCAGTTCTTTGCACAGCCCTGAACAGAGCTCTGAACTCCTTTCGAAAGTACCCGTAGGTTTGTGTTTACATGATCAGTTCAGTTCTCACTGTTCTTATTCGTTTCAGTTCTTTGTACATCCCTGTACAGAGCTCTGAACTCCTTTCGAAAGTATGCGTAAGTTTGTGTTTACATGATCAGTTCAGTTCTCACTGTTCTTGTTGGTTTCATTTCTTTGTACAGCCCTGAACAGAGCTCTGAACTCCTTTCGAAAGTACGCGTAGGTTTGTGTTTACACGATCAGTACAGTTCTCACTGTTCTTGTTCGTTTCATTTCTTTGTACAGCCCTGAACAGAGCTCTAAACTCTTTCGAAATTACCCGTAGGTTTTTGTTTACACGATCAGTTCAGTTCTCACTGTTCTTATTCGTTTCAGTTCTTTGTACAGCCATGAACAGAGCTCTGAACTCCTTTCGAAAGTACGCGTAGGTTTGTGTTTACATGATCAGTTCAGTTCTCACTGTTCTTGTTCGTTTCAGTTCTTTGTACAGCCCTGAACAGAGCTCTGAACTCCTTTCGAAAGTACGCGTAGGTTTGTGTTTACACGATCAGTACAGTTCTCACTGTTCTTGTTCGTTTCAGTTCTTTGCACAGCCCTGAACAGAGCTCTGAACTCCTTTTGAAAGTACCCGTAGGTTTGTGTTTACATGATCAGTTCAGTTCTCACTGTTCTTATTCGTTTCAGTTCTTTGTACATCCCTGTACAGAGCTCTGAACTCCTTTCGAAAGTATGCGTAAGTTTGTGTTTACATGATCAGTTCAGTTCTCACTGTTCTTGTTCGTTTCATTTCTTTGTACAGCCCTGAACAGAGCTCTGAACTCCTTTCGAAAGTACGCGTAGGTTTGTGTTTATACGATCAGTTCAGTTCTCACTGTTCTTGTTCGTTTCAGTTCTTTGCAAAGCCCTGAACAGAGCTCTGAACTCCTTTCGAAAGTACCCGTAGGTTTGTGTTTACACGATCAGTTCAGTTCTCACTGTTCTTATTCGTTTCAGTTCTTTGTACATCCCTGTACAGAGCTCTGAACTCCTTTCGAAAGTATGCGTAAGTTTGTGTTTACATGATCAGTTCAGTTCTCACTGTTCTTGTTCGTTTCATTTCTTTGTACAGCCCTGAACAGAGCTCTAAACTCTTTCCGAAATTACCCGTAGGTTTGTGTTTACACGATCAGTTCAGTTCTCACTGTTCTTATTCGTTTCAGTTCTTTGTACAGCCATGAACAGAGCTCTGAACTCCTTTCGAAAGTACGCGTAGGTTTGTGTTTACATGATCAGTTCAGTTCTCACTGTTCTTGTTCGTTTCAGTTCTTTGTACAGCCCTGAACAGAGCTCTGAACTCCTTTCGAAAGTACGCGTAGGTTTGTGTTTACACGATCAGTACAGTTCTCACTGTTCTTGTTCGTTTCAGTTCTTTGCACAGCCCTGAACAGAGCTCTGAACTCCTTTTGAAAGTACCCGTAGGTTTGTGTTTACATGATCAGTTCAGTTCTCACTGTTCTTATTCGTTTCAATTCTTTGTACATCCCTGTACAGAGCTCTGAACTCCTTTCGAAAGTATGCGTAAGTTTGTGTTTACATGATCAGTTCAGTTCTCACTGTTCTTGTTCGTTTCATTTCTTTGTACAGCCCTGAACAGAGCTCTGAACTCCTTTCGAAAGTACGCGTAGGTTTGTGTTTACACGATCAGTTCAGTTCTCACTGTTCTTGTTCGTTTCAGTTCTTTGCAAAGCCCTGAACAGAGCTCTGAACTCCTTTCGAAAGTACCCGTAGGTTTGTGTTTACACGATCAGTTCAGTTCTCACTGTTCTTATTCGTTTCAGTTCTTTGTACATCCCTGTACAGAGCTCTGAACTCCTTTCGAAAGTATGCGTAAGTTTGTGTTTACATGATCAGTTCAGTTCTCACTGTTCTTGTTCGTTTCATTTCTTTGTACAGCCCTGAACAGAGCTCTAAACTCTTTCCGAAATTACCCGTAGGTTTGTGTTTACACGATCAGTTCAGTTCTCACTGTTCTTATTCGTTTCAGTTCTTTGTACAGCCATGAACAGAGCTCTGAACTCCTTTCGAAAGTACGCGTAGGTTTGTGTTTACATGATCAGTTCAGTTCTCACTGTTCTTATTCGTTTCAGTTCTTTGTACATCTCTGAACTCTTTGTTATAAATTGAACGTAGGCTATTAATTTTTGATTTTACCATCGCCTTTTTAGCCTTTTTATCGTAATACTGGTATTTCCTAAATATGGCAGTGTAAGCAGCTTCCCTAATGTTTGCATTGTGATAGCGTGCGTCTGTATTGTTCCATACGGTGAAGTGTTCTTAAATGTCAATGAACTCGACAACAATATCGTGATCCTTGGACACTGCGACACGCATTGGGCAAGATTTTCAAGAGAACTGACGTGAACGCGCTTGTTTACTCTCAGGAATTGTAAGGACTGCAATGAAACAAACAGGCCTTACCATCCAGTCCTCAGTCTCCTTTCAGTGGTTAATTTTTACACGTGGAAAAACTGACTGAAACTGAACTGACGACTGAAAAGGACCTTCAGTAGTCCATGATATTCAGCTACAATGAAAGGGGATCTAAATAGAGAACAATTACAGTTGAAGTAGGAACTTAATCAAAAGCCCTAGAGATATTTTGTCAAACTAACTTTGAAGTTGGTGGCAAATCAACATAGTCTACAAAATAAACGTGGTCCTGAGTTTTGCTACCAAGACGCTGTAATACAGATTTTTTAGATCCAGCAAGCATTGAAATGCCAATTACTGAAGCCAAGTGCATTACAGAAGTATACAACCTAGTCATTTATTAGTGAAATGTGGTTTAGGCATTTTGCGATGGACAGATCTAATGAACACCACCTGCCATCGGAATTCTGTGATATTTTACTATCAGCAATGGAAACGATTTCATAATAATTGACTATATTCGCCCTATTAAGATACTGACCGGCTATGTAACTGGTTTAGCGTTGTTTATTTTATTCAAAGTACAGTATATGCGCAACAGTACAAAATCTAGTGGCCTACATAGCATTTAGTTTGTATTTTTAGCAAGAACAAAACGTCGGACTCTTTATAAACAAAGAAAATCTTTTGAATGTTTTCACAGCGGCTGAAATACACATTTCCGTACGTAGCGTGTCCTTTAGTTACTTATGCAGTAATTTTTGACATTTTCCTTTTGAAATTTGCCTTCTACTTTGGAATTGTACGTTCTCTCTATACGAAGTATATCTTGTGGTCAAATTAGGCATTGTCTAACCCGTTTTTGGATGAGTAAAAAAAAGTGAATTTTACTTTTATGTCCTTGAGAGTGGGTGCGGATCGTAGTACCGAACTGACTGATTTCCTTTGCTATTTTTTGGAAGAAATTTTAATTTTCGTGAACAGTTTTTGTTTTCAATCAAGATTCTTAATAGTTTATAATAATGTGGCCGTACTTAGTGTCTCGCTGACGTGATGGAAGCGAATTTTCAAAAAGTACCTCATCACGTACATTTTGCCAAATAATGCGAATATTTTTTTCCATTTTACAAAAGAAGAACTCGGAAATGTATAACTTTTTATCTTACATTGTTTTAATATGTGGTTTCACCTTTCTCGATCAGCATAAAAAACTGCATCGATTTTTAAAAAAATATGAAAAACTAAAAATGCTAATTTAAGCATACATTGACGCTGTTTGCAAAGATGAAATCAATAATTGAAAATAGTAATGTTTTTTCAAGATTTTGAATTACCGCCATTTTGAAACGAACAAATTATGTATATTAATGAACTTTCCAAGCGTTTAAAAGAATTTAAGTCGTTTATACATAATTTAAAAAAAAAACACGAGCATGTTTGTGTACTGTTTTTGTACCATTTATCAAGCCTGCTTTTAGTTGCGGAGGGGATAATGTGTCTGTTAAACAAGACCTTGACATTAAAGCAGAGCTTCGCTGAGCGAATAATCACTAAAACACGTAGCCTGCATTGCTGAAGGTGTCGACGTGTTTATTGGTCATTTCCCGCGTCACGTGGCGCCAGTCCAACTGCGCACACTTGGCAATTTTGAAAAATCGCTTACTACGTTGTCAAACGAGACTGTTCACACTGATGCGAGCCACGCTGGCGATACTACCCATATGTGGCTACCATACATGCCAGGAGTGATTTTTGTTTGGAAATGTGACCATGACGGCTCATTGGGCGCATTTGCGTAAGGATGGAAAGCAAAGATAGATATTTTATTAAAAAAACAACAATGATTTCATACCGATGTTTTGTCCCGATATATCGATATTATCAATATCGTAATGAGAAAGCCTGGTGGTGTTTCTTCTAACTGTTCTACTGGAGCACAATGTTGCTTCAATTATCAGCGGGTCAGCTTATCACTTCAGATGGCGACAATGCCAGTTGCATTTTGGCTCTTTGCAGCTAGATTTCCGATGTCAATTTGCCAGTGCTTTACTTTATATGTCTGTAACTGTTACCTACTTATGCACGGACTGTCTTGGTTGGTGGAGTGAGTGTTGGATTTTGCTATAGAGGAATTTTTCGAGTGATTTTTTGTTTGTTTTAATTCATATATTTATGTTTATTTATGCATGCTATTATTTACTTTATCTATAAAAAAATAAACACTTATACTTACAAATATATATATATATATATATATATATATATATATATATATATATATATATATATGTGTGTGTGTGTGTGTGTGTGTGTGTGTGTGTGTGTGTGTGTGTGTGTGTGTGTGTGTGTGTGTGTGTTATTTTAAGGCGAAAAGCATATTGAAGCTATTATCGCCTCCCTATATGTAAGTGTGAATGTAAAGTGTTAAGTCGTAAGTGTAGTATTGTAAGTGCAAATGTGTGTTAGACTCGGGTACCTGAGGGACGTCTAAATCTTCTCAATAGGTGCAGCTACTCTGCACCCCTGGGGTGTGTGTGTATATATATATATATATATATATATATATATATATATATATAAGTATAACATAATATAACTATAATTTCTACGGTTCATGATAACATAAATGATATTTACTAATAAGCCGCCTCGGTGGCCTAGTGGATAGCGTACTAGGCTTTCACCCCGAGGACCCGGGTTCGATTCCCGGCGAGGACTTGGCGTTTTCATACGCTTTAAATCATTCCATCGTCTGCATTAGCCCAAGTGTGCACAATAGTCGGACGTTAAAATTACTAATATGCGTAATAGATTTATTTTAAAAATCCTAAAAACATCGACTTTTTGTCCCGATATTTTAACGCCTTCGATTTCTTTAAATGATACATCGAAACATAGGAACATCTATGATTAAAAAAATTCTTGCCATTCCTGCTGATAGGACAGGATGTTCTTTACTGATTATTTGCTTTCCTGAAATTGATGTCCGCTCTCTCGATATGAATAATAATAAAACTCAACATTTAATTGAACTGTTTTAACACAAAGAAGTTGAAATTAGAAAATAATAAAAAAAAAACATATGAATTTGTGTTCTGTTTTCAATACTGCCGGTTGATACAGCCTATAGAACTGCAGGAATTTATTAATGAAATACATTACACGCTCAAGTAAAATATTATTTAAAATGACAAGGAAATATTGGTAGGAATATTTGTTTACTACAAGCTTTCCAAACATGTCATACTTATTGCCCAAACACGTCACAAAGTAAACTGCGATGACTTACATTTTTCATAAATTGTATAAAGTAGAGCGTCTGTGGGTTTGTTTTATACAACTGAATGTCTACTAGTATTCTTTATACATATTTTTTAAACGACCTACTTTGTTTTACCCAAACACGCCATGAACTGTACACGTAATGTAACAACGATAACATTTTAACATTTTCTATTTTTATAATCACCAAAGAAACGTCCGATTTATAAACAACTATCGATTATTACTTCAAGTAGTCGAAATTAATGAAACATCGAATGAAGCAAAACTACATAAATTTGTAGTGGAAATATAAATAACTTGCATAACATGGGCTCGCCTAGTTACATCATCCCTTTAGTGTTTTCCAAACCCGTCATAACTATTACGATATCAGAGAACCACAGTGACGCGAGCGGATGACATTTCCTGACGCCTTGCAATTTGTAACCGGAAGTAATATCAGAAGCAGCTAAATATACAGCGGACAGGCCATTGATTTATCGTGTACTCTTTGAACATTACTCACAGTTAGACATGTTGCAACTTCAAAAACATATCCGCATTGCAATGCCATTTACGTCTTGGCAACACAAAAATTTGCAATATATTCGTGATAGACGTAATCGAAATATCTCTGGATTCTGTGACCTCATTGTACTCTGAAGAAAGTGGAAGTGGGAAAATAACAGACAGAATCTAAGCTGGGTTGTGGGATATCCGTTCTGCATTCTGTGACTTAACTGTAGAGCTCTGAAGAGAAAAGTAAGTGAGGCCATAGCAGGTATAATCCGATCTGAGTACTAGGATATTCTTGCTGGATTATGCGATTTAACTGTATACGTCTGAAGAGACGTGGGAGTGGGGCCAGAACACTGAACACAGAATCTGAACTGAGTACTGGGATATTCTTGCTGGATTCTGTGATCTTACTGTAGACCTCTGAATAGAAGTGGGAGTGGGGCCAGAACAGACAGAATCTGAACTGAGTACTAGGATATTCTTGCTGGATTCTGTGATCTTACTGTAGACCTCTGAATAGAAGTGGGAGTGGGGCCAGAACAGACAGAATCTGAACTGAGTACTGGGATATTCTTGCTGGATTCTGTGATCTTACTGTAGACCTCTGAATAGAAGTGGGAGTGGGGCCACAACAGACAGAATCTGAACTGAGTACTAGGATATTCTTGCTGGATTCTGTGATCTTACTGTAGACCTCTGAAGAGAAGTGGGAGTGGGGCCACAACAGACAGAATCTGAACTGAGTACTGGGATATTCTTGCTGGATTCTGTGATCTTACTGTAGACCTCTGAATAGAAGTGGGAGTGGGGCCAGAACAGACAGAATCTGAACTGAGTACTAGGATATTCTTGCTGGATTCTGTGATCTTACTGTAGACCTCTGAATAGAAGTGGGAGTGGGGCCAGAACAGACAGAATCTGAACTGAGTACTGGGATATTCTTGCTGGATTCTGTGATCTTACTGTAGACCTCTGAATAGACGTGGGAGTGGGGCCACAACAGACAGAATCTGAACTGAGTACTAGGATATTCTTGCTGGATTCTGTGATCTTACTGTAGACCTCTGAATAGAAGTGGGAGTGGGGCCAGAACAGACAGAATCTGAACTGAGTACTGGGATATTCTTGCTGGATTCTGTGATCTTACTGTAGACCTCTGAATAGAAGTGGGAGTGGGGCCACAACAGACAGAATCTGAACTGAGTACTAGGATATTCTTGCTGGATTCTGTGATCTTACTGTAGACCTCTGAATAGAAGTGGGAGTGGGGCCAGAACAGACAGAATCTGAACTGAGTACTAGGATATTCTTGCTGGATTCTGTGATCTTACTGTAGACCTCTGAATAGAAGTGGGAGTGGGGCCAGAACAGACAGAATCTGAACTGAGTACTAGGATATTCTTGCTGGATTCTGTGATCTTACTGTAGACCTCTGAATAGAAGTGGGAGTGGGGCCAGAACAGACAGAATCTGAACTGAGTACTGGGATATTCTTGCTGGATTCTGTGATCTTACTGTAGACCTCTGAATAGAAGTGGGAGTGGGGCCACAACAGACAGAATCTGAACTGAGTACTAGGATATTCTTGCTGGATTCTGTGATCTTACTGTAGACCTCTGAATAGAAGTGGGAGTGGGGCTACAACAGACAGAATCTGAACTGAGTACTGGGATATTCTTGCTGGATTCTGTGATCTTACTGTAGACCTCTGAAGAGAAGTGGGAGTGGGGCCACAACAGACAGAATCTGAACTGAGTACTGGGATATTCTTGCTGGATTCTGTGATCTTACTGTAGACCTCTGAATAGAAGTGGGAGTGGGGCCACAACAGACAGAATCTGAACTGAGTACTAGGATATTCTTGCTGGATTCTGTGATCTTACTGTAGACCTCTGAATAGAAGTGGGAGTGGGGCCAGAACAGACAGAATCTGAACTGAGTACTAGGATATTCTTGCTGGATTCTGTGATCTTACTGTAGACCTCTGAATAGAAGTGGGAGTGGGGCCAGAACAGACAGAATCTGAACTGAGTACTAGGATATTCTTGCTGGATTCTGTGATCTTACTGTAGACCTCTGAATAGAAGTGGGAGTGGGGCCACAACAGACAGAATCTGAACTGAGTACTGGGATATTCTTGCTGGATTCTGTGATCTTACTGTAGACCTCTGAATAGAAGTGGAAGTGGGGCCACAACAGACAGAATCTGAACTGAGTACTGGGATATTCTTGCTGGATTCTGTGATCTTACTGTAGACCTCTGAAGAGAAGTGGGAGTGGGGCCACAACAGACAGAATCTGAACTGAGTACTGGGATATTCTTGCTGGATTCTGTGATCTTACTGTAGACCTCTGAAGAGAAGTGGGAGTGGGGTCACAACAGACAGAATCAAAGCTGGTCACTGGGATATCCTTGAAGAATTCTGTGACTTAACTGCAGTGCTCTGAAGAGAAAAAGAAGTGAGGCCAGAACAGACATAATACGAGCTGAGTACTGGGATATTCTTGCTGGATTCTCTAATCTTACTGTAGACCTCTGAAGAGAATTGGAAGTGGGGCCAGAGAAACGTTTGAGCTGAATACTGAGATATCCCTGCAGCTGTTAGGCACTATTCTTACTAAACGCTTCAGTATTACATGAAATGTTTGAGAAAATATTATTTATATTCTTGTGTTAAAACATCTTGTATTATGCTAAGGTAGTGTTTTTACCTTAAGTAAAGATAATTAATAATTATTTGTAAAAAAATAAATTTCGTTATTGTGAGTACACTTAGCTAGCAGCTGCTAATCCTAGTATTGTCTTTTCACCCATTTTTTTTGATTTTCGGAGTAACTAAATTAAAAAAAACTATCAACGTAATTCTACGTTGATGTACTCAAGTTTAAAGAATAGGCCTATGCATTCCGATTTGCGCTAGATTCACCGTAGTGTTAACAAAACAAAGAAAGATTTCATTGTTCCCCCTCCCCCCCTCTCTCTCTCCCTGTGTGTGTGTGTGTGTGTGTGTGTGTGTGTGTGTGTGTGTGTGTGTGTGTGTGTGTGTGTGTGTGTGTGTGTGTGTGTGTGTGTGCATGCATGCGTACATATATTGTACATATATTATATATATATATATATATATATATATATATATATATATATATATATATATATATATATATCGTGTTTTCTAGTTTATTTGCCCCGCAGGGGTGCAGACTAGCTGCACCTATTGAGAGGATTTAGACGTCCCTAGTGGTACCCGAGTCTAACACACATGTACACTTACACGCTTTGCACTTACGACAACACTTTACACTCACACTTACATTTAAGGAGGCGATAATAGCCTCAATGTGCTTTTCGCCTTAAAAAAAAAAAATAGTTTATCTGTATTTGTGGTAGAAAATGTTTGTGAAGAACTTCGCTATAATGCTTTTTGAATATTTAAGTTTCAGGTATACAGAGATAAATACAGTTACAAAAGTATTTTATATGCAAAAAAATATCAAAAGTTTGAGAAAATGTCAAATGGTATCGTAATCGTTTATAATTCGTCTATTATTCTGAAATGTCACTTCTAAACAGTCAATAATGTTTTCCTTGCTTTAATACTGCTTACATAATGTATATTCTACATACTGTACCGGTTTTCTGTATACAACTTCAAACCAGATAAGTTATCACTCCTGATCCAAATGTAGGCTCCAGAATTTCCAAATAGTTTTTAATAAGATAAATTCTCATCATAAGGCTTATCTGATTATAAAAACATCAAAACGGTCATCATGCACGACGGAATTACTTTATTTGATCTTAAATCTTTTCGATACGGTTTTACTAAAATTTTAACTTTTTTATTATTGATCTTGTCTGCCGATTTGTTTTGCTTCCTTTGTAGCATATTCTGCTATTCGTTTCAACGACTTTTCCACAAGTAATTAGTATAAGCCAAGTTTACTAAAGATTATACTAATAAAGATAATTGGTCGCCTTATCAGTAGCATATTTTCACGTGGAAACCGTATTCCCGATCAAATTTATCTGACGCACGTTAACAGTGAAATATTCCTACATACTATTTTCACGTGGAAACCGTATTCCCGATCAAATTTATCTGACGCACGTTAACAGTGAAATATTCCTACATACTATTTTCACGTGGAAACCGTATTCCCGATCAAATTTATCTGACGCACGTTAACAGTGAAATATTCCTACATACTATTTTCACGTGAAACCGTATTCCCGATCAAATTTATCTGACGCACGTTAACAGTGAAATATTCCTACATACTATTTTCACGTGGAAACCGTATTCCCGATCAAATTTATCTGACGCACGTTAACAGTGAAATATTCCTACATACTATTTTCACGTGGAAACCGTATTCCCGATCAAATTTATCTGACGCACGTTAACAGTGAAATATTCCTACATACTATTTTCACGTGGAAACCGTATTCCCGATCAAATTTATCTGACGCACGTTAACAGTGAAATATTCCTACATACTATTTTCACGTGGAAACCGTATTCCCGATCAAATTTATCTGACGCACGTTAACAGTGAAATATTCCTACATACTATTTTCACGTGGAAACCGTATTCCCGATCAAATTTATCTGACGCACGTTAACAGTGAAATATTCCTACATACTATTTTCACGTGGAAACCGTATTCCCGATCAAATTTATCTGACGCACGTTAACAGTGAAATATTCCTACATACTATTTTCACGTGGAAACCGTATTCCCGATCAAATTTATCTGACGCACGTTAACAGTGAAATATTCCTACATACTATTTTCACGTGGAAACCGTATTCCCGATCAAATTTATCTGACGCACGTTAACAGTGAAATATTCCTACATACTACACGTTTAACCTGGTATTCTATAGTCTAAAGGGGCTTATGCGTGTTTGTTCACCTAACTCAACCAGTAGTTTATTCTGTGTTGTTTTGATTTCGTGCAAAACAAATGTGTCATACTCACCGGTTTACAATAATACTGATAACTTACCGGTTGTTTATTTCTGTTTATCAGTTTAAATTTGAACTGTCACGCTTTGTTGTTAATTGCCTTAGTGCGAGCGAAACAAAACAGAAATACGTTGCCAGTGCTTTCTGATTTTATACAAGGTCTATTTCCAACTCTGTTGGACGAGCACAAACAATGCTTTCTCGACTTTGTGGCCGTAAATGTCTTCCTTCGCTAACACCATCCAGTGTATATGTAAACAATCCGATATTGTTTAAGTCAAGCTTAAAAGCAGCCGATGACGTTTCAAATTGACAAGATAATTCCTCAGTACCGTGCGATATTGCTGTCACTTCCACTGGTTTTCTCAGGCCCTGAAGAAAAGGTCATCCAGCCACCTCGGTGCCTTTTGCTGATTGTTGTTTAGAAATGCCCATTTCAATTATTCGTACATTTCTTTGTCACAACTAATATAACTGGCCACTCCAGTTTTCCATTCTTACAGCCTTCATGGTGTCAACCCACTTCAGAGTTGACGGTGGTTTTAATTGTAATGCTGCGAAAAAGTCTGTCGTTTCGCTGTTCACTAAGTTCTGTCTGATTTTTGTAAATAATTCCGTTTCGTGAAAAAATTACATAAACATTAAATTACATAAAAAAATAAGGGTAAGCCGATAGGCACGTAGTACTGATGTATTCTACAGTAGTTTAAATATGTATTATAATAAATTATATGTTTTTTTTCTGGTGTTTAACGTCCGACTATTGTGCACACTTGGGCTAATGCAGACGATGGGATGATTTATAGCGTATGAAAATGCCAAGCCCTGACCGGGAATCGAACCCGGGTCTTCGGGGTGAAAGCCCAGTACGCTATCAACTAGGCCACCGAGGCGGCTTATATGTGTAAGTACGAATGGTGACAGGCATATATCTGAGCTTTTATCTCTTTGTGGCTTTCTTCAACGTTGATACGTTTCTTTTCTTCTAAATAAGACCTAAAGCAATCTAAATGTTGAACGAATTTTCATTGAAAAAAGTGCTGTATTTCATCATAGTATGACTTAAACCATGGTCCTTGAAATATGATTAGTTTTTCGGACACAACTATTTGATTTCCAAATTGGGCTTATGTTTTTAAAATGACACAAGCCTATGTATAATTTTTCCGGTACGCGCGCGCGTGCGTGTTCTAAATTTGAACAGCATCTGTAACCCTTGAAATAGTCTACTTGGCTTTGTTTGTCGTTAAGCCTAACAACATTGAGGTCAGCGTCAGTGTGGATGAATGATAGCGGGTTTTATTTTTACTTTTGATGAGGGCGCCTACATGGAGGTAGAGTGTTCAAAGATACCGCAATGGCGTCCGTAGATAAATCAAGTAGGTCCACGTTTAATGCCGCTGTTAAGAGATTTGTAGTGAACAAATAGTTCTGTGGGAAAATAGTTCTAATTTAATAAAATCGGTTCATTAGATTTTATCAAAACTGTGGTATTTTATAAAAGATTTAAAAACTCAAATCAATAAATATGACATTTTTTGATTCAAGAGTAAATTAATTAGTCTGATTTTGTTTTTACATTTATCTCACTATACGATTTGTGAAAAAAATCTAAATTGAGTGATAAATTTATGTTTTTTAGGTATGTAAAAACAGCTGATTTACCCTTGAGTTTTGTCCACGTGTGCGTACATATTGCTGGAGATTAATCTAATTGACAGGATGAAATTTAGCACGCAGAATCTAGTTTATCTACTCTATATCTCGGGGTCATTTTTCAAAAACAAAAAATTTAAAACCCCATCGTAAAAAAATAATTTTTTTTCAAAATCAGCTCTAACGTTTTTTGAGTTTTTCTCAGTTTTAACGCATAAGTAACCAAACAAAATGTAGGATAAATACTACGGGTGTGTCTTCAACAAATCAAGTTCGGCTGTCAAAAAAATGTAAACAAATAGTTCATCGAATTTTGCTCAAATTTCGGTCGAATTATAAAAATTCATGACTGAACGCTTTTATAACAAATTTGAAACAAAGCAAATTACGCTTCGGGAGTGGTCTAAATCGAAAAAACAAAAAAATAAACCCTGACCACTGTCCGGTTTTGCCGTTTCGATTTACTCGTGATTTAATATTTGGTACGCTGATATCATTTACAGTTCTTCGTATACTTTCATATTTTGTTGTGTGCACCAGATTTTACCGAACATCGTACCAAACCCGAACCAGATTTTTGGTTTTAAATGTGAGAAAGTTTGTGTAAAGATATTGCACCATTTATTTTGTTTTGGTTTGAAGACGGCGTTTGTGTGAGAGCTGCCAGAATCCAAAAGAGAAAAACAAAACAAAACCCGATTGCGGTTATGTTTTAATCACATATCGTCACGGAAAATCAAGGAATAGGACCTGGTACGATACGTTCATGATTACTGGAAGCATCGAACGTAAAAGGCCTAATAAACTGCCCAATGAAACTGTAAAAAGGTACAACAATCACTTATTCGCAGTCCTCAAAAATCTATTGTCACTGCAGCACGTGAATTCATCAAAACATTACAGATTGCGAATTCGTAAAACAAAAATAATTACTGTGCATAATCGTTTCTTAACTGATAAAAACTTTCTAAAGAAGATCGTGTTTTCTGATAGACAAGTTCCGTGTTTCTGGAAAAGTGAATAAATACATACGAATATGGGGCTCATGTCCGGGAACACTTTAGAGGCAGACCCAAAGTAAACGTTTAGCGCGTTATTTCTCATGACAAACGCATTGGTCAGTTTTTCTTTAATGAAGGAATGTTAATGGTAACATTTATTTAAACATGTTAGAACATTTCGCATAGAATATACAATACAATTATAAAAAGTATAATCTGATATGGACGCGAAGTATGGCCACTGAAAAAAAAGAAAAATGTCTTGCGGCTACAGAAATGGACTGTCGGCGAAGGGCCGCAGGTCGATCGAAACGCGAAAAGATAAACATGAAATCATGGATGCAATGCGCATCATTATAAACGACATTAAATAAGTTTCGGTGGTCCAAAGGATTGACGAAAACCGCTTCCCAAACAGATTCTAAAATGGAAACCACAAGGTCGCAGAAAAAGAATACGGAGACAAAAGTGAGAAGGAATTGATAAGGACGTAAGAGAGAGAGAGAGAGAGAGAGAGAGGAGATTGAAACAAGATCTATGGAACGGCAGAGAAAAAATGAAAGCTAGGAATCGGAAGACGCCGGAGAACGTTTTAAGCCGAAGAAGAAGAAGAAGAAGAAGAAGAAGAAAATTTTGCCATGTGATTGTACAAGATGATGCCCCACAACAAAGGAACATGTTAGAGGTCACTTGCAAACATAATTTCACTAAGCCGGTAGGCTCTACGAAGTCCGCACCCTCACACTTATGATGTTTTCGTTTGGGATTTTGTCACAGATCAAGTTTACAAATTCGTTGAAATTAATTTAACTTGACAGCGGGCAGGTTAATTTTCATAATTTAAATGCAAATTTGAAAGTTTAAAATGCAGATTTTAACGCTTACGTTGGTGAAATCAGAATTTCAGTAAAAGATATGGTGAAGAAAACTTGGAAATTCGTATCTATCGCGTCTGTGAGGTGGATTGTTTTACACAGTAACGAGGAAAGTAGCTGACGCAGTAATGTGAGCAAAACGTTACTGCTTATCGATGGAGATAGTGGTTACGACATATTCTTGCCGGTTTTTCAAAGTACTTGTAATATTGCATAAGCAGTTATCAATTCATTGCTATTATATAAATAAATGCCTGCTTTATAATCGGCTTTTTGTAATTGTCAATGTGCATCTCGGCCGGAGCGTACAGGTCAAACCTATTGGTAAATCTTCAGAAGATCATGAAGTACTGAAGCACTGTCAGCGCTTGTTTGGTTTAAAGGTATTACTAGATGACTTGATTGCGTATTGCGCGCTACAGTGTGTATCATAAATTTTGAGCCAAAAACGGGCATTAAAAATGCAAACATTTTTAATTTTGTAAGATAAGTTTTCTAATAAAAATAGGCCAATTAGAAAATTTCCGTTTAAAAAAGAGCTATTTGAACGGCCATTGTGGTAATACAGCGACCCTAGGTTTTGAAATGAGCGCCAGTCCTAATTTGTAGAATTTTTTTAGATTTAAACATTATGATATTGAGATATAGATATTGATATAGATATTGATATACCATAACATACAATCTAGACGAAAAACCTGCACTGCTCGTTGAGTAGCAAAAATTAAAAAAGCCCAGCTACTAACTTAGCCAACGTACAAGAAAAATGCCTGTCAATAAAAACAAAAATACGCCACTACAAATCAATGGTATTCCCAGAAACATTATATGCCAGTGAAACTCTCTTCCAAATCAAAAACAATAACAAGACGGACCCGCTGCTTAAGACAGAGAAGGATCATGAGAACGTGTCTCAACAAAAGCTACCGGAAAGACGGGACCTGGAGAATAGCCACCAATGAAACAGTATACAAATATATCGACCCAGTTCTCAGTGTATTGAAAAAACGAAGAATTTCCCACTTCTTTCACATATTAAGAATGCCGGAGGACAGAATCCTGAGACAACTGGTAATGAGAAGCATCAACAGGAAAACACGGGGAATATACACCACACAAGTCCTCAGGGACCTCAGTGAAATAGGACTGAAAATGGATGATGCAACAGACAAATGTAAAATAACACGCATTCTTAAGACTAATAAATTTAAAGTGGATAAACCGAAGAGACACAAGAAGGCAGTGATCACAGATGCTGTCAGAAAGCAACGACTTTGAATGATCAGGAATCGACTGATTCATAATTCAGTCGATCATAATCGACTGTCAGGAAGATCGAATGAAGGATTATTGGAGAAAAAGAATTACAGCCCAATGTTAGGAAGAACTGAAATTTAGACTAAAGTGGTCCCATGAGGCCAAAAAATTAAATAAATAAATATAGATATTGAAAGTAAAATAAAATTTCCTTCAATGTAGGATATGAAAGATTCCAACAGCTGAAATGAGGTATTTAAGAACATTCAAGAATTAAGTGAAAAAGTAAGGAATGGACAAATACAGAAGGAATTAAGAATGTCATGCAGGAGAGCGGTAGAGTTTATACAAGGATCACGCTGACAGGATGGACAGAGGTTGCCAAAAATAATACGAGGTTATAGACCCAGAGAAAGTAGGTGTTGGTCGACCGAGGTTGGAAGCTCGGTAGTTTTCTTGCCTATACCTACCGCGAAGAAGAGAATTAAAATAATTTTGAAAGTAAAAACGTATTTATAACTTCCGTACTGTATTTTCCCAAGGTTTAATCGACAAGTGTTGTAATTATTTTGTTCTAAATGTTTAGCCCTTTAAAAGGAGACAACAAACACTGACATTATGAAGCAAATGTTTCTTCCATACTTTTAATGAGGGTGCTAAGAATGCGATAAAGTAATTGAAAAATAACTGAAGGATAATTTCAATTGTTGTACAAGGGAAATACAAGGAAAAAACAATTAAAATGAAAATTGTTTGGTTTCAAGAGTTAAACCGTTCATACGTTTTGTAAAATATCATGTCCTATGAGTATGTAATATTTTTGTTATACTGAACCTGGATTTTGTGTGCATTGTCAATTTCTTTCAAAAATAATTTGTGTATGTGTGTGTGTGTGTATGTTTCCATTTTTAATGTATTCTTTTCGTAAATTTTTTTGAATTTTGTATCACTTCTTTACCGTGACTGAGCCCTATTTAATAATTTTCCAACCAAAAGCGTGCCATTAATATACAATATAACGTTATTGTTTTCAGTCGTGACTATCCTTAAACAATTTTTACAATAGGTCAGTTGATCGCAGTGCCTGGCTTGAACAAATCCCTTCCTCTAGAATATATCCTTAAACAATGATGTTTCTTCAGGCCAACGCACAAAGTAATCGTGAGCTTCTCACCTTCATATGTGCTGTAGCCTATGTAAATGTAGGATAATGTAAAACATTAATGTTTGCACCGTCTGCATTAGCCCAAGTGTGCACAATAGTCGGACGTTAAACACAAAAAAAAAAAAAAAAAAAAAAAAAAAAAAAAATGCAAAGGAAATAATTTATCACGAAGTATTTTTGTTAGAGGGATTTCTGTAATTATGCCTAATTATTATGAGAAAGTATTAACAGCTGACGTGCTGCAAAGTAAATTCCGAAAAGTAACATCACAATTAAGAAACCAAATATTTTTGTATGCGAACATTTTTAATTAAAAAAAATGAACCGTGGCCGCAGTAATGGTTGTTTTTGTATTGTTTACAAAAAATTAAATTTTTAAAATGTCAATTTAGCGTATCAGATTTTAACACTGATAACAAAAAAAAACAGGTTTTAAAAAGAAATTATAGGATAAAAAAGTTACGATTTCTTTAAGATTAGAAATGACCGCCATTTTGAAACGGTTAAGCGGTTTCATATTACGTATTACCAAAATCAATGAAGTTGGGCCACGATTACAACGTAAGAATGTTAACAGATACTTTTAATATAGCCTACTGTATACTGCAAATTTTTTCCTGTCCCTCTCAAATTTTGTGTTAGTGGAAAGGATCGTCCTGAATCAGTGTCTTCCTGTGACAGCGTCTGTTTTTTTGACTGAATACACTGTGTACACAGTTCACAGCAAGTAGCAGCCTAATCGCGAAACGAAACTTTCCCGCTGACATGACGGAAGCTAATTTTCACAAGTTTTATCTTACCCTCTTAAACGGCATTAAAAGCTGCATATATTAGCATTTTAAACTTTCAGTTTGCATTGAAAATACAAAAATGAACCCTGACCGCCGTCATATTATTGTTTTATAATTTCACGGATTTTGAAAATTAAAAATGCTAATTCAGACAGTTTTTAACCGTGTTTACGAAGGCGTTCAAAAATATTTAAGACAGAAAAGTTTTTTAATGGCAGCCATTTTGAATATGTGGTGGTTTGAGAAATTTTTTTTTGGGTTTAACGTCCGACTATTGTGCACACTTGGGCTAATGCAGACGATGGGATGATTTATAGCGTATGAAAATGCCAAGCCCTCGCCGGGAATCGAACCCGGGTCCTCGGGGTGAAAGCCTAGTACGCTATCAACTAGGCCACCGAGGCGGCACTTTGAGAAAATTGTCCATGCTATTACGAAAATCTATTTTTCTGCAAAGTTTGAATCAAATCGGACTGAAATTGTGACGTGAGCGTAGGCTACTAAAACGCGCGCGCGCACACACGCACGCACACACGCACGCGCGCGCACACACGTACGCGGACACGCACACACACACGCACGCGCACACACACACACACACACACACACACACACACACACACATTTCGAGATCGCGGGTGTTATGATGATGACGACGCCAGTAGCTCGTTATCCAGTGAAAACGCGCTAATAACGCGCATTCTTTAAAATCCGTGTAAAGAATCCGTGTAACACGTTCATGTTATTCTATGAGCAATTATTCAGGGATATCTCACGTGGTAATGTGTTTGTTTTCTTGCAGCGTTATCAAGAAACACGCCCCTTCTGTTATCCAAGTAGCAACGTATTGGCTATTTAGATTGTAAATGATAACAAGCGATTTATTTTTAATTGTGCTGACGTTGATTTGCTGTACGGAAGTACCCGAAGTGGACAGTAGTTATGCATGAAATATTGAACTTATACTAACATGAAATTATGCTAAAACACTTAATCAGTTTGATTACAGCAAAGACAACCTGTGATAATGTTTCTTTTGAAACATTTGGAATTCAGGATACAGTTGAATAAAAAGTGCGGGGATTTCTTATTTAATTCAGTTATATTAAATTAACACAATCACGATGCCTTGGTAAACCTGATAAGGTTCAACATCCTCTGCTCTGTGATGCTACCGGATCATTTATCATGCTCAACCTGATGAGTGAATTCCTTTTTCCATTCCCCTCAATCTGCAGTAGTTATATATTATCCTGGGTACGAGTAAATTTACCGGATTACTGCGGTTGTAGCAATGGAATTATTCAGTAAGAATGTCAAGGACATTATCAGTCAGTCCAGGACATATCAGGTTTACTAAAACATCATGGAGCATCTTTGGGAACGAGCCACGTTCCTCCACTTATTTAACTACATCTGAATAACTAAAACTACATTCTAAAGAACTGGAAGGACTTTTGCGGTGTAACTTCACGACCTTGACTGCCGCACTTACTTAAGAAAGTGGAATTTATTTAAAATCATTCTCTACCAGTAGTTCAAAGAACAGTAGACCTCACCTCACATTGTATTATTAATGTAAAAAGCGTTCTACGACAGCGTTCATACACAATTTAATCGGTAACCGTAGTATTTACGAAAAATTTTATTTGTCCAACTTTACTGGACATTTTGTGCTCTTTCTGCACGAAGCGGTCAAAATTGTGATAGGTTTTGGCCGTTCGACCAGTATTACGTGGTGTGGAAGTAACCAGCACATGCACCTTCAACGTTAAATCAGAGCCCTCCGTCTTAAAACGGAAGTAAATGGTAAAAAAATCTTACACATGCCTTTTGGTCTTTATACAAAGTACAATCGTAACAAATTTCAAAACAGTCGGTCATTGCGTTTTACCTGAACTGCGAACAAACACACAAACCAAATGCCGAACGGTCTGGTCACTTGAAAAAACGAACCCGTAATTTTTGAAGTGCGTATGGGTGTATGTTTGCACGGGGAAAATTTTAGTTTGCCGTCACGGAACATTCTAACACATCCATACGCGCACTCTAGTGAACGCGGGAATTTTGTTTTGTTTAAAATGTATTTTTGAAGTGAAAACTTGTACGGTCGCGGTTGACAAAACATGGGTATACAAATTTGCTTTCGAGTCACGCTTGAATCCATAACGCATACCTCACAGCATATATTGTTCTTGTGTATATTTAGACTGGAAGTGGCTACTTCTAAACAGCTGATTTCGCACAATAGCTTCAATATCATTTCAATTGAGGTTATGTTTATTGTTCTTGTTAATTTTAAAAATGTGCATTTTCTAAATTTATGAAGTTAAATTATTAAATGTATATGACCTATACCAATTTTTGAATGAAAGAATTACAAATATTATATTTATTATCAGTATAACTGTCATGTATAACTGTGAAAAGTAGGGTTACAAACTATTAAAGTCCCTTATATAGCCTACTATACTTAAATTCGTAGTCTGTGAGTTTCAGTTAATTTTTAAGTTTTGTTCCTACACAGACGCAAAATTTAATACGAAAATAATTTTCAAGAGTCGCCCTTTCCTTCATACATCTAAATGTTTATAAAAATAATTAAATCATAATAGTGAAAAAGTATACAGTCAGGCGTGCCAAAAGTAGTCACTTCTGTCGGCCAGTCCTGCATTGTTTAAGTTTTTTTTGTAACTAATTTCTAATCACTTTTTTGTTTTAACCTAATTTGGAATGTAAACAATGCCATTCGTGTAAGGTTGTAAGTTGTTCGTGATAATGTGACAAGGCTATGTTGTCAGCGAATATTAGGTTTATCTATGAACTTGAAATAGCGGATGTCTGAACGCTCGCACTACATTTGCATTACCGTTTCGTCTATATAATAGTATTACTTATTATCTAAATGGAAGGTCTTATCGGCGTCAACTCTTTAGTTTGGTAAATCCGGTCTTGAAAACAGTACCTTGGTGTTGTGATTTAACGCGCCAAACAAGATAACAGTATTCAGAACTAAATGAAATCAGACCGAATTGTGTAAAGGTCGTGTCCGCTGGGACGAAGATTTAAAGGCGGTTAAATGTTTTGAAAAAGAATGAACATAAACATATTTTACAAAATAGTTGAAATTAAAAAAAATAGATTAAAAGAAATAAACGAATATTTTATGTTGAAACAATGATGTTGACTGAATGACGGCAACAATAATTGTGTGTTTAACCGAAGCGTGACTAACAATAACAACAATAATTGTTTATTACCGCAAATTGTCGGTTTCCACATCGCAGATATTGTACACAATTACTGACCGCTGAAACACACAAGCAACCACAGCTGAAACTGAACTGAATCCAAAGTAAACCAGACGTCCTCACACTACTGACAAAGCAGCTATATCACTCCTAGTCTCCCCACTCTGCAACGCGGTGGGTAGTCCTCACTCCTCGGTGCAGTCTCGGGCACCGTTATAAGCGCAAGATAAGGAATTTTGTTCTCGGTTAGTCATTGTGTATTTTGGCAGAGGGAACTTCCCAGATTAGACTGGATTTTAAAAGCAAACAGATGATAAAACAGTGCGAGTGTTTTTCGTGTAAAAATACACAAATGTTTTATCACTTACGTTCAAAGTTCGTTAACAGTCTTGACAAATAATTCAGTTTATATCTAAAAAGATATCGTTTACGATAAAAGTCTGTTATCATTGTACGTAGTTTGCATTTACACGCATAGATTACGATATAATTGTTTAATTTTATGCCCGAGGAGTTCCTAAAATGTCGTCAAGTAACCGGGATAAGTTGAACAATTAGTGTTCGTGAAACGCATCTCGTATAGTTTGCATCAAAACGCATAGATTACGATATAATTGTTTAATTTTATGCCCGAGAAGCTCCTAAAATTTCATCAAGTAACCGGGATATGTTGAACAATTAGTGTTCGTGAAAGGCATCTTACATAGTTTGCATCAAAACGCATAGATTACGATATAATTGTTTAATTTTATGCCCGAGAAGTTCCTAAAATTTCATCAAGTAACCGGGATAAGTTGAACAATTAGTGTTCGTGAAAGGCATCTTACATAGTTTGCATCAAAACGCATAGATTACGATATAATTGTTTAATTTTATGTCCGAGAAGTTCCTAAAATTTTATCATGTAACCGAGATAAGTTGAACAGTGTTCGTGAAAGGCATCTTATATAGATTGTATCAAAACGCATAGATTACGATATAATTGTTTAATTTATGCCAGAGAAGTTCCTAAAATTTTATCAAGTAACCCAGATAAGTTGAACAGTGTTCGTGAAAGGCATCTTATATAGATTGTATCAAAACGCATAGATTACGATATAATTGTTTAATTTTATGCCAGAGAAATTCCTAAAATTTTATCAAGTAACCGAGATAATTTGAACAGTGTTCGTGAAAGGCATCTTATATAGATTGTATCAAAACGCATAGATTACGATATAATTGTTTAATTTTATGCCAGAGAAATTCCTAAAATTTTATCAAGTAACCGAGATAATTTGAACAGTGTTCGTGAAAGGCATCTTATATAGATTGTATCAAAACGCATAGATTACGATATAATTGTTTAATTTTATGTCCGAGAAGTTCCTACAATTTTATCAAGTAACCGAGATAAGTTGAACAGTGTTCGTGAAAGGCATCTTATATAGATTGTATCAAAACGCATAGATTACGATATAATTGTTTAATTTATGCCAGAGAAATTCCTAAAATTTTATCATGTAACCGAGATAAGTTGAACAGTGTTCGTGAAAGGCATCTTATATAGATTGTATCAAAACGCATAGATTACGATATAATTGTTTAATTTATGCCAGAGAAGTTCCTAAAATTTTATCAAGTAACCGAGATAAGTTGAACAGTGTTCGTGAAAGGCATCTTATATAGATTGTATCAAAACGCATAGATTACGATATAATTGTTTAATTTTATGCCAGAGAAATTCCTAAAATTTTATCAAGTAACCGAGATAATTTGAACAGTGTTCGTGAAAGGCATCTTATATAGATTGTATCAAAACGCATAGATTACGATATAATTGTTTAATTTTATGCCAGAGAAATTCCTAAAATTTTATCAAGTAACCGAGATAATTTGAACAGTGTTCGTGAAAGGCATCTTATATAGATTGTATCAAAACGCATAGATTACGATATAATTGTTTAATTTTATGTCCGAGAAGTTCCTAAAATTTTATCAAGTAACCGAGATAAGTTGAACAGTGTTCGTGAAAGGCATCTTATATAGATTGTATCAAAACGCATAGATTACGATATAATTGTTTAATTTATGCCAGAGAAATTCCTAAAATTTTATCAAGTAACCGAGATAAGTTGAACAGTGTTCGTGAAAGGCATCTTATATAGATTGTATCAAAACGCATAGATTACGATATAATTGTTTAATTTTATGCCAGAGAAATTCCTAAAATTTTATCAAGTAACCGAGATAATTTGAACAGTGTTCGTGAAAGGCATCTTATATAGATTGTATCAAAACGCATAGATTACGATATAATTGTTTAATTTTATGCCAGAGAAATTCCTAAAATTTTATCAAGTAACCGAGATAATTTGAACAGTGTTCGTGAAAGGCATCTTATATAGATTGTATCAAAACGCATAGATTACGATATAATTGTTTAATTTTATGCCAGAGAAGTTCCTAAAATTTTATCAAGTAACCGAGATAATTTGAACAGTGTTCGCGAAAGGCATCTTATATAGATTGTATCAAAACGCATAGATTACGATTTAATTGTTTAATTTTATGCCAGAGAAGTTCCTAAAATTTTATCAAGTAACCGAGATAAGTTGAACAGTGTTCGCGAAAGAGTCGTTTAAAAATAAACAACTATTTTATTAGATACCGCGTTCTACAAGGATTTTCTGTTTTAAATGTTCCAGTATATAAATCTAAAAAATGAATAACTCAGTGTTTCCTCGTACAAGGACATTTTTAACTTTTTTGCGATCACCTTGCAGACAGTATTTAAGTACGAATAAAATAACTTGTCTGATGTATCCACGTGTATTTTGCTAAAAATAAAATCGCGTTGCATGTAAAGCAAACTGCAAATAAATGTTTCTGTTTGTGTTGTTCACTGGCTTGAATTGCTTACGTAGATTATAATTTAACAAAACAAATAGCTTACTATACAATTCAGCAATGAAAGGTAAATAATTTTAACTTTTTAATACGTAAACAACCATATTCGCTTGACTCTATCGTGACTTATTATCAAACAATAGCGGCGACAAACATTAAAAACAGGGTAATTATGTTACAAACAAATCATTATCCTAACCTGCAAAAATCTAACAGACCTAACCTTATTATCACGTTCCCGTATATGTTATTTTTGTTGGTTATATCTCGCAATACCATTTGCTCTGCTATTTTATGTATTGTTTATCATTAATTGAACCATTTAGAAGTCATTGAATTTTACTGAAATTGCCATATTTAACAAAATTCCAATCTTACACTTTGAGAAAAAAATATTTGAATTAATTTTTTTACTGGCATAATTTCCTGATCAACTCTCCAGCAGAGGCTGATGGGAATTTGTGAACAGCTTCCTGATATAGAAGCGCTAATTTTCATTCTACAACACATTTGTACTTAAAATGTTTGTATAAAACACGAATTTAAAAAAAAACTTTCTAGCACATTCGTGTGTTCAGTAACAGTATTTTGAATAACAGCTGTTTTTATTTTGTTTGTAGTATATTGTTATTCTGTTTATACTATTTAATTTTCGTAACAGCTGAGCCGCCTCGGTGGCCTAGTTGATAGCGTACTGGGCTTTCACCCCGATGACCCGGGTTCGAGTCCCGGCCAGGGCTTGGCATTTTCATACGTCTGCATTAGCCCAAGTGTGCACAATAGTCGGACGTTAAAAAAAAAAATCATAACAGCTGTTGAATAATAACAAATTTACAACAAATAATAACAAATTTAATAACAAATAATAACCGAATTATGAATAATTAAATTTTAATTTTGGTTTCTATGATAGCAGTTTAAATTTATTCATTTTAATTTTACTTGTAGTAATAAGAAAGTATAATGCAAATTGTTTATTTAATACGAAATAGTCTTTGCTTTTAAACAAGCTAAATTTATGAAACATTTCAGTTTAATCTAATATGTTTTGTATTATTGAGTAGACAGTAAAACCAACAGACCAACAGTAGTGTGTCCAGACTCGAGATTCAATAATTTCAAAATGGCGACCATTTCAAATTTTAAAAAATTCAAAACTTTTTGTCTTAAATTAAAAAAAAAATTGATTTTACCTTCTCAATCAGCGTTAAAAACTGCGTAAATTAATATTTTGAATTACTAAGATCAGTTGAAATAAAAAAAAAATTGATTTTACCTTCTCAATCAGCGTTAAAAACTGCGTAAATTAATATTTTGAATTACTAAGATCAGTTGAAATAAAAAAAATTGATTTTACCTTCTCAATCAGCGTTAAAAACTGCGTAAATTAATATTTTGAATTACTAAGATCAGTTGAAATAAAAAAAAATTGATTTTACCTTCTCAATCAGCGTTAAAAACTGCGTAAATTAATATTTTGAATTACTAAGATCAGTTGAAATAAAAAAAAATTGATTTTACCTTCTCAATCAGCGTTAAAAACTGCGTAAATTAATATTTTGAATTACTAAGAATTATCAGTTGAGATCATGAAATAAAAAAATTGATTTTACCTTCTCAATCAGCGTTAAAAACTGCGTAAATTAATATTTTGAATTACTAAGATCAGTTGAAATAAAAAAAATTGATTTTACCTTCTCAATCAGCGTTAAAAACTGCGTAAATTAATATTTTGAATTACTAAGATCAGTTGAAATAAAAAAATTGATTTTACCTTCTCAATCAGCGTTAAAAACTGCGTAAATTAATATTTTGAATTACTAAGATCAGTTGAAATAAAAAAAAAATTGACTACGAAAAGGGTTTATTTTTGTATTAACACCGTAAAAGTTTAACAAGCTATGCTCATTACGGTAATAAAATCACAATTTAAAACAAAAAGATTAACAAATAATTACTTTCGGAAATTTGCTTTCATTATGTCAGCGAGACAGTAATATGCCGCGTATATTACTAAGGATTCAATTCATACAAAAAAACCCATCTTAGATACAGTAACGGCTATAACAAAGTAGAACGCTTATTAAATGTTGATTACCCAGGATATATTGGCAGTTCATCTTGTTATCACCAGGTGTCTTCTCAGGTCACAGGTTATCTGAAATACTGAATCTTTTGTTACCTTGTTCTTCTATATAAATGCAGTATTACTGTATTTTTTCCCGGAGTGCTTCCCCTCTCTCCTTTCTATAGTACTGGTACTAATGTAACTGCAGCAGCCTATTAGTAATCCATATCCGTATATTGCCGTAAATGATGAAATTAGGTGAAGCTAAGATGCATATTCTGAGATGTACTCGTTTCAGAGAAATTATTTAATTTAAACAGTTTTATTGATACAATTTTGGCGACTGACATTTTCTAAAGTAGTCATTTTATTTAGCCCGCCAAACACCTGTCTAGTGTTCTGTTTGTTTACTGGCGAATTTGTATTGAAAAACGAGCTATTACAGCGCCGCCATCCACATCAGAGACTTTGAAGAGAAGAAGCTGTTCTAATTTTTAGATCATTTTCGAGAAGCGCTTAAAAACTACCGTGTGCAGTCTTAATAGAGACCTGAATTGTCGAGGATAAATTCATTTTGTAACGGAGAGGCAAATAAGAAAGGATTTTAGAAACTAAAGGCAACAATTTACTCTTCAAAGTTTCTTTACGTAGTTCTTGTTTTATAACAGCTGTTGAATAAAAACAAAACAATGATATATTAAGTTATAATATTGGTTTCTTATATATGGCATAATAAGTAGTTAAATAATTAAATTTAAATACACACACACACACACACACACACACACACACATATATATATATATATATATATATATATATATATATATATATATATATATATAGGGAAAATTATACAGGTTTTCGTAATTAAGGAAGGATTTAAAGGGCGAATGTTCCAATAAGAAATTAATGGTCAGCTGTGTTCAATAACAGTATTTTGAATAACAGCTGTTTTTACTTTGTTTACAGTACAGTATTTTGTTTTTTGTTTATATAATTTAATTTTCATAACAGCTGTTGAGTAATAACAAAAGTTATGAATAATTAAATTTTACTATTTTACTGATTTCTGTTGTAACTGTTTTAAATAAATTTAAATTAACGGATACAGGATATGGTTAATTTAAGTTAATTTAGATTAATTTAATTTTCGGGAGCACTGTGCTTGGCTCACGTAGTGGTCAGGGGTTTCCCGTAGTTTATATAACACCTGGTCTGAGGTATACCTTAATGGCAGTTAATTTCCCGTGGAAATCCGCTAAAAGTACTAAGTCTGTTACTCAAAACAGACCAGTAAATCCAGTTTAATTGTGTTGTATAGTGCGTCATAAGTATTCTAACAGGGTAAACGTTTATCAGAAAAGTGAGTGGCACCTACGTACAGTGCAGTAATTGTAATATGTAGGTCTACAATTGATTCACACGTGGAAAGTGTGAAACCGCAACAATAATGTTGGCTGCATTCTTTGAGGTACTTTGTGCGAGGTTATTGATGACGTCATTGTTTTGCTATACGAGTAATTTACGTGTAATGGAATGCTTTAAACCGCGAAGAATTACTGGCTTGTGTCGCGGTAATATTATTGAATATTGTAGCTATTCTGTGCGTACGCAATTAATTGTCCATTATAAGTTACGTCTTTAATTAATGTTTAAAGTAAAATAAAATATTACAAGTGAGAAAACATTTTATTGAAAGAATAACAGTGATGTTTAAAGAATAACAGTGATGTTTAAAGAATAACAGTGATGTTTAAAGAATAACAGTGATGTTTAAAGAATAACAGTGATGTTTAATGAATAACAGTGATGTTTAATGAATAACAGTGATGTTTAAAGAATAACAGTGATGTTTAATGAATAACAGTGATGTTTAAAGAATAACAGTGGTGTTTAAAGAATAACAGTGATGTTTAAAGAATAACAGTGATGTTTAAAGAATACAGTGATGTTTTTTTTTTGGCGAAAAACCATTAAGGTTATCATTGCCGAGGTGCGATATTGAAATTTTGAAAAACACGGAATCAGAACAAATAAAATTTAAAGGTACTACGAAAATAAGTAGTTCAATAACAATAATTAAAACAAAATATAATAATACTGTATTTCTCTAAAACTAGTTAACAATAATATATAACTAAAAACAAATTAATTTGTTAGGCTGTAAATTGGCCTTACAAAAAATTAAAAAAAAAATTAATAAAATAAATAATTAAATAATTAATAATCCGGTCTTAAAGGCGGAAGAAGAATCTCATTTCTCAACGGCTGAGAGGGCGGAAGAACCTAGTGGAGTCAACCACGAAATTAAATCATTCAGCCTAACAATCTGATCTTACTTTGGAACTTTATTCATACCAGTGAAACATACAATTTCGATTGTAGAATGGAAAATCTGTTGAAAGAAAGCACTACCCCAGGTGGCAGCTCGGAAGAGAAATCCACCATTGCTTTTGCAATGCATCGGGACCTAGGGTTCTGGGGAGTCCCAACATCTACAATAAGGATGAGTCGGAGCATCCTTGGAATCCATCCGTACTCAGGTTTAAACAGAGAATATTGAGTATGGAGGGATTCCAAGGAAGATTGCAGAAGAAACATGGTGTGAAGTGGTCCGAAGACAGAAAGAAGCTGCATAGTGAAAAGATGAGGGAATATTGGAGGGAACGGAAGATAAAACAGCTAAGTGTGAAGAATTGAAATTGTCACGTGGTCCCCAGCAGGCCTCATTGAAAGAAGAATAAGAATTAGATAATTTAATAAAACTAACTAAACGGAAAACAAAGCAAACAATAATCAGTTAAAATAAATAAATTGTATAAATATATACAATTTGTTGCAGGGCTGTAAAGAGGTCCTGCAACATTATTTTAATTCAATTTTATTAAATTCCGATGAAGGAGAGTTCGGTCAATGGCCGACACTCCCAACGTAGTCTGCAAACAATTTCCCATAGCACATATACGCCGCGTATTTTGGAAACCATCACAGTCTAGAAATATATGATGATTTCTCTACAAAACCCGCATTGAGGCGGGTTCCCATTTTCCATGGAGTAACTAATGCGGGTAACCACAACCTCTTCTAAATTTGCACGACCCCCCCAAAGGACGAACAGTATTTTTAATTACCCTCAGTGTGTTACTGCTTGTAGCTGCCCATTCATTTTCCCATTGTAGAAGAATTACGGATCATTTTTAACATGACTAAGAAAGTCCGAAAAAACACGTTGTGTGCATAGAGGCAAAAAAGTTGCTTTCCAACTATTCCACAGTGACCGGGAATCCAGAAAAATAATACTTTAGCACCTCGTTGTTCAAGTCTACGAACGGAACACATATCTTGAACACATATCGGAACACATATCTTGAATACATATCCTGGATTGCCTAGAGTGCACTTTTTTAATCGGAACAAACTAGGTAATGCAAACAATCGAATTCAATAGTGTTCAGAGCCTTTAAGATGGCAAAGAGTTCGGCTGTAAAGACGCTACAAATTGAGGGTACACATTGACACAGGGTTTTGTGGACTGAAAAGAACGACCATTGACACTATAATTCATAATAAATCTTACTGAAAAAACAGCAAAATAACACAAAACAATAACAAACTTTTTGCTAACCGACCAAAAGTAAGTCGATTTATTTAGTTTAAATTTAGTTTGAAATACAAAATTGTTATTGACGCTAGTCTATAGCCGAATTGTAATGAATCTCTGTTAGTTAGAAAACTATAAAATAATACAATCAACCAGTTTTTGATAGAATAAATAGAGATAAAAAACATCAATTTATATAGGCCTATCGTATATAAAATCCAAATACCACCTATTCGCTCACTCACCGTAGGCCTAAGTAAAGTCAACAAATTTGAAATTAGGTACATGTGTGTTCGTGGCTTCTAGGTGCCCGCTATAAAAAGAAAAACATTCCATCCCAAAATGGGTAAAAAACATTTTTATATCTTTCACCTTCAGATCAAAAATATAAGAAGAGCTGAAATGTGGTACACAAGAGTATCATCTTAGGCTTTGAAGGTGCACAAAAAAGTCTTTCCGAAATGCGATTTCAAATGGTCAAAAATGGAGAAAAGTTTTTAATCTTAGTTTTAAAGTTTGGTTTGAACGATACTTTTGGGTCCTAAGCGATTGCAAAGAAATCGTTAAAAAAATAAAAAAAAAGGTTGAAGTGTACGAACGCAAAGCGTTATCTATAAAAGAAGAAATCCTGGCTGACATGATTGATTCAAAATCAACACAACCGAAACGTTTAAAGCTGAAGATTTGAAATTTGATTGCTTAGTGACCACTTAACACGTTACCTTTTCCGCCAATCCAACCGGTGACCGTAGTATTTAGGAAAAACGTTGCTGGACCAAAATTATTAGAAATTTTATGGTGTTTCTCCACTGAACGGTCAAAATTATGATAGGTCCGGCAGTTTAACTAGTATTACAGGAAACAGCCAGCAATTACATTCGTCATCGTTAAATCAAAGGCCGCTGTTTCGAAACGGAAGTGAATCGGGAAGAATCTTACTTTGTTCGGGTTTTTACGAGGTATCCTCGTATCAAATTTCAAAACGGTGCATCTGGCCAGAAATGCTTAATAAGCAAGCGCACAAAGTAAATGACGAACGGTCGAGTCAGAGGCATCGCTTCGCTCGGTTAAGTGTCATGTTAGCGTGCGCTAAGAAAGGATCCCCAAAACTCAAGACCCCCCCCCCCGAAATTCAACTCCTAAAAGTAATCCGTGTCTATATTTATATGAAATAACATGACCTGAATCATTCATCAACTGTGAGACTAAACCGTTAAAGATATTAAGATGAAATTTTGTCAGTAGTTTCACGTTATGATGTAGAGATTCACAAAGGGATTTTCCAAAATTCAACTCCTAACATTTTGTAACCACAATTTTTTTTCAAATTCAGTATATGCTGAAGGATGAGGTTGAAGTGGATAAGGTTTGGGGTAGTAGGAAGGCTCTCCTTCCTAGGATTGGTTTGTCTTGTAACTAATATTGGTATTGAGTAACTCCAGTAAACTTCAAAAGTGCATCATCTTGCTGGAACTATTGTGATCGCCTCAGGAAGGGCGTTGTGTATTTCTTTCTTTTCGAATTTAGTGGCCTACTGTAGGCTAATTTAAGTTACAAAAAGGCCTAACTCTAACGACCTGATTTTGTGGAATTAGCCGGTTTTCACTTTTTTAAAATTCGAAAGCGTTCTACAAATTATATTATTGTTTTCAAAATTTTGATACGTGAAGCCTAATATTCACGTTTCACCGTAAAAGAAAGGGATTTATAGATTTTCATATTGTCTCTAGTGTGTGTGTAGCCTTGTAGCCTAAGGTCCCTGGAGACGAAATCATTTGGCCTATTTCGTGCCCTTATTTTTTGGTCAAAAACCTTTATAAACGAAGAGAAATAGTATTTTCTCAAAATCGGCGTAACGATTTAGATCAGATTTTGCTAAAAAGTATTTTTTTATACTTAAACAGAACGTATATTCATACACTATTCTCTTCAGCAACTGCTGAATACGGGAAATCTAATTTTTGCACGAAAATTATAGAAATCTGTACATTTCTTTCCAATTTCAAATTTGTTGTAACAAATTTGTCATTTCGACATCTAGTCATTTCGAGAAATAGGCTCCCGTTTGTTTTTCGCATTTTTATTTCGTAAATCGGATTTTTCGTAACAATTTACGATTGTGTGGACGCTTAAGATGCTTTTTTCATATAATTTGATTTCACGTGAGATTTATTGGTTATTAAACGTTTAAACTTTTGTTTTTAAAGTGTGCGAGGTTTGTTAATGCATAATTTCGCTTTTTTCCTTGAAGGAACGTAACGAATATTTTCTGCTACAACTCAGCTGTTGCGCCTCGATTGGGTTTCCCCACACTTCCATTGACGCAGGCATTGATGGCGGCCTATTTACATACCTGTACACGAATCCGCAGAAGGATATCAACAATTCTCGGTCTCTTCAGAAAGACATTGACCGAAGTAAACTAGTCCTTTCCTTGTACAAGTTTTGCGTTTTGCACATACTTGTGCCAACTCTTCTTTCTCAGTTCTGAATAGTTATTTTTTTATAACTTTTTGGTTATACCAACATTTTACCGTAACATTAAAATATTGCTAATAGTCAATCAATAATGTGAACTACTTTATTCATACAAAATGTGAGGGTTATTTTATTCCAAAAAACTGCTTTTCGGTAACTAATTACAAAAAATCTGAACTTTTAGCTCGTTATAATAAAAATAACAGTCTATTGCTCGTATCTCCAAATCATGATAGCTTGGTGTTGGATATCTGCCGACTTTTGGTCACCAATCACCAGTCACAAAAGAAATCTTATGACGGTCAGAGTGTATTTTTGATTTTTCAATTTAATCTCGAATCGGAAACGTTTATATTTTAAAATTTCGTACACTAACTTGAGTTATGAGTTCATGTATGACTAAAATTTTAGCAAATTTTGTATAACCAATTTTAAGAAATTATTCTGAATTCAAGTTTTTTTTTACTCCTAAACCAATTTGTTTACAGTATTGCAAGCCATACTCCATACTTTATGTAGAATATTCAAAAGACTGTGTTTAAAATTGTAATGAGCATCAAATTGTAAGTTTTTATATACACACACACACACACACGTGTACACACACTCACACACGTGTACACACACACACACACACACACCCGTGCACACAAACATCCCTGCGCGCACACACACACACACACACACACACACACATATATATATATATATATATATATATATATATATATGAGTGTGTGCACATGTTTATATATATATAAATATTGTGTGTGTGTGTGTGTGCACGGGTGTGTGTGTGTGTGTGTGTGCGTGTGTGTGTGTGTGTGTGTGTGTGTGTGTGTGTGTGTGTGTGTGTGTGTGTGTGTGTGTGTGTGTGTGTGTGTGTGTGTGTGTGTGTGTGTGTGTGTGTGTGTGTGTGTGTGTGTGCGCGCGTGTGTGTGTGTATGCATGCATGCACGTCAGTATGCACTAGAAAATTTTAATACGAATTTAAGATTCAAACTTAAGGAAAAAAATATAGATTTTAGTTTTAGCTTGGACAAATTTGTTTCTTAATAAAATCTGTTGTACAATTTCAAAATGGTGGCCATTTCAAAAATTAAAAAATGTAACGTTTTATAACACCATAATTAGTGTTAAAATTTGCATAAATTTAAAATTTTCAAATTCCAATGAGATTACAAAAAATTGACCTTAATTCGGTCAGCGTTCATTTTGTATTTTCATTGTAATTTGAAAATTTACATCCGCTGATATATGCAGATGATAGTGCTGATTACGATGGTAAAATAAAATTTTCAATAAGAGTCTAAAATAAAAATTATTGTTGAAATTTCGCTTTCTTTGACATGAAGGAGACAGCTGCATTTTGCGATTACTTATATTTTTATCATAATGAAGAATTTAAACTATTCCTAAATTAACTCAGGCCATTAAGTTCTAAATAGCACATGATTAATGACGTATAATTAAAGTTAATGTTGGAAAATAGAAGCGAAATAAGGTCAGAGAATACAAGACTCTAGGCCAAGGATTCACAAAGACATACTGTACTGTGTCATGTGGCCTATATTCATCTAAGCCTTGTTATGAAGTCAGCTTCTAAATAAAAAGCAAGGGACAGTAAGGTTAAACTACCACTCACATGTGTTTCAGAGCCATCTTTAGAGAATGCTTCTTATCCGCACAAGTTATTGCAAACATTTTTATTTTGTTCTCCGATTACAAGTTTTTGAAAAAATAAATATGTAAAGTATGGAAAATAAAAGTATAGAAGATTGATAAAGGGTTGAAAGAGGGATGATACTTGTCCACACTTTTCAAAATATACACTGAATGCAAAAGATATTAGAGAAATTGAAATTGCATTCAATTGTGAGTTGAGGTGAATGAGGATTGCCTATTCACTCCCCTGATAAGTTCATAGGCATACTGTGACCCAAATTTTTGGGGAAACATAACATACCCGGAGAGGGGATCCAGGACTGGGGATTTTTCCGGAAAAATGTGAATATTGAGAGTTATGACGCAATTCTATAGCTTACTTTTTTTTTGAATAATTGAATGGTATGAAACGTGTACCCATTACTTATTATACCAAAAAACAAAGGTGTGTAGTGTACTTTTTACATACATATTGCTGTGGTTTCTCTACAGCCTATCTGAAATCATAGAACAAGTCTTCGTTCTTCAATGTCTTCTCGTTTTAGTTTGTTTAAACCTAGAAGTGAGGTTATATTGTTACATGTGAATATTAGTAAAACTAGCTTTTAAAGTTCTTAATTAAAAATCCTGGTTTAGTTCACTGATAATTTTAAATTTACTAATTTTGTAGGCCTAAATTATACATTTTGTATTTTAATATTATACTTTTTTAAAAGTTGACTGCCCCCTTTTGATGATACACCTATGGATAAGCTGATGATAAAATTGTGATTGCAAGAAATAAAGATACATTATTTTTAACATATTCAAGTTAATTTGATGTATAAGAAATGTTTACTCACAAAAATGTATTTGTTGAAATGTAGTTTTTAGCACTTCAGTAATTGTCAGACAATATTATTTTGAAAAATAATGAGGAGCTCTGTAAATATTTGGGTAGTATTCTTATATAGGATGGATCCTGCAATGAAATCACAGACAGTGTAAATTCAATTGTTAATCTTTTATTCAGCATTGTTACCTATTTTAGCTTCTCAGTTTTGTCTCATTGTGCTTAGTGAACATTAAAGCCCTGTATGTATATTGCACCTAAGGTCTCTTACTTGCGAGGCAAGAATGCCACTGAAAGATTACATTTGACTAAATCCAGTCAAGTTATATGTACTGAAGTATTCTTTCCAAATATAAATTTTTGCATCACAATGTTGCTAATATTGTTTTGGTCTCAAAATTTTGTCCATATTTTTATAATGAAATATTTTATTCATGCTTTTTTAAATTTATTGCTGGAACATACAATTTTAAATGTATATTATATAATAATGTATAATAAAATAAATTAATTAGATATTTAAATTAATTAATAAAAAACATTTAATAATTTCTCTGTAAAATGTCTTAAGCATTTTAAGTTTAGTGGTTCAAATATAGTGGTTCAAACATTAAATGTTTTGTTAACAAAACCAAATTTTGGTTTATTATCGTTAAAAAAAAATGGTTTAAGAATGAAAAATTGGGATGAGAAGAACTGTGATATAAATTTTTCAAAATTATTTTAACTGAAGTTGGCTGTTGTTGTTTTAATTGTTACTGATCAATGACAAACAACGAAATTCTTGTTGTAATTGTGTAGAATAAATTATAAAATTGATTGTTATTAAAACAATTTGTATTTATGTTGCAGTTGTTGGAGATGTTGAAATTTTATTCGCGATTCGAGATCAGTGATGAAACTGGAGATCCGCTAACCGATCATGACATGACACAGCTCCATTACTCTAGTATAACTTCGCTGCAGGTCAGTTCGTATTATCTAATAAGCCATTTATGTGTTGGACAAAGTTTTTGTCAAAAAGAGCTTTGTAAGATTATGTGAAATACACTGAATCATTTGTCAGCTTACTAATTAATTGCAGGTTTTTTGTAAGTAGTGTATTATGTAATGAAAATATCTCATGAAACGTTACATATTAAAAATAAATTCAAATAATTGGAAATCTCAAAGCTGTACAACTAAATTTAGGTTTTAGTTCAAGCAAATAGGTTTTTGTTTTTTAAATTTGTATTTTAAATTTTGATGTATATAAATAATTAGTTTGTGTAATTAATAATTTGGAATGCAATTTGAAAAAATGTAATCTGTATGTACTGTTTATGTATAATTGTTTAAATCTTAAAAATACAAAACAACACAACCTATCTGTCCTTAAAATTATGTAATCAATGAAAACTTTAATTGCAGTCTTTCCAAATTAAATGTTAAAAACAGATAAAAATATTGTGTTACTTTAAAAATATCCAATATAATGTGAACCAAAATTTAAATTTGCATTGTTAAAATTTTATGATTTTTTACAAGACAGTAAAGTACATGTTGTTTGTCTTAAAGTTTATATGAGTAAATTTTTAATACAGAAATTAGTATTGTTAATGGTAGTTTTTTATTTTTCAGCACAACATGATTGCAAATTAGCAATTACGATTCAATTTAATTTGTTCATAAACTTGTTTTTTTGATAATAATTAATTACCAACAACAGTTGTTGTTGGTAATAATTAATTTTTAAGTTTGTTCTGCCAGTTAAAATTATTCTTAATCTAGTAATAATCCTTCATACTTATAAAAGAAAATGTAAAAGTAATAGTAGTGTTTTTTACGTACTTTTTCAGAAAGCTGCTTTTGCCAAATTTCCAGATCTGCGAAGTTTTTCTCTTGCTAATGTTGCTTGTGTGGACACCAGAGAAACTTTACTTAAGCATTTTGGAAGCCTAAGGTAATCTATTTTTGTTTTTGTTTTGAAGCATTAGCTTCTCATACCGCATCATGCACTTTGTATTTGTCACCATGGAGTGATTTGGTTTCATGGAGTAGGCTAATGAAGTGTAAGTAATGCGAGTACAGGGAGTATTACACAGACCTATCCAGTTCTCAGTTTTTCTCCTTTCTTTTGTCTGCCAGTTCCGACTGCGTATGTATGTTTTGTGCCTGTATGTACATACAATGTGTATGCTTCCACTATATCTCTTTCTTTTCTCTCTCTTTGCTTTTCTTCTTCTCATGTTCTCGTGCGCGCATGTAATGATGTTGTGTACCTTGTGTATATTGCCAGCAGCAACAGTTCAATGGTTTATGGTTTATATTCAGTAATAACATGTGCATTTGATTTTATTATTTGTAATATAATATTTCGTAATATGAAAATCAGTGTTTTTTAATTATATTATTGAGTGCAAAAATCATTTCAAATAATCATACATCATCAAGTGATGAATCTCTTGATGATTCAAGCTAACACTTCTGCTGACAGTCCCAATTACTGTATTTTTTTTAACTGAATGATTTTACAAGTGTAATTTTACTAATGTTTAACATTATTAATAAAATATTATTTGATTTCAGTCAGGACAATTTAAAGGCCATAGCCAATTATTTAAATTTAGTACCACCTCCTGAAAAAGCCGACAAAGAAAACTGGTTTCGGCTGGATTCAGATTTTCTTCTTGAACTGTTGGTAAGCTTTTAAACATCGTTGAACATAATGTAGGTTCTAGATATTTTAAAATTTTATAATTTCTGTTTTCTAAATGTGTTTGTTGTACAGCAAACTAATAATTTAAATTTATTGACTTATAAATAAAAAAATGGTAAAATTTATAAATGGTTTCCACAAAATTTTTATTTCATTAATAAAAGTATGTACTATTAAATTAGTTCATATTCTTGTTCTTATTAATAGATAATAATTTATATAATACAGGAAAACAGGGTGCATTTTTGTTACTTATCAGGATTGAACTTTCACATTGCATACTGAAGCTATACTTGAACATACTTACGTTATAGTGCTGATTTTACACTGAAGAAAATATGATTTAATATGCATTTGTTTTCCTTATTGTATATTTTTGTATATAGCTTGTCATAATTACTAGCTTACAATTCACAATATGAATGTGTGAAGCTTTCCAAAAATATAAATGTTATGAAAATATAAATATTTTTTGAAAATCTGTTTCATCATGGTAATCAACATTAAAGTCTGCATGTGTAGCATTTTAAATTTTCAAATTCTATTGAGAATACAAAAATGAACTTGGCAATGATCAGGGTTCATTTTCATTTTCATTGTAGCCTAATTTAAAAATTAAAATTGCTAACACAGTATTCGAATGCATAAACATAATATTTAATATGCAGATTTTTAATGCTGATTATGATGGTGAAATCAGATTTTCAATAAAGCATAACATTAAAAGAAATATTGTTGCAAATTTGCTCCATCACATTAGAGGGACAAATGGGATGTCATATTGAACACTGCTAGAAATATGGACCAAACAGTCATATGCCAAACAGAAAAAAAACCAAAGGTACATGATGAACTTTTTAAACTGTTTGTAAACTAGCTGTATTTTTAAAAGAAGAAGCTCTTTAAAGTTTTTTAAAGCTTTAATATCCGTGCATCTCCACTTGCTTTACTACACGACACTGCATTGTATTTTATCAATGTGTATGAGTTGTTCACATGTACTTACCTTTTAAAATAAAAGAATTTTTAAAATATTTGATATTCTTTTGGGTTCTGCAGTTAGTTTAGCTAGGCCAGAGGAAAATCGCAGTGAAAGTGTATTTTATAAATCACATTTTCTAAGTGCACTGTTACAACAAGTACTTTTTGATGATTACTTTTTTACAGTATTACTATATTTTTCTTATTTTTAAACCTAATTAAAAAAAAATTCAATACAGTGTATCACTCTAGTTATTTTTAATTAATATGAAATGCAATTAATATTTTTTTTCTAAAACCATATAACTCAATGATAACTGTAGGCTGGGTGGGTGGCCATCAAATGTAGAGCAGATTTATACTGAGCAAAGCGGAACTACTCATTCAAAACCAAAATATTGTTTTTAATGTAATTACAGCCACTGAAAGTGTAACGGTGCTAAGCAGAATCGCTGGACTCCACTATGTGTACCTTTGTCTGGTTCGGTTTTGAAGCTGACTCCGCTTCCCCCATTACACTGACTTCACCTCCAAAGTTATTATTTGTCGTTACCTAGATTACAAGTTTTAAACATAGTAGTTTCTAGAATCCGTTACAGTAGGTCTAAACATTATAAATATGTAGGTGTAAAAGATACAGAAGTGTTTTTTTAACTGATTAAACTTCAGTTCCACTTGCCATTCATCTTCATTCGCCTCCGCTTGTTTCACCTGAGCGCAGCTCCACTCTGAATTTGGTGGCCTTCTAGCCTTATGTGGAAATTACGCAATACAAATTAACAAATTGCAATTTTCCCATTATAAATGTTAAATTATTGTAATATGCAACGTTAACAATTTAAGGAAAAATCCAATTCAATCAAAGATGTGTGTGGGAAATATTTATAAAACATTTATTGTGTTTGTCGATATATTACAACATTAATTTTAATACTAGTATAATGATGCCATTTTTTATGACTATTTTTTTCTTTCTTAAATCAAAATTTTTGATTTGAAATGTTGATTCTATGAATTTATCTTTCTTCAGATATCTCGGCATGAAAGACGACCATCACAACTAGAAGAACTTAATTCAATGCCCTTGTATCCGACAGAAGAAATCATATGGAATGAGAACATTGTTCCTACGGAATACTTCTCCGGTGAAGGCTGTCTTGCATTACCTAAGCTTAATCTGCAATTCTTAACTCTTCATGATTATTTATTAAGGAATCTCAACTTGTTCCGGCTGGAATCTACCTGTGAGTATACTATAACTGTATATACACATTACAACTTTACTTTGTGATACTTATTTGAAAATTATGAGCTGTTTATTGAACACACAGTCAAACAATATGATATCCAGAAAAATTCATTGTGTCTGTAGACTCCTTATGGCGGAACATATATCACTCAGTAGAAGAATTTTTGAAATTAGTGATGTAATTTTCCTGGAAATAGTGAGCTATTGGAGTTTTCATCATAAGATTAATAATTAATTATAAGATAAGATTAATTAATTATTATTAAGATATGATCATTAAGATATGATTAAGTTAATTAATTAAGATATGATTAATTAATTAAGATGATTAATCATAAGATTGTAAGATTAAGATTGGGGACCTAGAATGGTGCTAATACTGAACTTTACAAATAGTCAGCAAATTCTGTTTGACAGTTTTAAAATAGTGGTAATCTCAGATCTTTAAAAAAAATAATAACTTTTTATCCTACTCTTTATAAAAAAAAATCTGTTTTCTTATTATTATTGAAATGTACATAAATTAGCTTTTAAAATTCTTAAATTCTGTTGAAAAGAAAAAAAATGAGTATGTAGCAGTCAGGATTAATTTCTTAATATTTATTTGAAAGCTTCATGCTACTTAATTATGATTTGATTCAAACTTGGCACAAAAATCAGTTTTAGTAATAGCTTGGACAAAGTTGTTCTTCAGTAAAATACGACTTTAAAATAATGGCTACTTAAAATGTGGAAAAATTATAATTTTAATGTTTCACTTTTTTGAAAATCTGTTTCATCATGATAATCAGCATTAAAATTTGCATTTATTAGCATTTAAAATTTTTAAATTCCATTGAGAATACAAAAATTAATTTGGCCATGATCAGGGTTCATTTTCATATTTTTATTGTAGCCTAATTAAAAATTTAAATTACTAACATAATGTTCAAATGCATAAACATAATGTTTATATGTATATTTATATGTTTATATGTATATTTATATGTACAAATATGCAGATTTTTAATGCTGATTATGATGATGAAATCAAATATTCAATAAAGAGTAACATTAAAATAATTATTGTTACAAATTCGCCCCATCACATTAGCGAGACAAATGAATGTTGTTCTGTTATTCATTTACTCATTACATTAATTTTTTGCTCCTGAACTTTTCAATGCCTTTTTTGTTATGAATGTTATATGAAATATATTGTATTGCATATATTGTATAATTATTAAATATATTGTATTGTATAAATCTTCAATATTTCATTGAATTTAATCTCATTAAATTTAATAAATAGAAGAATTGATTGGCCTTTATGATTATTGAATTATATTATAATTTTTTTATAGACTACAAAAGTAACAATTTTTATAAACATGTACATTTTAGTTTTATTCTCTTTTACACAGAATTATGAACAAAGGTAAATTGTGTTTATACATTTATAATTTATCTAAAATAATTTCCATTTATAGCCTAACAGAAATAAATATTTTCTCCTAACATTTCTAGTGTAATAATGTTGCTAATAGTTTCACTGCTTTATTATATAAACAAATAGTTGCTAATTAATTTATTATTATTGTTTTTATTTTATAAAAAATAACTAGGTTTGATTCTTGAATGTTTTGAAGTCTTCTGTATATGCATTAATTCAGATGTATTAAAATATATTACATTCTTGTACATGGTTTCACTAGATCTTTGAGCATTTTTCTGTACGGGTATTTACCAGTTTATTTTTTAAAGCTCAATTTATAAATATTGCAAATATATATACTAAATAATTTAAAAGTTACAGTATAAATACAGTAACTTATGTTTTTTTTTTACAGATGAAATTCGACAAGATATAGAAGATGCCATTAGTAGGCTTTGTCCATGGTAAGTACGCTGTTCAGTGTTGTATAAAATAACATTTTTGTAATAGAAAAAAAAGCCACCTCGATGGCTAGTTGATAGTGTACTACGCTTTCACACCAAGGACCCAGGTTTGATTCCCGGCTAGGGCTTGGCATTTTCATACGCTATAAATCATCCCATTGTCTGCATTAGCCCAAGTGTGCACACAATAGTTGGACGTTAAACACCAAAAAAAAAAGTAATAGAAAAATAATAAAAGTTGATGTTTAAAGTAATTAGTATACAAACTTTTTCACATTTAAATTACACACTTAAACACTCAATTAAAATGTATACATTTGTAGCTACAGTAGACTCTTAATAGTCCGACATTCTTTGGTCCGACCCATTCTATAATCCGACAACGCCCGGCAGCAATATCTCTTGTGTATATGTACAAATATGCAGATTTTTAATGCTGATTATGATGATGAAATCAAATATTCAATAAAGAGTAACATTAAAATAATTATTGTTACAAATTCGCCCCATCACATTAGCGAGACAAATGAATGTTGTTCTGTTATTCATTTACTCATTACATTAATTTTTTGCTCCTGAACTTTTCAATGCCTTTTTTGTTATGAATATTATATGAAATATATTGTATTGCATATATTGTATAATTATTAAATATATTGTATTGTATAAATCTTCAATATTTCATTGAATTTAATCTCTTTAATTTTAATAAATAGAAGAATTAATTGGCCTTTATGATTATTGAATTATATTATAATTTTTTTATAGACTACAAAAGTAACATTTTTTTTATAAACATGTACATTTTAGTTTTATTCTCTTTTACACAGAATTATGAACAAAGGTAAATTGTGTTTATACATTTATAATTTATCTAAAATAATTTCCATTTATAGCCTAACAGAAATAAATATTTTCTCCTAACATTTCTAGTGTAATAATGTTGCTAATAGTTTCACTGCTTTATTATATAAACAAATAGTTGCTAATTAATTTATTATTATTGTTTTTATTTTATAAAAAATAACTAGGTTTGATTCTTGAATGTTTTGAAGTCTTCTGTATATGCATTAATTCAGATGTATTAAAATATATTACATTCTTGTACATGGTTTCACTAGATCTTTGAGCATTTTTCTGTACGGGTATTTACCAGTTTATTTTTTAAATCAATTTATAAATATTACAAATATATATACTAAATAATTTAAAAGTTATAGTATAAATACAGTAACTTATGTTTTTTTTTACAGATGAAATTCGACAAGATATAGAAGATGCCATTAGTAGGCTTTGTCCATGGTAAGTACGCTGTTCAGTATTGTATAATACCATTTTTTTAATAGAAAAAAAAGCCACCTCGATGGCTAGTTGATAGTGTACTACGCTTTCACACCAAGGACCCAGGTTTGATTCGGCTAGGGCTTGGCATTTTCATACGCTATAAATCATCCCATTGTCTGCATTAGCCCAAGTGTGCACACAATAGTTGGACGTTAAACACCAAAAAAAAAAAGTAATAGAAAAATAATAAAAGTTGATGTTTAAAGTAATTAGTATACAAACTTTTTCACATTTAAATTACACACTTAAACACTCAATTAAAATGTATACATTTGTAGCTACAGTAGACTCTTAATAGTCCGACATTCTTTGGTCCGACCCATTCTATAATCCGACAACGCCTCGGCAGCAATATCTCTTGTGAGTGAGAAAGAGAGAGAGAGAGTGTGACCATATTCATGGCTGGGAGGGGCGGGGAGTGACTCATCTTTCCTATTAAAATTTGAACCCAAATCAGTTGTTTGTTTACAGTTATTGAAAGCAGTGTTATAATTATGTCTTGTACATTTAATTCTAATTTCGTTTACGCAGTAATTTTATGCAGTGTACTGATTGTGTGAACTGTGTCCTGTGTTTTCTATCATGATTAAAAAATAACATTTTCAAGATTTAAATTATGTTTCTATGTTAATGTAACAAATAAACGTGTTTATTAAAGTAGTTTGTTGTTTGTAACCCATTTAAACAGTTTTTACCTTGTTTTACCCTTTCCTGAGAGGTTATTTAGCATTTTTATAATGGTACTTCCAGTAATCCATAATCTTATATAATCCGACAGGGTCCTGGTCCCAAATGTGTTGGATTATCGAGCGTCTACTGTATTTTGTTAAAACAGTTCAAAATTTATAGAAAAACAACAGAAAATTATAATTTCTTTAAATTGGTCAACCTAAACTCTGTTAAGACTTATTTTGAGAAGTAAACATAGACCAATCCACACAACATACTTTTGTATGGGGGCTTCTTTTAAGCATTTTAATTGAATGTGAGGTAGCCAAATTTTGATAATTTTGTTCAATATTAGGTCCTGGCATGGGTATTTTAGAAGATACCGTTTACATTTTATTTGGGATCTTAAGGATTACATTTGGACAGGGTTTGAAAAAAAACTTTGAACCGATTTGTGAAAAAAATTAATTTGTGTGCATTCTTAAGAATTTTTGGCTAAAATTACGAGGGCTATTTTTTTTTCAAGGTCTGATTAGTCGCAAAATAAAAAACAAAGTAAAAATCAAAAATTATTTATTTGTAACAAGTACTTACATAATTATGCTATTTTTCTACATAGTCGCCACTCAGATTTAGACATTTATCGTAGCGTGGTACCAACTTCCCAATACCCTCGTTGTAGAACGTAGCCGCCTGTGTTTTCAGCCATGTTTGTACATTGGTCTGCAGCTCAATGTCTTTGTGAAAATGTTGTTCTAACCAGCGTTTAATGTGAGCAAACAGGTGAAAATCGGATGGAGCCAAGTCCAGGCTGTATGGTTGATGACCAAACACTTCCCATTGAAAAGACTGTAGGAAGTCTTTGTTGAAGCTGCAGTGTGTAGCCGAGCATTGTCGTGGAGAAGGACAATGCCTGATGACAACATTCCTCTCCACTTATTCTGAATTGCCCTTCATAGATGTTGAAGAGTCACGCTGTATGAGGCTGCTGTAATGGTTGTGCCATGTTCCATGAATTCCACCAAGAGAACTCCATTTCGGTCCCAGAACACAGTAGCCATGCACTTTCTGTTGGAGAAGGTTCGCTTGAACTTCTTTGGTTTACTGGGAGAGTGAGAATGCATCCATTGTTTGGATTGTTTTTGTTTCTTCAGTTTCGTAATGGACCCATGTCTCGTTCCCTGTGACAATTTTGTTCAAAAAGTTTCTCCTTCATTGTGGTAACGCTGGAGAAACGTTAGGGAGGCTTCCATTCTCTGTGTTTTGTGATAGTCGGACAGCATCTTGGGAACCCATCTCGCGCACAGTTTGTGGTACTGAAGTTTCTCGCTCACAATGGTGTACAGAGCTGACCTTGAAATTTCAGGAAATGAATCGCTCAGTTCAGAAATTTTGAACCGACGATTTTCTCAAATTGCCTCATCCACTCTCTGAACGAGATCATTGGTTGACACTGAGTTCCTTCCCTGACCGCCTGCATCATGAACATCTGTACGTCCTGCTTTAAAGTTTCTGCACCATTGTCGCACTTTGCTGTAACTCATTGAAGTTTCACCATACATAGTACTTTTTCGTCGATGAATTTCGGCTGCATTACACCCCTCAAGGCGAAGAAATCGAATTACTGCACGAACTTCACACTTGGTGGGAGGTGCTATTGTTGTAGACATGTTTACGTCCTACCTACTTGAACACAACTAAACGGAAGTGACGCGATGCGATTGACAGCTATACTAGAGACGCTGCGCAACACATCTGTGCACAGGTTCATCCGATTTTTACGGGAGTTTTTATTTCGCGAACTGATCGGACCTTGAAAAAAAAATAGCCCTCGTATTTAACATTGAAAATGATTGGAAAAAAATAAGATCAGACTATACCTACATGCTAAACTTCTTTAAGACAAGATCAGTGTGCACAGATTCATGCACACACACACACACACACACACACACACACACACACACACACACACACACACACACACACACACACACACACACACACACACACACACACACACACACACACACACACACACACACACACACACACACAAAAGAAATACAGTTGCATTTTTTAAAAATGAGTTAGGATGTTATATCAACTCAGATGTAACATCATTTTTTAAATATCTATATTAGTGATAAACATAAAAAATTTGGTCATAGCATCACTAAATATTGTACTATTCAGTTAGAGCTAAAACATTTCACTATAAATTTTACATTTTAGTAAGACATCTTTTATCCAAGTAAATTTGGAAAAAGGTTTTCTTCTGCGTGTGGTATTTTTTCTAGTGAGTTTACAATCTACTAACTTATTTTAATAATAAAAAATACTTCAATTCTTAGTAGAAAAATTTTCAAATAATTTTTTCAGTAAATTTGTTTAATTAATTACTTTGAAAAAAATAGTCCTTTAAAATTTAACTTTATCAGTGAAAAAGAATTGGGTAAATCATAGGATATGTTTCAGTACATTAAATTTGTTTATTTATAGGAAGTCTGAGGATGGAAATGTCCTTTTTGGGGGCTGGGCACGAATGGCTCAACCTATTACAAATTTTGCAGTTGTTGAAGTGGCAAAACCTAATATAGGTAGGTGAAACAACTTTGTTTTGTTTTATAATCAAAGTGAAGTTAAAGTTTAAAGGTAAAGCTTAGTTTGTAGTAAAGTTTTATAGATTTACAATAATTATTGTTTGCACAGGAGAAAAGAAGCCATCTCGTGTCCGAGCTGATGTCACAGTCAACTTAAATGTCCGCAATGAAATAAAAGCAGAATGGGAAAATCTACGCAAACATGATGTGTGTTTCCTCATTACTGTGAGGCCTACGTGCCCTATAGGTAAAGTTCCGTTTTGTAATTAGATGTCCTATAAGTAAACAGTTTGAATGTTACCTTCTTAATGCTTGTTTAAAGCTGTGTTATAGAGTAATTTATATATTGCAATATTTGTTTCAGTTTAATTTATAAATTAATTTTTTTATTATAGATCCTAAATAATAATTAAACAGTTTTTGATAAGTTGGGTAAAAAATAATTTCAATAATAATGTTAGGCAATAAAAACAGTATTAAAACATTTTTGGTTTGACAACTCTAAACAAAGAGATGCTGAAACAACTGCCCATAATACTGCAAGTTACTTGTTGTCGCTACAGTGTTAGATGTGTTAGATTTGATAAATTTTTATAAAAATATTTTGATAAATAATTTTGGTTTAATATGGGATGTTTCAGTTAAATAACCATAAATAACATGGAGCTAAAAACATTTTATAAATCAGCAATTAATTAGTTACAACCATTTGATGTACTTTACAACATTCCATTGTTTAAAGTAGTGCCGCTTCTGTCAGCTTGTTGAGAACTTCTGTTGCTTTTGCTTTCACCTCTTTCACATTGTAAACTCTTATCTTCTTAAGCTCAGATTTGACCTTAGGAAATAAAAAAAGTTATTGAGGGCCTGGTCAGATGACTATGGTGATGGTCCAACTCGCTGATGCCGGGGAGAAATACTTTTTCTTACTCGTTCACAAAGAGAACTTCAACGTTATAATGTTGATTGGCTGCCCGACCTTTGGAGACCCAGTGAATTCCACACTTGTCAAAAAAAAGAAAAGTCCTTGAATTTTGATTATTGATTGAATTGATTTTTATTTGATATGGTGAGTTAATTGAGTTTAATTGATTGGTACGTTATTTCAGAATCGTAGGTAAAATAATTTATCACAAATAATTGAGATGATCTTCTAACAATTCTGGATCATTAGCAATGTTGTTTCAAAGGTCAGCATAATTAATTATTCTTGATTCCTTTTTCTCAGGAGTGAGAAGTTCGGCACCATTTTTGCACAAACTTTCTTCATGTTCAAATTTTCATGCAAAATCTAACGGACACTTTCTTTGTTAATTCCTGAGATTTCAGAGATAGCTCGGACACTCTGATGATGATTTTCACTTATCAGCTTACCAATTTTCTGGATGTTGTTATCTGTTTGTAATGTTGAGGGTCGTCCAGGGTGCGGATCATCTCATGTCCCTTCTTAAACTTTTTAAACCACTCAAAAACTTGTGTGTGATAAACATTCACTTCTGTGCATTTTCTTTAATGTAGCACGACATTTAGCAATTTTTCTGTTACACAAGAAACTTGAACTTAACTCGTTGCTGTATCTGAACACTGCATTTTTTCAATGAGACGCTAGTGCAAAGATTTGAGCGTGGTTACAGCAAGATTGAGCAACGTACGTTGCCCATGGAACTGTCCTATGGAGTTCAGGGGAAGGAAGCATCAACAGACACAGACGGGTTTAAACTGGCTGCAACATGCTCACTGTATGCCGATATCAGGGCCAGTTCAGTTACTTAATTACCACACCTTGTATTATTACCGTGTTGACTTTTCAAACTTCTCTTTGTGACATGGAGATATCCAGAATATCTACAATAAAAAACTCAGATACATGGACAACATACACCTGAAATTAAAATCTACTACATTTAGATGTATAAATGTTTTAAAAATAATTCAGTTTGCTATAATTTGTAAAAAAAAAAACAAAACAGGAATCCCAAACAGGGCATAGATATTGTAAATCACCTAAATACTTTCTGTACTTAGGTACTCCAGATGTTTAACCAATATATAATATATAAGGTAGAGGTACTAATTTGACCAATTTTTAATATTTATATGTTAAAATATATTTATAAACTAAATTAAATTATATTAAAAATATAATATTTATATATTATTTATATTCTGTATACATTCTTCCTTTTTTAATCTTATAAAACCAAACCATTTAAATTTAAATTCTTATAACCTTGAACAAATAGCCTAATAGAGGAATTGTACTGTTGTACAAATGTACCTAATAGGAATAGTTCGTTCCTAACCTAATCTTGTGCCTCTTCGTTTAAGAAGTTATTGAGCCAGACTACCAATAACTGTGTAGTATGTTATTGGTTTTATAATGATACTACCTTATATAAAAATTTTACTCATTAAATTTGTATCTTGAATTCTGAACTTTCAGTAGTAAGCTATTTATAAAAACTGCTTTTAATACAATCTTGTCAGTGTTATGTATAGTATTTAACTTATTGTGGCATTTAAATAAATCGTGATTATATTTTTCACATGAAAGTTAAAAATTCTTAAACCATAACACCAAAACATGGACTATTTTTTTAATGATTAATTTACTGTACGTAACACAATCTATTTTGGTGATGTACAATCCAGAAATACTTCAGGATCAACCTTAGTGTCAAGTAGTTACAGCTGTTCACAAAGTAACTTATGTTTTCAAATAAAAACCCAAATAAAAGTTTCCATTCAAGTGTAGGCATGCATCGTAATGACTAAGAAGCTTATAAATGCCATTGTTATAAAAATTTTCTATCTGTGATGTCAACCATTATTTTATGTGTGCTTGAAGTTTTGCGTCATCATTATCATTATCATAGTGTTGAATTTTCTTCATGTTAGGAAACAGTATAAAATATGGCCTGTATGGGGAATGGTAAAAAATCTCCCACTTTAAAGCCCTGTAAGAGGTTCTGAATCTGATTGGCCGACTGTGGTAGGGTGTTGCTATAAAACAATACAAGTTTGCACTGAGTGTTTCTTTGAATACAGTGTTAAAAAACTATTTTTCAGGTTTTAATTTTAATTTTTTAAATTTAAATGCAGCATTTCATTCACTTTTTATTTCTTTTTCAAAGTTTGTCTTCTACTTTTTAAAATCCATCAAAGTTATTATTTTCTTAGCTTAAAACCAAAAATTGCTTAATTTTAGTTAGTCATTTGTTTTCTTTATTTCCTATTGCAGATTCAGAGTTCCTTTTATTATTTCCCTTCTGTATCCTCTGATGAATCCCAACTTCACATACGTATCTTTTTGAAACTTCAATGCCATTTTTATTAGTATTGTATCAAAACACTTCAATTCCTTGTTTATAGACTAAATAGATTTTAAAATAAAATGTCTGCTTAGGAATGTATGTTCAAATGAAAATTGAGTTTTCTGCTTTGACAGCTCCCCAAAAAAATAATAGTTACAAAAAATTATATCCTGAGGTATAAAATAATTTATTATTTTTTTCAATCAATAATAGGGCACGGTGGTCGAAGTGGCTAAAGCATCTGGTCAGTCTACTGCATCACTTCGCTGTGCACCTAAAGATTCTTAGTTCGAGCCTCAGTTGCTTGTGTTGCTTTTCCTTACTGTTAGTCTAACTGGCATAAAGTATAGACGTTAAGCAAAAAAAGTTCTTATTACAACTATTGGCATGATTTTTGTTGTTATTTGACTATTAATAAAGCAGAATTTTACTCTCTTTGTATGATTAAACCATTTTTTAAATTATGTTAAGGAACACGATTTGATCATCGAGCTCCTTTCTTGCCGCAAAGTGGATTAGTGTATGTGCGAGGTTGTGAAATGGAAGGTATGCTTGACCAAAATGGTAGAGTGGTCGAGGATGGACCTGAACCCAGACCTGTACTTCCTGGAGATAACAGAACATTCAGAGTTATGCTAGACTGCAATCAGTACAGATTAGACATGGATAGGGCAGCACAAGGCAAGGAGGTGAGTTAATTAATTAATGTTATCTGAACAAATGTAAGACAAATGTATAATAAATGTAAAAAATGTTATCTTTTAGTTAAGACACTGAAAGTTTCAAATGTTTCAAATTGTTTCAGGACGTATACGAAACGTTTAACATATTGATGAGAAGAAAACCTAAAGAAAATAACTTCAAAGCTGTTTTGGAGACTATAAGAGAATTGATGAACACAGAATGTGTGGTGCCTGATTGGCTGCATGACATTATCCTTGGCTATGGCGATCCTGGAGCTGCCCGCTATTCAGAGTATGATCGAATTTGGTTTGAAATAATTACGTAATTATGTTGCATTAAGTAAGCTATTATAGGTTTCGTGTGGAGAGGAACATTCAGTTAAATAGTACAGTAACAAAGTAACATTTATATGTACTTGTAACAAAAAAATTACAATGATTTCGAAATCACACTATTGTATTGTTGTTTCCAAGTAGTAATTATTTTATTTGTAAAAATTTCATTGGAATGTATTTAAATACTGTACTAAATACGAGTGTACGTAATGTAAGAGTAACTACTAAAATTTATTGCTTTGAAGAAACCATGTCCAATTTTTTATTAAAAATTTACATTTTTTGTGGTCAGCTTTTGTGATTTTTTTTACATTTATGATTTTTTTTTAGAATTTGTTTTAGAGTTCATATTATACCTAAATTAAATTGCAAATATTCAGTTGCTTGTATTCGATTATTTACAAAAGGTATAATCTTATTCAGTGACTGATTTGCAATACTTCATAGAACTTTTAAATATACTACATCGCAGGGGGGTGCAGACTATCTGCACCTATTGAGAGGATTTAGACGTCCCTTGCGGTACCCTAGTCTAACACACAAACTTACACTAACAACACTACACTTACGACTAACACTTTTACACTCATGCTTACATTTAGGGAATCGATAATAGACTTTTTTATTATAAGTCTATTATTATAATAATAATTATAATAATATAATTATATATTATATTATATATTATATAATATATATAATATAATTATATTATATATATATATATTGTAATATTATAATAATAGACAAACTGGTTTTAAACACAGCAACAAGACATGTGCTTTTCACCTTAAAAAAAATGAAATATACTTCCTTATTTTTTTCAAGTATGTAGTTATCAATTATTAAACATACAAATAGATTTTATTTTAGTATTTTAGATGTATGAGGTATGTCTAAAAAATATCAATCTGGTATTGTTATAGTGATGTTCAGTACCAGTCAATACAGATAATGCTGAAGGTCATGTAACCATTCACATGACCCCTTCCACTTTCTACTTGCTACCTCTAAGTTCTACTTCTATATTGCTACCTCATTTCAAAAAATGTTGAATATTTAGAAAGAACTGAATATCAATTTTTTTTAAACTTAAAAAGTCTATGATTGAAACTTTTTTAGTATTACAGCAATTGTATGGTGATGATTGTTTATCACAAACATAAGTGTATGACTGTTTCAAACAGTTTAATGATGACTGTGACAACATCAATGACGACTCTGGCAAACCACCTTCAGCAAAAACTGACGCTACCATTAAAAAAGTTGATAACATTATTCAACAGTTATTGCCGTTTAACTAGCATAGCAGATCTGAGCTTATGAAAATTGATAAAAAAAAGTTACACACATTTTAATGACAGTTTCAATATGAGCAAAATGTGTTAAAAGTTGGTTCCAAAATGTATTCCTTCCTCTTGAACAGAAGGAATGTTGAAGAATGTTCTAAAATCCTTGGAAAACATCAAAAGTCATTCTAGCTACTTAGAAAATGTAATTAGTTGTGATGTATCAGAAAATGTAATTAGTTGTGATGTATCACGGTTTTGTAATTACAATCCTGAAATAAAACGCTAATTATGCATTAGAAGTCTTCCAACTTGATATCACAAAAAGAAGTACAGATGATAAAATTGAAACTCTAGGCCATGGTGATTGTTTTTTTTTTTTTACATTAAAGGGATTGATTGGGTAACCAAGGAAAGAGTAGTAAATCAACATTATTACACTAACATCCTGCCTCATGAACGAGTATCGAGAAAGTGGCCCACTTTATAGAAAAACGAATCATAGATCCTTCACAGGGACAATGCCCGGTCTCACAGTATTTGATGGACAAGATGTTTTTGGCCAAGCACAACATCCTCATCTTGAACCACCTGCTGTACTCATCTGACTTCAACAGACAGCTCTAAAGAGATTGAAATTTGACTCTGTTGATGCAGAAAATTTAAAGTGACAAGGTCATAAAAATGCTTAGCATAAATGATATGCAACACTACTTTGCTCAGAGGAAAATTCACATGGAGTGGTGTAGGAATTAAAGAAGAGAGTATATTGAAGTGGATAATATAAAAATTGTAAATAATAATAAGTTTTTTTAGCTACACCTCTTTTAGAATATTAAAGATTTTGTAGAAACAATTTTGTTGATCATTTCTAAAGTAACATGAATTCTCTGAGGAAATAGAGTTGTGAATCTAAATTTATCGCTCAGTAATTATTGATAATAAGATTTTAAATCATTCATATTTCCTGATTTTGTTCACAGAATGCCTGACGAAATTGCTACAATGGATTTTAATGACACATTCTTGGGTTTGGACCATCTTCGAGCAAGTTTTCCTCAACATGAAATTAAGCTTAAAGTTGATGATCCTAAGAAGATTGTACCACCTTTTAGGTAATATTAAGTATTATTTTCTTAAACAAATATATTTATTTACTTTTTATTATATGCAACTGGCCTCAATGCCGATTGCACGATAAAAAATATATTTGTTTTGTTTATGAAAAATTTTTAAAATTGAAAAATACATAAACATAACCAATAATTTGTAAATATGTTATTAATATTAAACACACAATTTGATGAACAGATATAATATTTTGTATAAATATGTGAAAACTTTGAAATATGAAGTAAGACATGTTGATTGTTTGATTAATATTATTTTGCTTTTTTCAGGTTAACATTTGAAGAAGTGTTAAATAAAGAAGAAAGGAAAAACAATGAAGTTCCTGCAAAGAAAGTGATTGTTGTGGAGCCTCATGTTATTCCCAGCCGCGGACCTTACCTCTTCAATGAACCCAAGAAGTAAGTTCAGTGTAGTTGCTTATGATTTATCCTACCAAATATGTAACAATAAAAAGAATTATTCTTTCTATAAAGAATTTCTAGATAAGGATAATCTAACTCTGTATTTATTTAATACTTATTAGTTTTATCACGTTTAATTTCCATAATCAAATGAGTTTATCTGCTGCGGATTCATTGCTATTTAAAAAAATTATTTTTCATGAACATTAAATTCAGATTAAAAGCACTTTAAATACAGTTTTTAGTTTTTTCAACCTTTTAATGTGCAAGGCAGCAATATCACACACTTCTCATTTTGAAGTGAAGTTTTGATAAATTCTAAACCTATGCTTACTAGATTGGGTTTTTGCAATTAAACATAGAAGTAGTACATTGTTTGTTTTGTTGTTATGGCTCATTGACTGTGATTCCCTTTATCTAGAAAGGAATTCAACTGCATTTTCCTCATTCTATTTCTTCTTACTAAGTGTTGAAAGATCACATTATTTCAAGTGTTTAAATGACATTGTTAGTCACAAGATATTCTTGGATTTGTGGTTTTCGCTTGTTTTTCAGTGTTAAAGCTAGATGCCTATCAGATGCAGAGTACAGTTGCGCTACATATTCAAACTTCTAATCAGTTGTGTTTAATGTAAGTGTGGCCACTGAACGCAAAACAGAGCTGTGTGGAGTCAAGTAGTATCTCTGGGCTCTGTTACGCTATCAGTGACCACACTTATATTAAAAACAATAGGTTCAGCTTTGAATACGTAGTCTGCACAACTTCGTTCCGCATCTGGTGGCCACCTGGCCTAATGGTGTGCATTAAGCTGATATACTACAGATTGTTATTTATTTTGTCTACCGATAGAAAATTAGTTTATTTTGATGATTTATCAAAAATCAAAATATGTTTATAAACTTGAGACAGTGATGTTGGTATTAGGTTTTATTGGTTACAATGTCTGGTTTTTGATTGCATACAAACTAGAATTTCTTTTTACTGTTTATAGAAATGCTATACTCTTTACTCCAACACAAGTTGAAGCTATTCGAGCTGGAATGCAACCTGGACTCACCCTTGTAAGTATAATTAAACATAGGTTTCTCAAAGCAATTTATAGCCTATTAATATTTTATTATTTTACAACATTGTATAAGTTACAGAGAATTTATAATTTTGTATAGAATGCATTAAACCTTTATTAGCACATTTCCTTTTGAAAAATGAGCTATTGGAGTAGCCATCATGGTAAGACCCAGACCTTGGATCTTGAAATGAGCACTGTTCCTGATATCTAGATCATTTCTTGATGTGTTGTTAAAATTTGTATGTATGTATCTGTTACCAAGCTCACATTGAACATTTTGGTCTGATTTGATTCAAATTTTGGAACTAAAATCAATTGTGATAATATTTTAGACAAGTTCATTAACCAGCAGAATTCATTCAGCAGTTTTAAAATGGCGGCCATTTCAACTTTTAAAAATCCCTCGATAAAACAATAAAACAAAAGGCTACAGCGGTTTCGAAACTGTATCGTTTCATTTTCAGGCCGTTATACACAATGTTAAATCCCTCTGTCGGTGTCGTCACAAAGTCGTTTTGTTTAAAACATTAAAACATACATCACAAACACTGAACACAATTACACGTTTAAAATATTCACCATGAAAATCGGCTTGGTCCAAGCTACACACGCGACTCGTACATCGTTACATTCCGGACTGCAATGGAACATTCGTGGCAGTCCAGAATGTAACGACGTACTAGTCGTATGTGTAGCTTGGCCAAGCCGAATTTCATGGTGAATATTTTAAACGTGTAATTGTGCTCACTGTTTGTGATGTATGTTTTAATGTTTTGTTTGACTTTGAGATGACCTCGACAGAGGGATTTAACATTTTGTATAACGGCCTGAAGATGAAACGATAGATTTTCAAAACTGCAGTAGCCTTTACGAGGTGAGTGGATAGACCACTGACGGGAAGAATAGGTCATAATCCTAATTATTTGAATATGTGGTCTGGGGTGGCTATGTTACAATAATGAAATTTTAAAAATCCATAATTTTTTTATCTTAAATTTTTTTGTAAAATCAGTTTAGCTATCGTAATCAGCATTAAAAACTGCATAAATTAGTATTTGGAATTTCCAAAGCCTATTACATTTAGAGAGCAGTTTAAAAGCTAGTCTTAGCCGGCCTCGGTGGCCTAGTGGATAGCGTACTTTCACCCCGAGGACCCGGGTTCGATTCCCAGTGAGGGCTTGGCATTTTCATATGCTATAAATCATCCCATCGTCTGCATTAGCCCAAGTGTGCACAATAGTCGGACGTTAAACACAAAAAAAAAAAAAAAAAAATAAAAAATAAAATAAAAGCTAGTCAGAAGTTGTATTTTTTTTAAGGAGTTAGATTTTATATGTTCATTCAAATAAATAATTTTTATAAGTTTCAAAAATTTCTTCATAATTCTGTAACTGCTCACTTTTAACCCTTTGTTCTAAGAAGGAAGACCCATTATGTATGGCTGTCAGTGATCTTTTAATCAGATCAGATAAATATTTACTGCAGCACACCCACAACTCGGGCAGGCTACTATGAGTGGCTTGCACTGTTTGCTCTTAGGCTTGTGGTGTTTCAGACTTTGTTTATGCACTTGGAATTAAATCACACATTTGAATTTATTCTTAAAAATCAATAAGTTTTATTGGTTTTTTACTAAAATTGTAAATCATAACAGAATAATAGTTTTTGTATAAAATTTTGCAATTAATATTTTCGTCACTAAATATATTTTCTTAATGTATAGTTTTCTTTATTCGTAAAAAAACTATGGTAATTATATAGCAGAGTAGCCTCACTTCGAAATTAATTTTTATGGATTTTATTAGTCAAGTAAATGTGAGAAAAATATTTTATCATCAAAAATATGTGTCGGAAAGATGATTACATAATATAAAGAGTACTCCATAACTTAACTAACACGGTGGTGTGTTAAAAACCTTTATTTTAATAAAGAAATGCTTTTTCCCTGCATCACCGTATTAGGCCCAACAACCGTGTCAGTTAGGTTCTGGAGTACTCTTTTTTAAAAAATAAATAAAGGTTTTTAATACATCACCGTGTTAGGCCTAACAACCATGTTAGTTAACTTATGGAGTATTCTAAATTGAATTTAAATGTATTTCACTCGTAATGGCCATACAAATGATGGAAACGAGTATTATACTCGTTGTATTTTCTTTTGAACATAAATTCAGCTGGAATATCGATATTTCTGCAATTTCCTGCAATACCGATATTTCTGCGATTTCCTACTCTTTAAAAAAATTAAGGCTTTTTCCTGCATCACCGTATTAGGCCCAACAACCGTGTCAGTTAGGTTCTGGAGTACTCTTTTTTAAAAAATAAATAAAGGTTTTTTAATACATCACCGTGTTAGGCCTAACAACCATGTTAGTTAACTTATGGAGTATTCTAAATTGAATTTAAATGTATTTCACTCGTAATTGGCCACAAATGATGGAAACGAGTATTATACTCGTTGTATATTTTCTTTTGAACATAAATTCAGCTGGAATATCGATATTTCTGCAATTTCCTGCAATACCGATATTTCTGCGATTTCCTACTCTTTAAAAAAATTAAGGCTTTTTCCTGCATCACCGTATTAGGCCCAACAACCGTGTCAGTTAGGTTCTGGAGTACTCTTTTTTTAAAAATAAATAAAGGTTTTTTAATACATCACGTGTTAGGCCTAACAACCATGTTAGTTAACTTATGGAGTATTCTAAATTGAATTTAAATGTATTTCACTCGTAATTCGCCACAAATGATGGAAACGAGTATTATACTCGTTGTATTTTCTTTTGAACATAAATTCAGCTGGAATATCGATATTTCTGCAATTTCCTGCAATACCGATATTTCTGCGATTTCCATGATACCGATACACGATATATATTTTTGTCTTGAAATAGTATTTCCGACACTTGTTTTTGATGTTACAATAAGTTTTCAACAAATATTCGACGAATAAGATCCATAAAAATTAATTTCGAAGTGAGGCTACTCTGCTATATAATTACCGAAAGTATTATTATTAATTATGTATAAAACAAGTTTGTGTTATTTCAACATTACTGTAAATTATTACTAAATTGTTAAAAAACGAAATGCCACTTTAATACAATATTCTAGTTAATTATTTTTAAACAATACAAATTCAAATTTCAAACATGGACTAATACACTAATAATAATATTTTTTTGTAATAATAAAATTGTTTGTAATAGTACATTTTAAATCATATCAATATAGTCATGAAAACATAAACAAGTGCCATAGCAATGTAGCTGTACCATACTTATAAAATCAGTACTTGTAAAAAATTGTAAATGTCAATATAGGCTAATCTGTTGAACTAATTCACCTAAATTTCAACAAAATTGACAAAAGTGGTTTATAAAAATAACACTCAAATCTTTCAAGTATAATCACATGGCACGAATGACTGACTAAATATAAATAAATAATGCAGTAACAGTTGTATATACAGTACCATCTCAAAAGTTTAGTCAATGACTGTTTCAATTAGGTTAGGTACTGCCTGATAGATTGCATCACTTCCTACATATTGGCTCTACCTAGAATTTATAAGAAATAGTAGTGGAACAAAGGATAGGCCATTATTAAATAGGTCAGTTTAGCTGGAGCAGAAAACATTAAATCACTGCATGTGACCCGTCCGAGCTGAGATGATGGAACACTACTTAAGATCGTGGACGTCATCAGCAAAAATACAATAGCCACTAGGTGTGGATTTCTGAGCTGAAAGGAAGATATGAATTGCATTCAACTGACCGCAAAGGGTTAGATTATCACTTTCACAATGTTAGTTTCTCTGGGTTAATGTGTGTTACATATGAAATAAATAAAATTTTGTTGCGCAGGTTGTAGGACCGCCTGGCACCGGTAAGACTGATGTGGCAGTCCAGATAATATCCAACTTATACCATAACTTCCCTGCTCAACGTACACTGATTGTAACACATTCAAATCAAGCATTGAATCAATTGTTTGAAAAAATTATGGCCTTGGATATTGATGAGCGGCACTTGTTGCGTCTTGGTCATGGTGAAGAAGCTTTAGAAACCGAGAAAGACTTCAGCAGGTATTTAATATTTAGTTTTCTTATCAGTGCATATGAGTTAGGTTGCATGTTTATTTGAATGTTGGTTTAGTTTTACAAACAGTTATTTCAGAAAATAAATTAAGGAAAAAATAATTTGTCCAGAAAGTACTGTTATAAATTATATAATATTTTGAGAGTAGTAGAACCATGATAATCCGAACACAATATTATTTTGAGTGTAGTAGAACCATGATAATCCGAACCCAATATTATTTTGAGTATAGTAGAACCATGATAATCCGAACCCAATATTATTTTGAGTGTAGTAGAACCATGATAATCCGAACCCAATATTATTTTGAGTATAGTAGAACCATGATAATCCGAACCCAATATTATTTTGAGTGTAGTAGAACCATGATAATCTGAACCCAATATTATTTTGAGTATAGTAGAACCATGATAATCCGAACCCAATATTATTTTGAGTATAGTAGAATCATGATAATCCGAACCCAATATTATTTTGAGTGTGGTGGAACCATGATAATCCGAACCCAATATTATTTTGAGTATAGTAGAATCATGATAATCCGAACCCAATATTATTTTGAGTATAGTAGAACCATGATAATCCGAACCCAATATTATTTTGAGTGTAGTAGAACCATGATAATCCAAACCCAATATTATTTTGGGTATAGTAGAACCATGATAATCCGAACCCAATATTATTTTGAGTATAGTAGAATCATGATAATCCGAACCCAATATTATTTTGAGTGTGGTAGAACCATGATAATCCGAACCCAATATTATTTTGAGTGTAGTAGAACCATGATAATTCGAACCCAATATTATTTTGAGTATAGTAGAACCATGATAATCTGAACCCAATATTATTTTGAGTATAGTAGAATCATGATAATCCGAACCCAATATTATTTTGAGTGTGGTGGAACCATGATAATCCGAACCCAATATTATTTTGAGTGTAGTAGAACCATGATAATCCAAACCCAATATTATTTTGAGTGTGGTAGAACCATGATAATCCGAACCCAATATTATTTTGAGTGTAGTAGAACCATGATAATCCAAACCCAATATTATTTTGAGTATAGTAGAACCATGATAATCCGAACCCAATATTATTTTGAGTATAGTAGAATCATGATAATCCGAACCCAATATTATTTTGAGTATAGTAGAACCATGATAACCTGAACCCAATATTATTTTGAGTATAGTAGAACCATGATAATCCGAACCCAATATTGGAAAAAATAATTTTTGGTACAGTAGTGGAAAATTTTGCACTAAGCTTCTTTCTTGCATTGGATGTCCAGCTGTTCTGAAACGTCTGAATATGCACTGTAAAACTAATTTAAAGTAGTAAAACTAATTTAAAAATGTTCTGTCATTAATAATTTATATTTATTATTCATAGAAATAACATTAGATAAAAAATAACTTATAAAATGAAATTTAATGAAAAAAATTAAAACATGTTTCTTGAATGGTAATCTCAAATTATGGTTACATAAGAAGTCCAACAAGAACATTCACAACATTGATTTAACTACATTTTCTTTGTATAGGAATTAAATAACAGTTATAACAAGTACAACAAAGATATTTTATTATATCACAGTAAGAATTGTAAGTGTGTTTGATTTTCCTTCCATAGCTTTGTTACAAATACTTCGGAAAGAGTGCGAAAAGGGAATGAGATTAAATTAAAATTACAATAAATTCAAAGTAGAATGAGGGTAAACTTTGGAAAGAGATTAAAAATATAATGAGTCTGAAATAAAAAAGGAAATTGAATAAACCAATTTGACAGTAACTTTGTAAAAAGACTAAAAAATTGAATTTTATTAAAATAAAATAAATAAAAAAACCGAATAACCTAACTTGACAGTAACTTCGTAAAGATTAAAAAAAACAGAATCAGATTAAATTACAATTAAAAAAAATTGAATAAACTAATGTCACAGTAACTTGTAAAGATTAATTTTTAATTACAATTATAATATACAGGGTGGGGCAGGGAAGTATCCCTAATTTTAAAGGTAAATTAAAAAATAACCAAAAATGTTTGAATAAAACTTTATTGTGGCATCAAAAGGGTACAGATGGAAGTTAATTGTAATAATAATTTTACTTTGTTTTAAATAACACATCACGCAAGTGATGTCCCTCATTGTCAATGCACTGCTGTAGCTGGTTCTAAAGTTCCGCATAACTCTGCGAAGCATTTCTTGTGGAACGCGGCCAACTTCAAGGCGAATTGCATGCTTCAAGGCTTCTAGGGTCCTGGGTCGATGTTTAAACACTTCACTCTTGAGGTAGCCCCATAAAAAGTAATCACACGGAGTTAAATCCGGCGAAGCGCGGGCCATGGAATGTCACCATACCGGAGATCAATCGCCTGGGAACATTTCCCTCAAAACAGCCATCAATTTCTAGCAGTATGGGCTGTGGCACCACCCTGCTGAAACCACACTAGTCCCAAATTATTTTGTTGCAATTGTGGTTCAAGAAATTGTTGGAGCATGTTTACATACCGTTCAGAATTGATGGTAACACAACGATTGTCCTCCTTGAAGAAATAAGGCCCAATTATGCCTTCACTGCTGATTGCACACCAAACCGTCACTTTGTCACTGTGTAGAGGCCTCTCGTGAACTACCGTAGGGTTTGCACCACTCCAATAACTCATATTCTGCTTATTTACAACTCCAGAAATGTGGAAGTGCGCCTCGTCACTGAACAAAACACGTGCATCATTTGGCAAGTCAGCAATGAAAGTTTCACATGCCTGTATTCGTTGTTGCCAGTCCCATTGTGTGAGTTCTTGAACGATTACCATCTTGTATAGATGGAAGTGTAGTTCCTCGTGGAGAATACGACGCACAGTACGATTAGACAATGCCAGGCTGGATGCGTGCTTGCGAGCAGAACGCTTAGGAGACTGCAAGATCGATCTTCTGACATGGTCAATATTTTCTGGAGTTCGGACGGTCCTCTGAGCCCCAACTCTCTTTCGCACTACACTACCACATGCACGGAAGTTCTCCACCCACAACAAAATGGATTTGTGGTCAGGAACAGCATTGCGGGTAGGAATCCGATAACGAGTTCGCAGCGCATTCTGCACCACAACAATAGACTTATTTTGAGAGAAATACGTTTCGACTGCAAAAGCGCATTGCTCATTCGACCAAGCCATGTCTACAACTGACGGCGGTACTAACGGAAAATTCCATGGCCACAGCGTCATTCGAGCTTACCCCCACTCCTCCAACACATCCTCACTACACACAACGCCATCTCAAAAGTAGGGATACTTCCCTGCCCCACCCTGTATAAACTAAATTACAAATTGTCTTGCCTTTGCTGATGCAAATTGATCAACTGTTTCATTAAAATTTGTATGTTGTATTTCTTCTTGTTACATTAAGAAGAGCTAGCTCATAGAAGCTCAGAGGTATGAGAGAATCAGCTTTAATTTGCCACTCTAATTTTCAGAAAAAGCTCTTGTCTTCATACTGGATTAAAACTTTCAAATGTTTGGATGAGACAATTTCATGTCCCTCCTAGTTAAAGGTATCATTTTGCAATCATTTATTTAATCATAAAGTTGATTATCAACCACATCCCTGTAATGAACATCTCCCAAATGATTACACTTTTATTTGAGGTTCTCTACATCTTAACAACGAAGGATTTTTATATCTAGTAGAAAATCAAACTTGTTATCCATATCCATCAGTAATGCAAATGTTCCATTAATTCTTCTTTGCAGGCGGTCTATTATGTTTTTCATTGCTCTGCTGATTTTGTCCTTTAGTTCAAGCTCCTATATTGGTCCAGGTATTTTTGTCTTTTTAAAGCACTGTTTCTCCATTTTGACTTGTGACATCGTAATTGTGGTGAACTTTTATGCCTTCATCAAATGATACATTTATATCACCTTGTTCTTTCTGGAGAAAAGTTCTGGAGATTGTAAATCAAGCACAGCGAAATGGAAATTCATTTCAGGATGCTGCAGCCTCTGCTGTATTCTGTCTGTTTTGGATTACACTCCACAATCTTATCAGTAAAAAAAAATGAACTGATGCTTGCAAAGCAGTTCTTCATCACAACAAAAATCAAGAGTTTTCCATTCATGTGAAGCAAGATTTTAAAGTACATACTAAGATGATTTTATCAACATGCTTGCGTACTGTTTTCAATGGCTTTGGCATTCAAACTGGTTTCTGAGTCATATATCAATGGCACTTCATCCTTTATTTGTTCCCAGTGTTAAGTAGAGTGAGGAAAGAATGCTTATAAGGAAAAATGGTCCCAAAAATGAAATCGCCATTGTTCCTTCCTTTGAAGCATGCACACCTACTAAATTTAGTGATTGTTACAATTAACAAAACATCGTAAGGTTGTTCTCCAAAATTCTTTGATGAACTCCTATTATATATTCAGCCATTACATTTGCGTTATCGTAGCACTGAGACCAGCAATCCTGTGGTTTCATATTATCTATCTCAAGTTGGGACTACATAACTAATCCCTTGAAATTCTTTTGGTTGGATTTGCATAAAACCAAGAAAAGATTTTTAGAGATGAACAGTGTTATAAAACAACTTCTCCATATCTTACAACTTGTGACATTTGTTCAATGAGTGCAACATCTGGTGTAGAACCAACAACAGATCATAATATTTTGCTTTTTGAATCTTATTTAATACAATTTTATGAACAGCAGATGCCATCAAATGTAGAAATTCATTCTAAATGGTTGGTGAATTGTATGAAGTTGATCCTGGATTTTTTTCTTGAGTCAAAAGAAATATCTTTTTTGTAATTTCCTACTCTTTCCATCTGCATTTTGAGTAAAAGTACTTGCAAATTGGCAAAAAAAGGAATTTGTTTAAATGTAGCCTTTAAATACTAAAAATAAAACACTGGTTGATAAAATATGTACACAATTTAATTATACACACACACACACACACACACACACACACACACACACACACACACACACACACACACACACACACACACACACACACACACAAACACACACACACACACAATTCAATACATTCTGAACCAGGTACATTTATTGTTACCAACCAGTGAATTTGATTACATATGTAATTTAAATCTGTTGTCAGAGTTTCAATGCCTTAATTTCAATGCACTGAATTTGAAATTTAAAAAATCACGAGTAATAATTAGAAAAAACATGTGGGTTCACTTAATTCCTTGTCAATGACTGTGAAATCAGAATTTTTGAAAAAAACAGCAATGCACATATTTGGTTTGGGTCTGTAGTGTTTTCATTTGAGCCTTTTTTAAATGATAATTAAATGCAAGATAGTCTATGCAGTGTTTTTTCACTACTTAATATTTACATTTTAATCACTTTGAAGTTTTACATAAACAAATTATTTAATACTTTTCTAAATAAAAGGAGAAATTGTATAGTTTTTACAATGAATATTTTGAGTTGTTATACATTAATGTTCGTTTTAGGTATGGACGTGTCAACTACGTATTGGCAAAACGTCTTGATCTATTAACTGAAGTTCAGAGGCTACAGGAAAGTCTAGAGGTACCAGGAGATGTAGCATACACTTGTGAGACTGCCGGACATTTCTTCCTATATCAGGTTCTTGCTAGATGGGAAATATTCTTGTCTAAAGTTCGTCCTCCTTCTGGAAAGGTCAGTTTTAAAAAATTTTGTACAACCTTTTATAGTTTTGTTTCTATGTTATGATAGCAATTTATTTTATATTCAGTTGACTTTTTTAGAGTAGAATTTCATAATGAATTGTTGTTCATAATGGATTGTTTTTTTAATAATTTTTTTTAATCCCTCAATGGAGCACATTTAGTAAATTTTGGTTCTTTTGGGCTTTCAACTTTGGTTCTCTTAGGTTTTTGAGATTTTCCCAATACTTTTTCAGTCTTATAGATCTCTGTAGTCTAACTTCCTCCAAGTAAAAGGCAACTCTTTTTGTTCCTTCTTTAAATTTTAATCTAGTGTTTCTATCCCTAAGGATTGGTTTTTCCCTTCCTTCTTTCAGATGTTCCTCCATTATCCCTAATTCTTTTAGGTCCTGTTCCACTTCCTTAAGCCACTCATTCTTTACTTTCATCTTGAGTTGGTAATTTAGGAGTTTCTTCGTCAGTCTTTCTTCTGTTAGCCTTATTAGGTGTCCATAAAAAGCCAGTCTCTTTTTAATATTATCTAACAGATGTTCATTAGGATAGATGGCTGAACTTGGCAGCAGTCTGTATGTTCCTTCTACCATGTGTTTTTCATTGGTAATGGTTCTCAACACATACAATAATTACTAATCACATCTTGGTTAGTAAAGCCGCATGTACTGTCATGTACATATACTAGTATTCTCGAGATTATGTAGTAATTTTTGAACAAAGAAACAAATACAATACATTTATTGTATTTGTTTCTTTGACTTTACCTATTATATATATTGACATTTCTTTATTTTAATATTTATAATAGGTAAAGTGACTGCTTTAAACATAAAATGCACAACTCAGATATGTGACATATTCAAAAGTAAATATTTTTCTTACATCAGCTATATCACTTCATTTTGACTTATATATATATATATATATATATATATATATATATATATATATATATATATATATATATAAAATAGAGATCATATTTTCCAGATATGATAAAATATACCATGTTTTACATTTTTACAAAATATGTCTTACAGTTTTCTTTGTAGACAAAAAACAAATTGAAAGATAGATAGACTAAACCTCTGGTATTAAGGAGCTCAAAAATGAAAGCATAAACTTCATCTGTATTTTGGGCTTTTATGAAGCTTAAGCTTTTTTTTGAAAATGACATATTGCAAGTCAATAAATAAAAACAGGCTTTAGGCATTATATATATAATAAAAGTTGTAATGTGTGCTTTTCAGTTAATCTCAAAATAATCATCACACATTTATACTTACAAATGAAAATACAGTCAACCTTGGTTATAACACCCTTGGTTAGAACGCTAACTCAGTTATAACACTATTTTCATAATGTCCCCAATATTCTATATTAAGTGTACCTTTATTTTAGGCTCGTTTACAACGCTTTGTGAACTCTGATACAATGCTGTCACGCTGCTGTTATAGTCCAGCCACTTAGTAAACGGCCTGCGCGAGAATTTCTCAGGCATGTAGGAGAATTCCATCCAGCTCCTTCTAACAGTCCAGTGACACAGATTCTGCCAATCTGAGTCTAGAAACTGTTACTACTCAGTGATAGTGAAGGAAAAGGGAGGAGTTATGGTGACAGAGTTGGGACATGACCTCTCACTTGCGCATTTTTTCTCTGTTCCACTGGTGCTCTTAGCAATTTCTAAGCTGCTGACCAATAGTCACTTTCACTTAAATACAATTTGTGTTCTATTTTTAGAATAAAGGTTGGGAATAGAAATGGTCCTTTTTTAGAATTTAGTTGCCGCCTAAATAAACAATGTAAATTGTTCTGTTCCCACAAAAGCGTTCCCTCACATACACACATAATCTGTACACCTTAGTGTGGGGGAGAACTTCAGTCTCACGAGCCCTCACAACAGTGTACATATGCAGTGTGTTGCATATATATACTAGACTGTACGGTACTTATTTTCTATTAGTTTTAACTAAAATATATTTCAAAATTATATAATATGTGTAATAAATTGTAATAAAATTGTCATTAATTATATATGCAGTACAAAGTATGCTTTTCTTTCACTAGATACAGTATTTACTGCTGTTTACATAATTTTTACTATAAACTCGGTTACAACGCTACTCATTTACAGCAGTTATATACGTTTCATCCCTTCAACCGCGTTATATACGAGATCAACTGTAGTTTGAAAGTATTCTGCTAAGCTTGTAGTGTGTATGTGCTCATTAAATCAAATCTATTATTTGTGATCTTGGTGTCAAATAAAATATTGGCTCAAATAGTTTGAGATAAATATATTCTATTTTTTTCTCTGAATGATTTATTTAACCGTATTTATGTTTGATGTTTAGATTGTTCCATTAAAATTAATTAAAGATGAGTTTCCATTTCATTGTTTCTTTGACAATGCACCAAAACCGTTGTTCAAAAGCAAGAGTTATGAAGAAGATATGGAAATTGCTGAAGGCTGTTTTAGGTAAGATTTGTGCTTAAGTCTTATGATTTATATTAAAACAAATTTTAACAACACTACAGAATTGTTGAGTGTAATTAATACAGTCAACCTCTTGGTTAGTAAAGCCACATGTGCTGTAATAGCACAACCATAACAGCCTGACAATATGGCTGATACCATTGTCAGTCTTACATAGTAATGGTGCTTAATGTTTGTTTTTGTGTAATAAAGTAACAATCTTTTCAATTCAAATAATACAGTATCTCAATTCGAAAATAACTCAGGTGTTTTTGTTTAATACAGGTATCCCTTGCTTAATGTTTGTAATTGGTTCACAAATATACAAAAATGTGAGCTATTGTGGGAAAAATTCTTTCAAATTAAGAAAAAGCAGTATACTACTGTACATATAATTAACAGTAATTAATAGTGTTGTATTTTATAACTAAAAACAAGTTAAAATTCAAAATTAAAATAAGGAAAGAGAAAATTTAAAATTATATGTTATAATAAAAAAATTGTTATATAAAAATTGAATAACCAAAGACAACGGTTCCAAGGCAAAGTCAAATCCAAGCAAATGATCCAAATCTCTGATGAAGAAAGAAAAGCAAGATCACAATGAATGAAGCAATACTGGGCTACGAAGAGGCACAGAACATTAAAAAGTGATTGATTTAGTGTACCCCAAAGTTGGGTGAAACAAATGAAGAGAAAAAAATTGTATGCTGTATTACATTTTCTAAAAAAATAGTCAATTTTAAGATTAAGACAAGGATTGAACAATAAAGATACCCTCAAGATACATCTTCATAGATTAGATGTTCGATATGCTATAATAGCCTGATGGACTGTATTTTAGTAGTATTTCTAATCACAGTGCCTCCAGCCCATATTATGTTATATCTGGACTACATATTGATAGTCTCATAGTGCTGATATGCCAGTGTTGATAAGATTTATAAGCAAACCAAAACAGGTATCTTTGAACTTAAGGAGCATATTTCAGAGGGAGGACCAAAAATATTTGGTCAATTGTTTAACAGAGTAACTTTGAATTTACACATAACAAACCTGTAACCCTGAGGGATTACTATATTTAAATTGTAAATATTATTTAAGTGTCTCTTTATTTTCTTTATGCATGTATGAAATAAGCTAAAGCAGAGTTGAATGCTAGGTGCTGGTAAACAGCATTGTAATCTGTCATTATTTAAGTGATAATTTTACTACAAATATCTGTTGTCTATTCTAAACTTACAGAATAATATTTGGTCATAAAAATGGTGTATGTGGTCATAAAAATGAAGGTCAAAATCTTTCTTCATTATATTTGGAAAGATGAATGGATATTGTATTTATTTAAAAAAAAATCATATATATATATATATATATATATATATATATATATATATATATATATATATTGTTTTGTTTTATTTTTGTGGAAAATTAATAATTGTTTTTTTATAATACGTTTTAAAATGAAATAAGAACAAAACTTAATATTGAAGTTATATTAAAACAATCTTTGATTTTTTAAAATAATTATAAGAAACCAGATTATCTGCATTTAGATAATAATTGTGATATTTGTGACTTTCATGTCACAAAAAATTCTAATTATAAGTTAATATTTTGATGTGTATAAATTCTAGTATTCTAATGTTGTATTTCTCAAGATAAACACTGACAAGTCATTTAATTATTATATTTTAGATATATTGAGAAAATATTTACGCAGTTAGAAGAATTCCGTGCCTTTGAACTTCTCCGAAGCGGACTTGACAGATCAAAATATTTATTAGTGAAGGAAGCCAAAGTGATAGCAATGACTTGTACACATGCAGCACTGAAGAGGAAGGAATTAGTAGACCTGGGTAAGTAAAAAGAACCTATCAATTTCAGTAGATTATACTAAATTCTTAATAAATTATGTGGTTGGGTACATACATTGTCAACAAATATAGAACATTTGAAAATAGGAATGGCTGATTTATGTAATCAACCAAATAACAACAATCCTAGAAAAAAGATGATTACATTTAAAATTTCTTAATAACTTTTTTAATATCAATACTTAAATTTATGATTATTTATTGCAAAGGAAATGTACAAATATTACACAAACATTAGAAAGATGTATATAGACCTAGTACAATATTTAAAGTTTACTTTTAATAAAAAAATATACTAGTGATGCTATTAGGCGAAATGAGTTTTTCAAATTTAAGTAAAAAAAAGTATTTCTTTGTCATTTCCTTTATGATAAAAATATACCTATTGTACATAACTTATTGTGTTTGTAAAATAATCATATGTTAAAATAGTAAAGTTTTTAGTAAACATTTTTAGCAAACATTCATAATGTTCTATTGCATGAAGTAATCAAATATTTATGCTGAGAAAAACAGTATGTATGGACTTGATGATCATACTTTCGTTCTATTGAAATCAAGACTTTTGTTTTGGACTGTCATATTGTGTGTGTGGTGGCACTGTACAGATTTTATTTTTTGTTTTGTATCTAGTTTGTTAATTAAACTTCACCTTTATATTTATGTGTAATAGGTTTTATCATGCACTCATAATCCTGCCATTGTGTAATCTGTGACAAAGGAACGGTGATAGGCGGGAGTGGTCTTTGGCCTATAAAACATGCTCACCCGTAACAAACATTAACGCTTACTGCGTGGCAACTCATAAAGTTATTTGAAGTCCCAGGTCTTAAAAGAAAGTGACGATTTTCATTGTGTTCCTGTTTAACTGATTTTTTTATCCAAAAGGGCTGTGGCCTCGTCAAGTTTGAATATTCAAATTTTTAGTGAATTTATATAAATCTGGTTTCATTTGAGATATGAAAGCTACAATACAGCCTGAAACTCACTTCCTTATGTAGTTACAACTTTGTAAAAAGTAATTTTGTACCTAAATCTCTGTATGATGAAAAGAGAACATGAGCAAAATGTGTGTAATCCCAGTGTAAAACACATACCATTATATATATAATGGTATATATATATATATATATATATATAATGACACACACACATGCACGCACGCGCGCGCGCGCGCGCACACACACACACACACACACACACACACACACACAGGCTTGGAGAGTCCGATTGTCAAACATTTTTTTTTTATTATGTTGGTATACATGCCCTTGAAGTATGATAAAACTTTCAGCTGTTTTCATTGTTAACTTTGGCTGTGAAAGCCACTAAGGTTAGACGTGTTTTTATGAGCTCGGAAATTTTCGTTTGTTAAAAGAAATGAATCAACGAATTTGTATCAAATTTTGCGTAAAAAATGGAATAAAGTGTAACAAAGTGTGTGAAATGTTAACAAAGGCCTATGGTGAGTCTGCTATGGGTAAAGCAAGAGTTTACGAGTGGTATACATGTTTCCAAGAAGGCCGTAAAGACGTTGAAGATGACGAATGCCCTGGACGCCCCAGCACATCAACAACCGATGAAAACGTGAAAAAAGTGAAAGAAATGGTTATGAACAATCGCCGAATCACAATTAGAGAGGTCGCTGATGATGTTGGCATGTCAATTGGATCATGTCATGACATTGTTTCCAATGTTTTGTGTATGAAACGTGTGGCAGCAAAATTCGTTCCAAAATTGTTGAATTTTGAACAAAAACAGCGGCAAATGGAATTTACTCAGGAGTCACTAAAGGAAGTCAACGACAATGCAGAATTACTGAAACATATTATAACAGGTGACAAAACATGGGTTTATGGATATGACATCGAAACTAAGGCTCAATCATCCCAGTAGAGGCATTCTGGCACGCCAAGATCGAAAAAGGCTCGACAAGTGTGGTCGAACATGAAGGTGAAGCATACTCACTCTGTTCTTCGATATTAATGGTATAGTGCATCATGAATTCCTGCCACCAGGTGAAACAGTCAATAAGGAGTACTACCTACAAATTCAACGCCATTTGCGTGAAGCAATCTGAAAAAAACGCCCGGATCTGTGGAAAAACAATTCATGGCTTTTGCACCACAATAATTCAAGAGCTCACACTTCATTGCTTGTTCGTGAATTTTTGGCCAAAAACAGTACTGTAACGATGCCCCAACCTCCATATTTACCAGACATGGCTCCGTGTGACTTTTTCCTATTTCCAAAAATAAAGAGAACCTTAAAGGGCCGTCGTTTTACAGCTGTAGATGACATTAAAAGCGCATCACTGAAAGAACTAAAGGCTATCTCAAAGTTCGAGTTTTTGAAATGTTTCGAGGATTGGAAGAAGTGTTGGCGCAAGTGCATAATCTCCAATGGGGACAATTTTGAAGGCGACAACATCAATGTAGAAGAATAAATAAATATTTTGAAGAATAAATAAATATTTTGTTCATAAAATTATAAATTATTGTGACTGAACACACCTTAGTGGCCTAGTTTATATCATCCCATCGTCTGCATTAGCCCAAGTGTGTACAATAGTTGAACGTTATATATATATATATATATATATATATATATATATATATATATATAATTATTAAATTATTGTATTTTAAAAATTAGTTCTTGTTTTACTACATTTTGACCTTTTTTAAATTTTAGAATAATAAAATCTATTGACCATGGCTTTTTTGTTTCAGGATTTAAATATGATAACATTTTGATGGAGGAAAGCGCACAGATTTTAGAAATTGAAACATTTATTCCATTATTACTACAGAATCCACAAGATGGCTACAGTAGGTTAAAGCGTTGGATAATGATAGGAGATCACCACCAGTTACCACCTGTTATAAAGAACATGGCCTTCCAGAAATATTCTAACATGGAGCAATCATTGTTTACAAGAATTGTTAGGTTGAATGTTCCTACAGTTGATTTGGATGCACAGGGTCGTGCCCGACCAAGGTATAATAATTTTACTAATATTAATAGGTTATTATGCTTATTTACATAGTTTTCATGAATTAATAAAAAAAAATAGATAATTACATTAAAGTAGAATTTATAATTAAATACATTATGATAAATTTTCAGTATTTGCAACCTGTACAACTGGAGATATAAACGATTAGGCAATCTGGCACACGTGGAAAGTTGGCCTGAATACAGAGTAGCCAACGCAGGCTTTGCTTTTGATTTTCAACTTATCAATGTTGAGGATTTTAATGGCATTGGCGAATCAGAACCAAGTCCTTACTTTTACCAGGTGAATATTTTGTATTATTTTTTTAAATAATAATATTAAACATTTTAAATTTATTTCAAAAAAGCATGATTATGTATGAAGCATAGATTTAAAATTTTGAACAAAGCAAATTATTTTCCGAGATATATTTTACAAAGAGATCAGTAAAAAAAATTACTAAGGTTGTTTAGAAAGTAAAGAATGTTTTGATATGACATGCCGCTCAATTCCCCCACTGCCACTGCCATCATGTCTTTGTCCTTCCCACTCTTTTGTGCCAGTCTGATGCTAACAGCGAGCTATGAGTTGTTTCTTATTTACTTGTATGATTTTGAAAAGTGTGAAAAACTGATGTTTCCACCAAATGTGTGGTTCGTAGTGTAATGTGCTTTTTGATTGTGAAAAAAATCAAAATTTATGGAGATATAACTAAGGTTTGTGGTAACATAAATGCCGGTCAATAGAATTACATCATTTCCCATCCCCATCAAAAACAAAAAAAAAGCCAAACAAATTCTGAGTAATAAGAAAGTTATTGCAACAATGTCTTAGAATCGAAAGGTTGTTCTACTCATTGACTACATGCCTAGAAGGAAAACCATAAATGCAGCTGCTTTCTGTCAGACCTATCAGCGACCTTTCAAATCAAACAGCATTAATTATTGAGCAGCATTGTGCTTCTTAACAATAACACATGGCTGCATGCTGTTGCAATGATGATAAACTTGCTTCAGAAGTTTAAGTGGGACATTTTTGAACGTCTGCTTTATAGCTGTAACTTGGGCCCCTGAGTGATTACCACCTTTTTTCCCAAATTGAAGGATTTTTTTTGACAGAAACCACTTTGGAAGTGACAACGAACTAAAAAAAGAGCGTTAGTGATTGATTCAACAACTTGGTGGCAACTATGTATACAGAAGGCATAGAAAAGCTGGTGAAACGCTATGACAAATATTTAAATTTGAGTGGCAGCTACAGTATCAGATGTGTTGTAAAATAAGTTTTGTTTCATTGTCTTAAGAAAAAAATCTTGAGAACAAAACAACCGCCATATTTTTACATAAGATGACTTTTAAAGTAGATCATCATCATTTTAAATTATATGAGATAGGTCAATTATTAATTAATTAAGAGACACAAAATGTCATGAATAAACAAATTTTGAACTTTTAAATAAAATATAATTAAACCATCTTGTACTTCTATATAAAATTCAAGGCCTCTTTGATATCCTCCAATGTTTTAAGATCACACATCCTACAGTTTTTTATCTTTAGTAACTTAATGCAGTGGGTTTAAGTTGTATCCTTCCATTTGTTAACAGAGTCTCTTGTGATATTCATTTCTTCCACACAATCACCTGATGATTGTAGCTTACAAATTTAGATTAGTGTTATGATGGATGGGTTACATTCTTGAATCTAATTTCTGAACCATCCTTATCTCTAACAAACCTGAAGATTTTCTCATGGAAACATCTGTATTTTTAGTTATGAGAAGTTATTGGCCAACTTATAAAATTACCTAGCCTATTTCAACTCATTACTGTCGTTCTATATATATTGTGTTAAAGCAATGATTTTATTTTGGATGATTTTGAGTTCAGTCTCTTGTGCTGCTTTCTTTAATTTAATATATATCTCCTTGCTTTCATTCCATAGTTGATGAAGGATGTTTAAATTATTTGCATTGTGTAAACTAAATAATGTACCGTCTACATCGATAGATGTCAAATTGTATATTATAAAGTGGTATTAAAAAGCATGTGATTACTTGCCAGAAGACATTCGTGCAGTAAAATGACAATACGTTGTAGGTAGTAATAGTTTAAAAACATATTTTAATAAAAAATATTCAGCAGAAGCGTATATATTCTTTGGTATAATGCTGTGTATTTGGTGGTGTTAGATAGATGTTTAATTAGTTAATTTTCTTTTAGAACTTGGCAGAAGCAGAATACTGTGTGGCAGTCTTTATGTATATGAGGCTGCTAGGCTATCCTGCAGACAAAATATCAATTCTCACCACATACAATGGACAAAAACATTTGATACGTGATGTTATTAACATTCGGTGTGCTAATAACCCGCTTATTGGCAGGCCTCATAAGGTAAGGTTATTTAAGTTAATACGTAATTAAGATATTATTTAAAATAATTGCTGTTATTTGGTGCAATGAATATACAAACTTCAATTATTTATAAACAAAATTTGGTTTGGTTTTATTCCCATTTTCACACAAATCAGGGATAAACTTTTTGTCAGAATAAATTCCTTCGCCTACAGTCTGTAATTTGAGATGGGTAGTTAACCTGTCTTTATTTAGTGTGTCATCAACTCTTGTACTTTGTGTTTGTTAGCTTGTTAAAAAATTTAAACAGTTATAATATTATTGTATTACATACTTTTGATTTTTAAATTTAACAAAATGTTGTGTCTATGTACGGGTTTCAATTTTTTGTTTAAATTGTTAATTTTTTTGTGAATATTAATTAAATGGACCCTAAAAGAAGTGCTTGTGGTAGTGGAAGTAAAAGACAAACTTTTCCTGACTATTGAAGTTTAACATATATACAGTATTGATTTGTCCTGTATATATATATATATATATATATATATATATATATATATATATATATATATATATATATATATATATATATATAATTAAAGTTATAAGAATTTAGTTAAAATAAAGTTGTTCTGTGAATTTTCTTCATTCTTCATCTCTAACATATTAATAGTGAGCACTCAATTATTTTTTACTATGTAACAAATTAAAATGTTTTCCTCTGTAAAGGCTGACTTGCTCAGCAGTCTGCTCAGATAATAGTCTTAGTTCTGGAACGAATTAAGATTATTAACTGGAATATGTCTTTACCTTGGACGCCAACTACTCTAAATTTAGTCCATGTCCTGAAAATAATAAAAAAACCCAAAATATGATTTTGCACAGACAGACTGTCAACACAAAGGCTTTGTAAAGTATAAAGTAATATATTTAAACTTGTGTCTGATCTACGAGTAGAATGGCTTAGTCCTGAAATGAGTCAGAGCAATAAGCTGTTCTCAAAAGTAACAAAAGTAAAAAGTAGTGCTTTAAAAAAAAAAATCATTTAAAACATAATGTTGGTTTTTAAAAAGAAAAGGTAGGTTTACCAAGAAAAGGAATTTTTGTATTCTTTTTTCTGTGCAAACTACTTGTACTGATTTGTAAATATAATAACAATAATTTTATATTTCTTTTATGATTGTAAGGGGTTAATGCATTTTTTGAACTTATTGCCTTGAACCTTTTGATGTTCAGGCAGTTGCTGTTATCTTTCCAGGAGATCCTAAGTTGGGACTCTTCATATATTAACTTGTCTCTCATATATATATTGTCCATGCAATGCTGTTTTAACCAATAAAAGGCAACATGTCTTAATACATTTTTTAAGGTTAAGGTTATTGCATTGTTTCAGAGAGACATAGGTTTTGAAATTTGCTGCTACAAGTACTTAGAAAAAAGCCGAGACCACGTTAGAATTGTAAACACAGTGACTACAGTATCTCATAGTTATAGTATTAAATGTTACTTATATACCTTTCTTGATTTAGGTAACCACTGTGGATAAATACCAGGGTCAACAAAACGATTATATTCTCCTGTCTTTAGTAAGAACAAAAGCAGTTGGCCATTTAAGAGATGTGAGGCGATTAGTGGTGGCCATGTCTCGAGCTAGGTTAGGCTTGTATGTGTTTGCGAGAGTATCATTGTTCAACAACTGCTTTGAATTAACACCAGCTATTAACCAGGTCAGTGCAAACATATCAAAATTAATTATAATTCTTTGCTGATACCTTTGATCGGCATACAGCCAAACATATTATGTTTGGACTTAACTATTTCAGTTACAAAGCAAAATATTGTCAATAATTATAATTGTCATGTCAAGAGAACATTCGATGTATTCCAATTTGCTTTATTTTTTATATGCTTATTGCAACATTTAACGAGAGAGTAAATGTCTCAATGTCTCTGGATAACAGAGCAAAATCTATGTTACCACATGTCACAGTAACTGTTTATTGAAATGTTAGGTACTTATCAGTATTAAGAAGAATTATATAATCGCTAGCTACAGAGCACATTGTTTAAATTGAAGTCTCCACAACTGTGTCCTTTAAGTAATATTGGGTCCAAATAAGCCCTGGAGGAATGTAGATATTTACTGTAATAATTATAGTTAGATTCTTTTGTAAGGACTTTTAGCATTATATATTCCTTACCATTCCTTATCCACCTTACTACCAGGAACAGAATTGTGCTCTGCGCCCAAGCCCAGTAGTATCATTAAGACTGTATTGTGTGTAGTCCCCAAACCAAACAAGTTGGCCACAAACAATCTTTAATCTTCAATTCTAGAATACTTGTTGTAATTCGTAGCTCTTTCTATTCAGTTTTATGGCTCCACTGTATCATCATCATAGTTGTTACGTAAAGTCACTTCATTTCTTAATTACATACAGTTTAAAATTGTAGGTCTTTTGCAGCAAAACCTGGTGGTAGGAATTCATGATGCACTATGCCATTAATATCGAAGAACACAGCATAACCTTCACATTCAACCGCACTTATCGAGCCTTTTTCGGTCTTGGCGAGCCAGAATGCCTCCACTGGGATGATTGAGTCTTAGTTTCAACGTCATATTCATAAACCCATGTTTCGTCACCTGTTATAATACGTTTCAGTAATTCTGCATCGTCGTTGACTTCATTTAGTGACTCCTGAGCAACTTCCATTCGCCGCTGTTTTTGTTAAAAATTCAACAATTTTGGAACGAATTTTGCTGCCATGCGTTTCATACACAAAATGCTGGAAACAATGTCATGACATGATCCAATTGATATGCCAACATCATATGCGACCTGTCTAATTGTGATTCGGCGATTGTTCATAACCATTTCTTTCACTTTTTGCACGTTTTAATCGGTTGTTGATGTGCTGGGGCGTCCAGGACGTTCGTCATCTTCAACGCCTGCATGACCTTCTTGGAAACGCTTATACCACTCGTAAAATCTTGCTTTACTCATAGCAGACTCACCATAGGCCTTCGTTAACATTTCACACACTTTGTTACACTTTATTCCATCTTTTACGCAAAATTTGATACAAATTCATTGATCCATTTCTTTTAACAAACGAAAATCGCCGAGCTCATAAAAACACGTCTAACCTTAGTGGCTGTCACAAAGTCAATAATGAAAACAGCTGAAAGTTTTATCACTCTTCAAGGGCATGTACACCAACATAAAAAAAAAATGTTTGACAATCGGACTCTCCAAGCCCGCAAAATTTAAAAATTCTCTTTACTTTCTGAACACACCTCGTATGTACAAGTAATCTACTACATCCTGAAAATGAGAACCATAGGTTTGAACTGTATGTCTACAACTTTCTGGGTTTCTGTTACATTAGGTGTTAACATTTAAGTTCTAATTGGTACTCCGGAAATTTACATTAGTAAAATTTACTTTTTTGCTGGAAAGACAAATAATATTAAACCTTTGTTTGCTAAACTATGGTCTATCTTCATCTAATTTACTAGCGAGAAATGCGGCATAACAATCAATCATTACTATACTTTTTTCGGTAATAGTTCAAAATAAATCCAATAGGTAGCATCTAAATCTACATTTTCAATTAACTAATCTTTTTAGTTCACTTTTCTGCCACTTTCATATTTTCTGAATTTTAGAAAAAAAAATTGTAAGAGGTGTAACATAACCTTGACCTTGGATTTTTGTTTATTAGGTAGTCAAAGCGACTGGCATTTGTGAAGCCTGTGTGTTTGGTATTGAGGATGACATCAATCAGTTCAAGGATATATATGAAATTGTTCAGGATTTATTAGAGGATATAACTGTACTAGTCAAATTAGGATATTCCATGAAATAAAGTAAACCAATTGTAATTGTAGTTCAAATGTATGTTTAAAATTTATTTCTTCAGTCAGAAATTAAAAACTTAACCTTCTTAAATTAAAATTTGATCCTGCTAAATAGGTAGAGCATCCTACTGGGCAGGCCAGCGGCCAAAGGATTAAAAATTTTTTGGTCTAATGAATGGGAGTATTATATTTGCCTTTTGCTATTTAACAATCATATGGTTTAATTGCAAGGTTAGTCTTCTTCTTTTGTTTCATTCTCAATGGTATGTGGTGCATATAACAGTGTTGTGGCCTCGGTTTTCTTTCTTCTTTTCAACATGTTTCCCCTCTAACTTTTACTATAGTCGAGATTATAAGAGTTGTCAGTTTGCAGTTCAGCTCTGATTTGTTCAACATTCCATATCAGTTTATTTAGTCAGGGAATGTTGCCTTATCTTATTATCTATACTGCCTACTATTTGTTTGTTTTGATAGAGGTTAACTTTTCATTTGTTTGTTAACCATTCCCGTTATTGCAATTGATGATCATAATTGGTTTGCAACTAAACAGTCGCTTATCCCGAGTTATGAATATGGACCAATCGCCTTTACCTCTCCCAAAATTATTTTTAAACTACAAAATGCTTAATTAATAATTTTTTAGTTTTTTCTTTTTGTTCCAATGTAAAAAGAAAAGAGTTCTTACTGTAACATGGATGTTTTACTTGACTAATTTTTTTTCAGTTTATGGAGCGTCCTCTACAACTACACTTGTGCCCCACAGAAACTTATCCGGCTACTCGGCTCAACAACTCTAACCCTGGACAACCGCCACTAGCAGTTCAGGATATGGCACAGATGGCGGCATTTGTTTATGACTTTTACATTCAGAAAGTGCAAGATATGAAAACTGCTTTTTATGTAAGCTTTTACTGCTTTACAGTATACATTAGGTAGTAAGTTTCATTTAGTATTAAACTAAATACGTAGTACTAAAACTCAACTAACACTGAATTTGTAATACTGAAACAAATTTAATAATCATGGCTCAAACATGAAGATTACACTATAGCAATGAAAAGCAAAACTAATAATTAGAATGTAATCACCTTTTTACATCAACATTACTGTGCGGATAGAATGTATTATAATAATTCCAAAAAAATTAAATGTCAGTTATTATACATTTTCACATAATAGTGTGACTCCTGATCAATAAACATGATCAGTTAGAAATAAAGATGATTTTATTTCAGTGATAACCAGTAAGTTATTGGTTTCACATACGGTTTTTATTTTGAATTAGCTATCTTAGCCTCAAAATTAAAGATAAATGAAACGAGGAAAAAATCTGAAAAATGATATATTGTGTTGTAAGGCTGAACAAAATCACACAAGCTATCTAAACTTATGTCATCAAATGTTTATTCATACAAATGTTAACTTTATTATAGATAGCTCAACCTAATCTACACTTATAGGTAAAGTATATTTAAGCCCTAAATGGGTTATCAATATTTTTTACTGACCAGTGTAGCTTTACATTGATTAATTTGTAAAGAGGAACTTGCTGTCAGGTATACATTTTGAGTACTGTACTTATATACACATTTTGCAAAAAAAAAAAAAAAAACTAGGAACCCAGTGCTGGTGAACTGATTTCAACATGTTTTTCTTTTTAATCACTTTCTATTTGCTTTTGAACACTCGTACAATGTCTACTAATAAAAACAAACATTTGTATCAATAACATATTAATTTGAGTGTACTTCAGCATATTTTAATTGAAAAAAAATCTAGAAAATAATGTGCAGAAAAGATTCTGTAAAAATCCTTATATCAAAAAACTGGTTATATTTTTTTAATGAAAGTGGGAGCACAAGTTTTTATTTTTTTTTAACTTCAATACAAAAAGAGTAGAAAAAAAATGTTTAAATCAGCCTGCACTGAGTGCTGCCTAGTTCGAACGGCTACCTTTTACTTGGCTATTTTTACTGCTATTCATTTTAATTACTTACAGCTGTTTCAATTTAAAAGTAATTGTATATTGTTTGCATTGATAGGGTGCACAAAAGGTTTGGCAGAAGCCAGGAACACATCAATTAGTTGAACCAAAGCGGAATATCCCTGCACATCCTGGTGCTGACCTGGATACAGACAGTGAAGAAGAAGAAGACAGAGTTAAAGATAAAATGGATGCAGAATAATTTTAAATTGTGTATTTTTCTATAAAACATTTATAATTATTATTGGTTCTATTTTCTTTCTACGAATAGATTTGTTTATTCTTTTTAACCCTTTGAGGAGTATTGACATTTTGGAATATCACAATACTGGGTCTGTTAGGAAGTGAGTATACGGCAGGGATGTAACTAGGCTAGTTACCACTTTGGACAAGAATTCATTTTGGTGCCCCCCCTTTTAACCAAGACCCATCCTGGGACCAAACAAAAACCTTCCCAAATAAAACCTCTTATATTGTTACCAAACATTTATTGTATTTTTCACATTTCAATAGTGTTGTAATTCTGCCATATTTATCATATTATCCACCATAAAATTAATGTTAATTTACAAATGAAATCCATCCTTTGTGATTTGAGAAGTATAAGTGATTGATTGGATTAACTGGCAACTACTGTATAAGGTATAAGAGTAATGAATTTATTTGTTTTTTGGTGTTTAACGTCCGACTATTGTGCACACTTGGGCTAATGCAGACGGTGGGATGATTTATAGCATATGAAAATGCCAAGCCCTGGCCAGGATTCGAACCCGGGTCTTCGGGGTGAAAGCCCAGTATGCTATCAACTAGGTCACCGAGGCTAAGAGTAATGAAAATGAATCATGGCTAAGTAATTATTTTCTTATTTGATTTTAACACTGTTGAGTTTTACTAAAACGTTTTTTTACCATTCTATACTTTTTATTGATTTTAATTTGCATGTCTGCATACTGTTTGTACAGTTTTTACTTCATAACTATGGTGTTATGGTAGCTTTAAAGAGAAAAAAAATTACTGTTTCAATGGAAGACAAAATTAATGTTTTGAGGACACTGGATGATGGCTAAAAGCTATTAAAAATGGTAGGATTTTATGTGGAAAAACAGCCATGGGAGTCTGACTGAAAGAGGAATTGCAAGAACATTGGAAGGAAAAGTGGTGTTCCAAGCGAGTGATTGTGTTAATTAAAAAAAAAAAAATAGTGGAGCCTTGTACCTTGTACAAAGTTGTTCCAATTATTTTTTTATTCTCCTTTATTCACTGTGACAGTTATCTTATACTATCAGTATTAAGGAATATATGGGTTCAAACGACTGTACATTTGAAGAACTGAAGGCAAGAATCCGCTTGGAAATTCAGAGAATTCCTCAGCTTATGCTATGTGATATGATGAACAAATTCAGATATCGCCGGCAAGAATGCGTTAATCTTACCAATATTATTTTTAAACAATGAATAATTACGTTAATGTTTCTTAAATGCTTTTTAATGTATAATAAGATGGTAGCAATAAAATTTTGAAAAATGCATGTTTATTTTGCAAAGCCTTTTTAAAAATGCAGGATTGACTGCTGCACCCTGTACAAATTCAGGAATCACTTAAAAAAATATATGTTAAATGAATTGCTTTAAAAAGGACATGGAAGTATTACATGTGCTACCTTATTACCTGGACCCCAACCTGTGTAGAAACAGTATGGTCAGTAACTTAAAATAATGACGTATCTGCTTCTTCTGTGTTAAAATACTTTAAATACTACACAATGGTTTTATCACTGTTATTTCAATACAATTTTACCACTTATTAACAAGATAAGATTAAAAATAATCTACTCACTGAAAAAAGATACAATCAATTATTGATTGGATTAAAAACTAGTACTTTAAAACAAATGACATACAGAATCATGAAGAGCAATGCAATACAATAGATCAATATGCAATTAAGTTGTTTGAACATGCACATTCCTCAAAATTTGAAGAAGATAATACGATTATATCAAATGTAACTCAATATTGATAATCATAGTTTTTCTTAATATTATGTATAAAATTGAATCAACAATATTAAAATATTTTTTTAAAACAATATAATAATAATAAAACAATAATTAAACAATATATAAAATGTTTTATACACAATAGAAAGTGTATGATAATAACTAAAACATATTTTAACCCTTAATTAACCAAAGAAAGAGAAGCATAGAAGTCTTCTAATTATCAAGGAACATTTCTGTTTTTAACATTAAAGGAAATTCTGTAAGCAGGATAGAATTCATTATCTCCATATTTTACAATTACATCAATATTTGGCTTAACACTAGCGTCACAAAACCTTACTCTGCCAGTAGTTGAGTCAGCAGGAATGGTCATATTTTCGTTCCCTACCATTGCCTTGGATACCAAAACTTTAGCTAAAAACATAACTTTGTTTGATTCTTCGTCACAGTAATTAGCGGCGTATGTAGCTTTTGGTGTAAATGAAACACCTTTACCGAATCTGTTACCAACACTATCTCCATGTCTTCTCCAATCAAAATTGTCATTGCAAATGGATTGCACATTTACTTTTTTGGTTCCGTGAAACAAATTAAGTTCATCAACGTGGCCATTTCTTTTTTCCATTTCTTCTTTCTTTAATAAATACATTGCATACAGGAAAACATTTTCAATTCTTGATATTCCAGTTACAACTAATTTATTTCCTGCCGTTTTAGAAAATATGTCCATAACTGCGTTACCTTCTGAACTTTTGAATGGAATATTTACTAAATTTGGTTTATTGTACACAGATTGTAATTTCCAGCCACTGAACACAAAATGGCTGATTAGGTCACCTGCTTGTGTCTGTTCACCTGGAATGTTTATAACTGGCCCAAAATAACGGTCTTTTAAAGGACGAAATTCTTGAAAAATGGATGTCTGAGGTACTTCATTTTGTTGTTGTACTACATTCGTAGAAGAAACATGAGTAGTTGTTTGAGAAGAGACATTTTCTTCTTGTTCATCAGGACAGTCACAGCATGGAGGCATAGCCTGCTCATGAGAAATAATTTCTTCTTCATCTTCCTGCTGTTCAGAACTAAATTCACAACCCATATTGCAAATCCTGTAAATGTTAAAAATAATAATTAGCTACTCAGTAAAAACGTAAACAATATGAATTACACTGCACCTAAATCAAACAAGAGGATTGGTCTATTCAAATATCTAATATTTACAGTAAAACCACACTTATCTGGAGGTGGGTTAATCAGTGCATGAAACACAGTAAAAAAATATCTTCTGATTTAATGAAACATCAAACAAAACTCATTACAGTATTACCTTTGAGTAGTAGTTAACATCTTTGAGGTCTGGAGACCACCGACTATGTATTTAAAACTGAACCTGTTGTGTTTAATGTAAGTATGGCCACTGAAGGCGGAGTCGTGTCATTGCATGGCTTCGCTTTCAGTGGCCACACTTACATTTAAAACAGTATGTTTGGTATTCTACTCCACTCCGCATTTGGTTGGTCACCCAGATTTCTTTGAATAAACAAAGTAAGTGTTAGCTACTCAAATATTCAACATTTTTGAGTCAACTAGTGAGCGTTTCTGTGTTCAGTTCAGTGTAACCATAATGGTGTTTTATTAAAGTTTTATAAGTAAACTTTACTGAGAATAAAGACAGGGAGTTATATTTTAAAATGAACATGTAAATGTAAGTAAGTATTTTACCACCAACAATAAGTATGTAGCAAGTTTTTACCATCAAGTACTGAAATAAGTCTTGTCACTGAGAAAAGTTATTCTTATGGTTTGTGGAGAATCCAATTCCAGTAGAAAACTGGTTTCATTTTTCATGCACAAGAGAAATGAACAAAGCCTTTAGCAAACTTATCGCATGCCAACAATAATAAGTGTAGTAAACAGCTGTATCGATATTGATATTAAAACGTTGCAATTATACAGAAATGAATATTACTTGCATCTGTGTTAAATGGACTGAAAGTGTCCTCAACAAGAACTTGAAGTCTAGTAAGGAAGTGTATCACTAGATCAGCATGTTTGTTGGGAGCTCCATTACTACTACATTCAAACCCTCTTATGACAGAATAGTAACACTTCAGTTAAAGGAAGAGTCTAGAGGAAGAGTTGTGGATAAGAGAGTATTTTGGTATTGAGAGCTTTTTTGTTTCTACTGGCTACATAATTAGTTTACACCATGTAAGATCTACCTCCTCAACACGATCATAACTATCCTGTTTGATTTTATCGAATCTACTGCAGACCAGAGGATGGTCTTTGGTTCACTTTCCTACCTGGGTTTTCACATATGAGTCTCTGTTTCCATTCCATGTCGATTCTTGTGCTGTATCAAACAATTATGTTCAATGGTAAATCAAAATAAAGGTACTAAATCTTTTCTCTGGAGGTCTGTTGTATTTATATAGGCTTTTCAGTCCAATACCTTCTTTAATTTTATATCGGAAGTGCGATATTTTCTATTGGTTTCATGATTACTGACGTACTTTTCTTAACAAAACTCATCTCCTACCTTAATACCCCTAATACTTCTATATGAGGAAGTCAATTACCAGTTATTACACTACTGCAAAAATCTTTGCCTCAAAGCCTGTAGAATTTAACATGAAATAATATATAAAATATATATATATATATATATATATATATATATATATATATATATATATATATATATATAGTTTATCCATTTTGCCTGATTTGTCAGTAAATATTTTGATCTGGCTATCTTGGGAGTATAGGGCTTAGTAGGTAACAATTGAATGTAAGCTTTATTAACAGGCTGTAGCAACTCGAGTTTTATATTCAGTAAGGTTTATCCTCTTTGCTGGCTGTTCTACCATTTAAGTCATTGAATAAGTTGTGTCAATCACACTCTAAAACATGACTATTTACTTAGACTTTAGATTTAATAACAGTAAGATATAAACATTTATTTATCCTACATCATAGGATATAAGTATTCCATATCCATTACCCCGCAGGGGGGGTTGCAGACTAGCTATTGAGAGGATTTAGATGTCCCTCACAGTACCCGAGTCTAACACACAACAACTACATTTACAACTTTAACACTTACATTTAGGGAGGCGATAATAGCCTCAATGTGCCTTTCACCTTAAAAAAAATCCAAACCATTAATTTTATGTTTACCTTTTGGACTAAGCTCTGACAATTAGGCATGCATCTGTTTAGATACATATGTGATTTGTATGAAATAGATCCTATTCAACAGGAAGAACTAAAAAAAAGAAATAGTGATGTTATTATTTTATCAGGCAGGACAGAGATCTTTCTCCATCAGATTGATAAAAAAAGTTCAGTCAGATTGTGTTTGTAACAAAAGTAATACATTTTTTTTTAATGTCAAAAGGAGAAGAGTACAAGACATGGAAAAGAAAAGCCGTGAAAGAGTAGCTAAAATAATGTCATGTGAGAAATATTGGAATAGATATTAGAAAGTGTGGTATATAAGTAAAAACATTAAAAGAAAAAAATGTTAACAAAACAGCAGATCATGTTAAAGTTCTATGATGAACTACAATGATGAAACGCTAAACCAGTGATTCCAAAGTGGAAAATCTATGTGACATAGAAGAATTTTTTAGTCAGTACAACCTAATTGAAAAAAGTTCATAATGGATTTTCTTTCGCTACAAAAGAAAAAGAAGATGTCACTTTTCAGTTAAATATTTGGTAACCGAATGGTCATAAAACAAATGAATTAAGAGACAGAAGTAGTACAACCTGTTGCCTGCCTTGTGAATGTCAGCATTTTAGATAAAGATGAGAAGAGAGTCATGACACTGGTGATAGTTTCTTCATTGCTTTAGAGGTAGATATATGATAAGGCTATTATATGTAAAATTGATAATTGGTAAGCCTGAGTTGTGTTCATTTTTTTTAGGTTATCTGACAACTTGTGGAAAAAGCAGAAGCTAAACCTACTGACATGTTGGTTACAAAGCCATGACAATGGCGAGATATTGCTACTATACAAAACGGCAGGGCGAGATAGATTTTTTCAAAAATAGTAGATTAGGCCTTATTGCTACAGCAATTTTAAAATTTATATACAATAGCCTAAAAATATCTTGTACTGTAATTAAAAATAAAATGTAGTTGTGTGATTTTTTTTATTAAAATATTTTTGTGGAACTGAACATTTCCTTAATTTATGTTTGACTAACACTGCGAAAATCGTCACATTATGTAAATGTTTGGATACCCAAAACAACCTGGACCCTCTCTGTTTTTGTTAACAGAGCTGTACTGTAGTTACAAACTAATTGGACTTAACAGGTATTTTTTAAAACCTTATGTGTGAAAAACCTTGAATGAAACTAGTAAGTTAATTTTACTAACTAAAAACGAAAAAAGAGTTTATTAGCCAATGGGAACTTGAGAAATGAACTAAAATAGATCTTGAATGAAATAAGACTATATATAAAAAAAAGATATTTTGAAATAATTATGCATTTTTGGAGTTAACAAAAATAAATGCTTAACATTAAAAAAAAATTATTATTAACAGTTACTAAATAAATCAAATCGAGGAAACAAAATGAAAAAAAAATCATAATTTTATAATGGTAACTGAATTATATTTTTAATAACTCTTACATGTAACATAACATAGTCTTTAATAGCTATTTAAAAACCATTATAAAATAGTTTAATTTTTTAAGAATAAAATAATACAAAAATCTGCATTGTATCAATTACATGCAATATGAAACATCAAACAGATATTTTTGGAATCAAAATATCTTTACATATTTGATTATTGTATCTTATATTAATGCAATACTTGTTGGTGTTTTATATATATATATATATATATATATATATATATATATATGTATACTAGGAATAACTAAAATATATTTTACAAAAAAGGCAGTACATCATTACTAAGTAGCTTTTTAAACATAGGAACTTACTTTAATGTACACCCCTTTCATACAACATATGAGAAGGCACTCTTTGTCTTTTTAAAATAATAAATTTCAGAAACAACATTAACTGATTAAAACTATTCAAAAAGTAAAAAAGTAATCACAAACAGCTTCTTTGCCAATGTGATGAAGTGAATTGTAAATGTAAGAAAATTTAATAAACAAACACAGTTTTAAATCAGAAAATTAAAAATTGCTGATAGTTACGGTGAAATCACATTTTCTACACAAGTCAAAGATAAAACATTTATAATTGTTTAAAAATTTTGAATGACCACTATTCTGAAATGGTGAACGAATTTTGTCACCCCGCTTAAAATTTGTTTTCTTCATCTCATATTTTTATACCAAACAAGCTCAAATTTACATGGAACCATTACTAAAAAAAAAAAAACAGACAATTTAATTTCAAAACAATTGGATAATTAATGGAAACACAAGTATAGGTGTTAGAAATATTAATACGTGGAATGGAAACTGTTCTTTGAGCTCTAAATTTTTTTTAGTATAGGTAATTTTTTTCATATATTTTTTCAACTTTAGAAATGATCATCAAACTTCACAAGCATTGTACAACACAAAAACAAAGGAAATTTTGTGAAACATTTTATATTTCAAGACAAACTATGCACACTATTTAAATTAAATTGACAAAGTTCTAACTTCCATTAGAAGTGTCAAAGCATACAGTGGCAAAACCACAGGCTTAGAAAGTCTTATTCATTTTCAAAAGTTTTAGTAATAACTGTGATTAAAAAAAAACATAGACACTTAAAAGTAACAATTATTTTTGTATTTTTTTTAAAGAAGACTTTTTTGATACTAAAAAGTAAAAAAAAACAATATAAAATTATTTCATATTATTTACAGATTTACTATGAATTCAGTCTTTAATATGTTTCAGTCTTCATAATACTTCAATATGCTACTGAAAACAAAAACAGTAATAAAACCATAACAAAAATGGATTTGACTATGATATCTTTGCAACTTTAAATTATACCATTTAAATAATACATGGCAATACTCTACTATTAACCATGAGTCCATGATACATAGAAATCTCACTGAATAAGAAATTATAACTGAAAATGAATAACGCTATTAATCACAAGGGAAATGAACCATGCTCTTTTAGGTTAGCTTTTGAGACAACAATTAAATTATTTGTTAATGTAAAACAATTAATTTATTTTAGGTTAATTGTTAATAATTATTTGTTAACATATTATTTGTTAAATGTACAAAAATATAATAATTAATATATTATTTAGACATCTTAATCGAGTGTAAGATGTCTATACACTTAATGGAGTGCAAGATACACATTACAGCAATTTATAGATTCAAGGATGGGTAGATAGAAAAATGAGTTCCGAGCACTCTGATGTCGGGTTTTGGTACTACATGCATTTTACATTTCATTCTGGCATCCTGATTTTAACACTGGGTAAGAGTTCTTTGTATTATAGACTCAAGGCTATTAATAATCTTATATTTGTTTTTGATTGAATATCACCACTGTATGAGTCTATTAAAACCAATAATCATTGGTTTACAAGCTCTTACAAAAATGTTGTTTGTTATTTAAATATTTATATTTATTATACTTTAAACACACAAATATGTAGTGAAACAAATACTAAAATATGTTGGCTTCATAAATATCAAAAAAGTAAAATTATGAGAACATTTTTTTGTTTTAGAGTATTTCAGGAAAAACTGAGACGCAGTTTTTTTAAAATATTTATATAGGCTTATATGGCCAAATTTTGAAACTAAAGCATACACACAGTTTGTAACTGAACTTGCACAATAAATCTGACGACAGCTCAAACAGTGATGTAATTTCAGAATTATTTTATGGTCTCAGGTAACAGTAAATATTATAAGAAGTTTACTGGAAAACTGTAACCAAAAATTACTTTCAAATTAATTTTGGGTGATAACATACAGTTTTGTAATGAAATTATGAAGCTAATTTAATATAATGCCTGAACATATACTTCATCTATATACAGGGTGGGGCAGTCAAACCGCACAATTCTAAGTATTAAAAAAACACACACAGAAACAGTTTTTTAGTCATATATTGCAACAAATCTTAAGAACATAAATGGAAATTTTAATTCAAACAGAAAAAAATGTTTATTTTTTGAGTATGACTCCAGTAAGGTGGTGACCACCATTTTGAACACAATGTCTAAGTCTCATACTGAAATTCTCACTGACACGTCTTAGCATCGCCGGTGTTATCGCACGAACTTCTTGTTCAATCCAAACTTTCAAATCCTGTACCGTTGTTGGACGAGTCTCAAAAACCTTCGACTTGAGATGTCCCCATAGAAAGTAATCGCAAGTGCTCAGATCGGGCGATCGTGGGGGCCATTGAATATCTCCATTCCCACTGATCAAGCGGTTCGGAAAAATGTTTCTCAGAAGGTCCAGTGATGCCCTGGCTGTATGACTGGCTGCTCCATCTTGTTGGAAATAAGCGTTTTCATTCACAGGAAATCGTCGAAGTTCTGGAATGAGAAAGCGATGCTAAGACGTGTCAGTGAGAATTTCAGTATGAGACTTAGACATTGTGTTAAAAATGGTGGTCACCACCTTACTGGAGTCATATTCAAAAAATTAACATTTTTTTCTGTTTGAATTAAAATTTCCATTTATGTTCTTAAGATTTGTTGCAATATATGACTAAAAAACTGTTTCTGTGTGTTTTTTTAATACTTAGAATCGTGCGGTTTGACTGCCCCACCCTGTACTTATTACATCTAATATTATTTTATCTTCAATATTTTTGAATCAATATTTGAAATCTCAATTACGTCTCTGAAATCGTCTAGAATTTGCATTTGAACGATCACTTAAGCATTTAAACATAATTTCATAAGCAGGATAAAATTCATTATCTCCATACTTCACAATTACTTCAGCATTTGGCTTTATACTAGTGTCACAAAACCTATTGCTGCCCAACGATGAGTCAGTTGGAATGATCATATTTTTATTCCCTACAATTGCTTTGGATACCAAAACTTCTGCCAAAATCATTACTTTTATAATTTCGTTTTTGTCACAGTAATGCCTGGCGTATGTTGCTTTTGGTGTGAAACAAACACCTTTACCAAATCTGGACACACCATTACCCATTCCTTCGCCATGTTTTCGCCAATCAAAATTATTATCACAAATTGATCTTACGTTTTCCTTCTTTGTACCATGAAATAAACGAAGCACATCGACATGGCCATTTCTATTTTCCATTTCTTCTTTCTTTAATAAGTACATTGCATAGAGGAAAACATTTTCTATTCGTGAAATTCCAGTTATGGTCATAATATTTCGTGCTGTTTTGTAAAATAAATTAATAACTGATCTAGCTTCTTCACTACTGAAAGGAATACTTACAATATTGGCTTGTGTAAGCTGAGCCTCATAATTCCAGTCATGCAATAAGAAATTTTTAGTCAAAACAACGCGAAGGGTAGGTAAACGTTTATTTTCTGTTTTTTCTATTACAGACATATTTTCTTTAAGTGCTTTAGGTGCTACCCTCTTTGGCATACTTTTCTTTTTAACATTGCTTATGTTTTCTTTGTTGACATTTTTAATTTCTTGTAAGTCATATACTTCAATTTTATTTACTTCTGCATTGTGTGCATCTGAAGGAGAATTATAGTTCCTGCAAATTGTAGTGTTTCTTTCTGCTGCAATATCACTTGAAGGGCTGCACCAGTTTTCCTTATTACTTGTGTTTTGAGTTTCTTCTATGTTATGAAGTTGATCTGTTTTTGTAACTTCATTTTCGTTTTGGCAATCTAGGCAACAACTTAATATGCAGCCCATTTTTCTCTGAAATGTTAAGATGTTAAAGTTTATTAAAAAAAACTCAAATACTGATTAAACTTGAAAAAACATCAGTTTTAAGCACACATTAAATTAATATTTGTGTGGTTCAAATTTTTTTAATTGAAAGAACTATCACAGCTTAAATACACTTATATAAGCAAGGCTCACTCTAAAATCACACTAAATCTTCTTTCTAAAGTTACATTTAATTACAATTACAAAGTACAGCCATATGGCTACTGTACTTGTATTCTAGCTAATATTTATAATTCTAACTTGCATGAAAAATATTTTTTAAGTTGTTAATGAAGTACTCATTTTAAAATTTGATTAACTACTCCGTTTAAAAGTGAAGATAAAAATATTTGAAAAAATATAGATTGTATGAAACAGGTGTACTAGAATATATACAACATTAAAACATGATATACCCTACCTAAAAATATGTTCTTGCAAATAGTTATATTTTATCTCAAAGTAATAGCATTATGTAATAAGTTAACTATAAAATAAATTAATTGTAATGTACATTAGGCTCGTAGGTAGTAAAATTTTTTTGGACCAAAGTAATCTGTCCAAATGCGGTGGTCAGACAGGTTACATTACAAAGAAAGACCACCTACAAAGAACTTCATCAACAGTCATTTATTTACTTGCCTCATTTTAAAAGAGGCATTAAAATCCAATGTATTAAGTCCTGCAGTAATTTTGATCAGGATCTAGCAACAGTATATTTTACATTCTTCATTGTACTTATGTTATGTACTTGTTTCTATGTACACACATTATTTCACTAAAATTAAATTAAAATTTATAAACAAAAAACAACCGAAAAATCAAAACGTTAATTCTCTGTGCATAAGAATAAACCTGTAATGACAATAATCATGGTAATGATATCTGTAACTTTGAACAATTGTCTTTTAACTGATGACAAAAACCACCAACAAATTTAGGTTTATCTAACCAGGCCATCTTGGTTACAACGCCCTCGGTTATAGCGCTATTTTCATATTGTCCCCAATATTCTATTTAAGTGTACTTATATTTTAGGCTCGGTTACAACGCTGTCACGCTGCTGTTATAGTCCAGCCACTTAGTAGTAAACGGCCTGCGCCAGAATTTCTCAGGCGTGTAGGAGAATTCCCCTCCAGCTCCCTCCCAACAGTTCAGTGACACAGAGTCTGCCAATCTGAGTCTACAAACTGTTACTACTCAGCGATAGTGAAGGAAAAGGGAGGATCTATGGTGACCGAGTGTGAACATGACCCTCACTTGCATATTTTTTTCTCTCTGTCCCACTGGTGCTCTTACCAGTTTTCTAAGCTGCTGACCTATAATCATTCTCACTTGAAATAAAATTTGTGTTCTATTTTTAGAATAAAGGTTGATAATAGAAATGGTCACTTTCTTAGATTTTGCTGGAGGCTAAACAAATAATGTAAATTGCGTCATTCCCATAAAAGCGTTCTCTCTGTCTCTCTCTCTCTCTCTCACACACACACACACACACATTCTTTACCTTAGTGGGGGAACTTCAATCTCACGAACCCTCACAACAGTGTACACACTGTGTTGCATGTATATATACCAGACTGTACAGTACTTATTTTCTATTAGTTTTAACTAAAATATATTTCAAAATTATGTAATATGTATAATAAATTGTAATAAAATAGCTATTAACTCCGTATACAGTATGTTTTACTTTTGCTACATACAGTATTTCCGCTGTTTACAAACTCGTTTACTGTAAACTCGGTTACAACGCTATCTCATTTACGCCCATACGTTTCGTCCCTTCAACCGCGTTGTATCCGAGGTCGACTGGATTAACTTAAATATTAAGTTAATTGCTTTAATTAATTTTATATTTTCTCACCCAATTAACTGTTGCTTTATTACACTCTGTTGCCCAACAAAGAGTAAAACTATATTTTCGCGCCTAAAGTGGTAGCTGTTAAATTATATATATATATATATATATATATATATATATATAAGTAGTCTGCGGGGCCAGATTTTACGGGTGGGGTCAGGTAGTTTGAATTGCTCAACTTCGGTCCAGGCCAAGCTTACAATTCAAGTCAATTTCATTAAGAAAATAAATAAGCAATAGACATATAATATAAACAAAAACAATTAATTATCATCAAAGATCACGTGTCCAACCAACTGTTATCCTCTCAGTGAGCGCAGTACTGTCCGTTACAGTGTCTCCACCGTGGGGAAATAATTTTGTACTAAATTTCCCTCTGAAAATGTACTAGGATCTCATAATAAAAGTATTAGATTTTTTTTATGGAGTAAATAGAATATAAATATATTAATAAGAAAGTTTCAAATATTGTATTTAGCATTACGTATAAAAAAAATCAACTATTAAAACATGTTCCTTTATTTTCCGGAATATGATTTCAGTCAAAAATATGATGTAGGCATATGTGAGTGTACAATTTCCACTGTTTTAGTTATTTATTTTTTTTTGCTGTACACGTCATTAAGTTTTACACAACACTCTTAATTATTAACACATTTAAAACGAACTCGGTTTGAATTATCGAACTCATGAATTTAATTATAAATGACAGTGAACTCAGTTAAATTGTATTACGATAGACAATAATTTTAATAAATTAAAAATTGGTCTAAATTTAAAATTTGAAGTCTAAACTAAACAAATGTTTTTGTACTGTTATGTTTCTTAGGTCACATTTGTTATTGTGAGAGCCGCAGTTGCTCCCGTTACTTTTCCCTTACACTTAACACTGATCTCTCCTCATTTGTCTAACTGGCGTGAAGTATGGACGTTAAGAAAAAAAGTGTTATTGTTGAGTGTTCTGACTGGGACTCAAAACGCCAGCCGAATCAGCATTACTGCAACTGCAGGATTATTTGTACTTTGGCTCACATAGGTTATACGTACAAAAACAACATATTACTGATAATCAAACAAGGAAAGAATGAGTTTGTAAATAATTCATTGTTGATTTACTAATATGCATTCATCGCTTTTGTTTTTTCCAGAACGCAATAGTTTTCTCCTACAAAAATGTACTAGAATACTACTTTCTAGTATTTACATACTCTGGTCGACACTGGCCCGTTAGTCGGTCTATTTACTGTAGACCTATTTATATGTTACTGAGAAGAGAGTAGAGGTGGGTAAGAAAATACCAAACTGTTAAAAAAACTGCTATTCAATAAACGAAAAACAAACTGCTTTTCCAAACGGAAACAAGCAGTTTGATTTAGACTGTTTCGTGATTGGTTAAACAAGGAACAGCTGTTGGAACTTCAACACCCACGTTCTATTCGAACGTTGCCGCAAGCGCTAAAACTTTTTTCTGCTAACTGTTTTCCTGCTGCTTTTCTTCAACCTGTTTTTATGCTTTTTCCCATTCTTTCAAAGTTTCTTGTTGCTTGTTGTGAAGTAAGAACTGTTTTGGGCGTTTTCAACGTTTATTTCTATTTTGTTGCGAGTTGTTTGAAAGTTTTAAATGTAAAATTTGTTGTTCAAACATTTTTTAAACTGTAAAATCAGCCATAATTGTGTTTTATATTAGTTTTTCTCCGTAGTTTACGTTGTGTTTAGAAATTTAAAAATATTTAGTGGACAATTTTGAAAGTTTTCTTTTACTTTTTTATGTTTTTTGAATTAAGCGCATATTTTAATTATTTATTGGATGTGTGGACTTTTTAAAATTCACATTTTCTATCTCTTGTATATATCTTGAATAATTTTAGGTTATTTTAGTACTTTTTCTAAAATTTTGCGAAATATAGGCTACATCTGAACATAATCAAATCTTTTAGTGTCATATGTTTTAAAATTATGGCTAACCAAAGAAGTATAATTTGGAACTATTTTTGTAAGGCTGAGAATGAAAAGGCTTTTTGCAATATATGTAAACAAGCCTTATCTTATAAATCCAGTGTGACTAACTTGAAAGGACATTTATAATAACCTAATGTTAATAACATATAATTTTGTAACTATATAGAGCCAATTTTATTTAAACACATTTGGCCTATCTTCTTATTACTATATTGTACTTATTAAGGTTACTTTTTTCAGTGTTGAAAAGTGAAAACCTACTTTCTCCCAAATAAAAATATGACAGTAACATCTCACATTTTGTAAATACATAACCTAATTTTATTTAAACGTATTTTTTATATTTATTATCAATCATCAATATTTTTTAATCAACTAAAATTTTCTAAATTGTTTGCATTTCAGTAAATATGCAAAGGACTATTTAATTTTTAAGTAAAAAAAAGAATGCTTCTATTGGAAATTCATTCATTTTGTACATATAAAATGGCATATATATATATATATATATATATTACGTTTTGAGAATGTAATTTAATTATTACTACACTTATAAGAATTATTTTTTTCTAAATGCTTTACACCCAAAAACAGTTAAGGACATGGTGGTAATGGGAATGAAAAAGTAGTCTTAGAAAACTGAACGTTTGTGCTTATGTTTTAGCTGCTAATACAACTTCCGAGTTTCTGTTTTCAAAACCTGTTTTTTCCAACTGTTTTTCCAGTTTTTTATTCAACAAACAGTTCATTGATATTTTGTAAAAATAGCAGAAATGCCCATCCCTAAAAGAGAGTATAAAATACAGTCAACACTGTATCAAAATTGCGACATCTACTATACATTGTACTAACACTATTAGAAACGTAACATACGTGACTAATACCCCAAGTGGACTGTGGATATTTACAAAATATAGTTTCTTGTTCCTTATCTGGCCGGGTGGGTAAACACTTCGTCTTGTCAAATAAATATGTCAACGTGATTGACAATAATACGCACTCAGTTGAGAACCTGTAGCATTCTGCAGATATCCTTTTTTGGAACGGAATCGTTTCATGGTTAGGTCACTAAATTAAAAGATGTAATTTTATCAAAGGCAAAAAATCAAAAGAAAATACCCAACACTGATTCTAAATGAGAAATTCAATTTTACCACCCATTATTTTATTTGCATATTATAAAATTATTTTGATGCCCTAAGGGACCTCAATTTACTTATTTGTCCACATTTACAAGGGTGGTTTTGACTAACCATGCAGATGCATTTTTGTTTAAGAAAATAAGTTGAACCTACTCCTACTTACAGAAAGCCTTACATTATTCTTATCTTCAATCGTAAAACTCTGTACACGTCTGTCAAGTAAAACGAAGTATTTAATTAAGTATTTATATTCCATAAGTTTAGCATACATGCTAATGATATGCAAAATATTATTTTGTTTCGGTTACGCAATACTTTACATTTTGGTCATGTCTGTATGGTTAAACCTGTTTGTTTTGAAAACTATTACAGTGCACTGTTGCCGGTTGCCACTAGCCTGCAGGGAAATTTCTGTAAATCGTTTACTAATATTTCTGAAAGAATATCGTGTTCTATTACAAGAAAATTTTGTACAAAATATGCATTGTTGGTTATGTAATGAGATTGATAAATATTTTAATCTCCTTCGAAAAGTTGCAAATATTGTGATTTAAAATTCCATGGGTAAAATAGTCAAATTTGAAATGACCAATTCACATTTGCCGCGTTTAGATTTATGGCGATTGATTAAATTTGAATGAAAAAAAAATTAGTTATGCAGCGGTATATACGGTTATATTTGGCCACAATTTGGTACTTTGTACGGTAATTCGCACTATTAATAAAAAAATGTTAACAAAATGTTTAAAATATACGAAAGCATGTATACGTGATAATTATGTATTCGAAATAGTCGAATTAATGGTTAAAATCATAAAAACACAAAACGGTAATTTTGTGTTTTTACGATTTTGTACGGTAATTTTGTGTTTTTACGATTTCGTACGGTAATTTTGTGTTTTTACGATTTCGTACGGTAGTTTTGTGTTTTTACGATTTTGTGTGGTAACTTGTGTTTTTACGATTTCATACGGTAATTTTGTGTTTTTACGATTTCGTACGGTAATTTTGTGTTTTTACGATTTCGTACGGTAATTTCAACAGAAATATATTATTTTAGTATAGTCTTATGGTAATCAGAAATTTTTGTTTTTATAAACAGTTTAAATTTAAAACTCTACAAGTACATAAAAATATTTTGTATTTAACCTTTACATATAATTTTTTTTAGCAATTATGTAAGAATAAATCCAGAAAAATTACGAAATATTAACATTTGACAGATAAATAAATTTATTTTCGAAACAACTGAATATCTCTATGTTTAAGAATAAGCGATTTCAAGGGCCATATATTCTATTAATGAAAATAATTCTATTGTCCTATGTAATGCAGTATTCAGTGTCATCTAATAAAACAAAACTATAACTTTGTCTGTTATTAATTTATTTGTTGATACTTTAGCAAAAGTAAATACAAAGTAATGAAGTATGTATTACTTTTAAAAGTAATAATGTTGATTAATTGTGTTTATAATACGATATCACATCCCTAACCAAATGTCCCCTCTTATAGATATGCTTTGTTATCTCAGTGTAAAGATAGCATTCAGAACTATCAAGAAAGAGTAAACCAGACTTCATTAATGACTTTTACTTCCATGTTCATACAACTAAAATAAAACAACAATAAATATAAATATATTGTAATAATGGATAGAACAGTTCATTTCCAAAAGTGTATATAATTTAAAAGTTAAGAGCAAAAATTTATGAAATAATTTATATTCTGAAAGCCGATTTTAATGGTTCGTGGCCTATTCAGGTGTACTAACAGTGCCGATTACATCGGCTTTTGGTGATAATCAAGCAACTTTTGCAAGCCGATGTATTTTTTTTAATTATTATTATTTTAAGGCAAAAAGCATAATGAGGCTATTATCGTCTCCCTAAAGCTCATGTGAGTGTAAAGTGTTAAAGTCGTAAATGTAGTGTTGTAAGTGTAAGTGTGTGTTAGACTTGGATACTGTGTGGGACATCTAAATCCTCTCAATAAGTGCAGCTAGTCTGCACCCCCCCTGCGGTAATCGGCCAGTGGCAGTATTCAAAGAACCTTTAAAAGCTGATTACATCGACTGGAGGCGGTGAAAGGGTTACCTACAAAATGAAGAAAATTTTGAGTTAAAAATGTGATAGGTTCTCCATTTAACTGTTTGACCCGACCTGACCTGAAAAGCCCGAGCGCTGAAAAGAAACCTGACCCAAACTCTAAAAATTCGGCATGCAAACCCCTAAAATATACTTATATACTGGATGTTTCAGGAAACGGATGGATGTTTCATTGGCAGGGCGAGTTCTACCAGTGACAATGATGAACAAAGTTCATATAAACATTGAGAAATGCTTTGTTAGCGAGTTACAGCTGGCAAAAAATGTTGCCGTGATTCCTAGAAAAAGTGTGAAATTAAGCCACACTGAAATTCTAAAAACTTATAAGATAATTTTGATGGTTTCTTATGGTTTTTGACCTGAAAATTGAATAAATCAGGTCCCAGAACTGAAAATCAATTAATTTTTTAACTCAAAAATCGGAGCCAAACACATTTTTTTACACTTGGCCTACATAACTATTATTTTCTCAATAAACAAATAAAATTTTTAAATAAAACTCAGAAAATTTTTGACTTTATTTACATAATTTTAATTCTGAACAAAATTATGTAAAAAAAAATTATCAACATCAACATATTCACAACATAGCAGGGAAAAGACATTTTAGAATATCTAGGTAGTAAGGATTTTTTAAAAAAATTGTTTGAAAATTAATGTCTTTTTCCTGCTACGTTGTAAATATTTTTTTGTTAATAAAAATTAGTTTTCTTTTAATTTCTTCTTTTTTTTTGTAGTTGACTTTATCTACGTAACTTTGTTCAGAATTCAATTTTCTACTTAAAATTAAATTTTGTGTGAAACTTTACAGTTGGCAGTTAAGCGGTTTTTGTGGAATTATATCAATTTTCCATTTTTTTTGCAGTCAAGAGAAAGCTTTAAACATTTTTCATTTGCCTCATCCTTCACAATCCACCCAAACTGCTCCCGTGACTCACCAGTGGGCTGCTCTAGTTTATTCTAAATAAAATACATTTTGTAGCTTATTTTTGTAAATCAGTAAAGTTTTTTTATTGTTTACTTCACCTTTTTATTACCAGTACTTGTGTCACCCAAATCCTGCAGATAATCAGAAGGCTGCTGTAGGTCTATTAAAAAAAAATATTTTGGTAAAACAATTAGGCTATACATTTTACCCACTACAATTTTAACATTTATATTACACATCCTACAATTTTATTTCAGATTTTTTAAAAGTTAGTCTAGATTAAGCCTATATAGCAGAATGGATAATGGTCACTGGACAGTATGGCAATCCAAGTAAATGAAGCAAAGAAATCATAATACATCTAAAATATGGTTTGTTTTACTAAACATTACCATGCAAATCTTTAACTGCTACACTATTAGTGTTCAATTTGTATAATTTTATTTTATTTTTTAGTTAGAGAAACAAGTAGGAGAATTTTCAGAAAACAATGATGTCTAATTGGTTGCAGTTTGACAATATGCCTACCTTGATTCAATATGCCAAGCCTTGCCTTGTCAGAAATACTAGCTGGACACTCGTGATTTTCTACATCTTAATTTGTCTACTTAACAGATACACCCAAACACCTGTAACATTAATATGATTCTTTTAAACAGGTTTTATCAGTTATCACGTAACTACTTAACTAGTTATGCACACACACACACACACACACACACACACACACAGTCATGCAGTGGTAATTACAGAAGTGTGAAATTGGACCTTAAACCCTGCAATATTATTTTGGATGAATAACCACCAACTCAGAAGCAACATCCAGGTTGCTGCACCAGAAAGCAAGGAGAGGTGGACTTTTACCTCATATAGGTCCTAACTGAGCACGAGTTTACAGCTTCAGTGTTTACCTGTTTTATTTCCGGCTGAAAACAGACTCGCCTTGTCCCTTCTGTCTTCCGTGGAGGAAGATGCACGTATTTTTTCACTGTCAGAGATTTCATGACAGGATGAACCTGCAAAAATATCTGCGAGGCAGCATTACACGAGAAAATCTGGAAGAGACAATCATGACTTTAGAGGCCAATTGGAGGGTCATTGCAGGATTTTCCACAGTGGTCATGAAGACGCTGAGGATTGAAGATTAAGAAAGAAGAGCCAATGCTGTAGACTGATAGGTGGACAGCCAGTCGACCTCTTCACGAAGTAATGCCTGGCAGTGGTTCCATGGGGTGGTTTGTAGAAGAGGAATGCTTTTGGTGGTTTTCTAGTAGGTATCAATAACTTGAACTTAAATTAAGTTTGAACTTGATTTGAGTCCCACACTGGGGAGTAACGGTACCCTATCCCAGGTAGTCTATGAAAGATTTTCTACCTTTACTGGCATCACAAAACACACCACACACACACACACACACACACACACACACACACACACACACACACACACACACACACACACACACACACACACACACACACACACACACACACACACACACACACACACACACACACACACACACACACACACACACACACACACACACACACACTACATCTGATTTTTCATGGGAAAAAGCAAGAAGTTATGGTATACACTTAGTTAAGGGAGAATACTTGGGACTTATTGCTGGAGCTGGGAGTTTACAGCTCAAAAACCTTAGTAATACTTCCGATAATAATCCACTCTAATATTTAACTAGTGGCAGTGTCAAGTTTTACATACCACATTTTTTTAGTATCACAGTCTACTTGATTCACCCAGTCTTCTTTGAGTCTGTCATTGCTATTTTCTTTATGTCCATTTAAAAAAAATCGGCAATAACAGTCTAAAACCGTTGTTAACTTTTTTTTCTTCTTTCCTGATTAGACCATGGAAACACTGCAAGTTTTGAAGTACCTTACTTCCCAAAAGCTGACATTATAAAAACATTCGGTAATATTAAAAAAAAAAAAAAGAACGGACAGTTTGTACACATCCATTGTGTATCATAGAAAATGTAACAAATACATTATGAACTTTACGTAAAGCAGGGATGCACAGACTTATTAAAACTAGGGGCCACTCGGGCAAATCATGAACTGATGGCGGGCCGCCAGAAGTATAGGTAATTAAAGACAATAAAAAATGCATATAATGTATTAAAATTGAAAAATAATTTATTAATTTGAAGCGTGGCACTGCATAGTGCTTACAATCTTTTTTATATTTGGGTCAAATTTACTTGTAGCAACACGTAAAACTGCTTCCAAACTTTCATTTGCAAGGCGGTTTTGATTTTTGTTTTATTATTATTCAGTATTGAAAAAGTTTGTTCACATATATAGGTAGAACCAAATAAGCTGGCACATTTCAGAGCGTTTATCGCAACTCTTTGTACATATTTTTGTCAATGCAGTGGTAAAAGTTCAACAAGTCTCCTCGTTGAATTTGTTGCGCAAATCTTGGTCGTTTGCAAATCGATAATTTCTAACTGCATTGACTCTGGCGCATTTTCAACTGAAATCGAGAAAGGATTGCTGAATATGTCCAACAGAGGTTTCACTTTTTGAAGTCCGAAAATCTGTCTTGAAAAGAGTGAATCAGAATATCAGCTTTTCTACATAACTGAAATTAATCGCAGTTTTGTTGAATTTTTCGCCATTTTCTTATAATTCGGAAAATGATTGTAATTTCCAGAAGTCAGTTGCGATCTGAAAAGAGTCAGCTTGCATTGAAAGGATGATACATGAGCGTAGAGCTGGGATATCAGTTGATTTTTGCCTTGAATCCGTGTGTTCAAGACATTCAAATGATTTGTAATGTCAACTAAAAAGCCAAATCACACAACCAATCAGGATTTTTAAGTTCGGGACATCCCTTTGCTTCTCCACCAGAAATATTCCAATTTCTTCTATTAAATTTAGAAATCGTTCAAGTGTCAATCCACGACTTAGCCACCTTACTTCTGTATAAAACAGCAAATCTCCATATTCGCTTTCGATGTCATCAAGGAATTGTTTGAATTGCCTGTGATTGAGTCCTCGTGATTTGATGAAATTTACAGTCTAAAACTACCACCTTCATGACATTTTGAAATTCAATTTTTTTAGAACAAAGGGCTTCTTGGTGTATGATGCAATGAAACTGCATGAGATCTTCAGCGTTTATGTTTTTTCTTGCAGATACTTTTTTAGCAAAGTAACTAGCCGGAATTGACACCAATCATAGAAGGAGCACCGTCAGTCACAATTCCCGATAATTTTGATAAGTCAAAACCAGTTTTTGAACACTCATCCAAAAGTACATTGAGTATATCAACTCCTTTAGTTTGACCTTTCAATGAACACATTCCTAATAACTCTTCTACGACTTCAAAATCTTGAGTAACACCTCGTATGAATATGAGTAGTTGAGCTGTGGAACTAATATCAGTTGATTCGTCGAGTGCCAATGAAAAAAATTCAATTATCTTAGTCTTTTCAGTTAATTGTTCATAATATTAGCTGACAAAGACATAATTAAATCTTTGGATTGTCATACGATTCAGTTGAATTTTCTCAAACTTTTTGCTGCTTCTGGACACATTTTCTTAGCGGCGATTTCAATGCATTCTTTTACAAAATCTCCATCATTGAAGGGGCGACTTCGCTTTGCTATCATTTGAGAAATTTCAAAACTAACTTCTGTAGCCGTTTCTGAATCTTCAATGAGTTTTGTGAACACAGTTTGCTGACCAATAAGCTCCCGTTTCAAAGACAACACTTTTTGCTTTCTTAATTCGCCTGTAAATTTGGTAAAAGAAGAATGCTGCGTTTCATAGTGCCTTTTATATTATATTCCTTTGCAATCGCAACAGAATTCTTACAAATTAAACAAACGACTTTGTTATGCAACCATACAAAAAAATATTTCTCAGTCCATATTTCTTGAAACTGCCGATTTTCATCTTTAGCCTTACGTTTTTACTAGGTCCTGGCTTGTCCATGTTGCGTTATAATCCTGTCTAGGGTTAACACTGCACCTAAAAACAATTACAGTACCTACTTAAATTACCCATCCTTTTTAAATTACCAAGAATAATTGAATAAATAGGTAGGGAAACATTTATTGATAACAGAGTTTTACTTACGATTTCAAAACACAATTATACACTTGACGGGTTAACACTGCAACAGTAGATCTACGTTGAATTTGGATTAAACTATATGCAAGAATGATAAAAAAAAACTTTAATAAGACTTCAAAATAAAAAAGGGTTAACAAACAACAACACAGAAACAAACAGTTACGGCGGTACAGAAGATCAGACAAAACACAGAACACTACTTGAGAAGTCTGCCACGTCTCGGTCAGGACTGCAGGACTGAAGGGCTGCCCTTTGCCCCTCCACCTTGCACCTCCCACTCCTCTGGGCTAGGCACAGCTCCTAGGTCCTCTCCTACACTATTAAACTGCTTCTTTCTGTTGACACTATTCGGGACTATTCGGACTAATTCGACGGCGGCGTCGTTTCATTCATGAACTGGCGCGGTATTTGAATAATTTTCATAAGTTTTATGGACGTCTTTACTTTTGAACAAATTTTTTTTGGTTTTATTCTGATACAGAATTCAATATTTTTCGAATGTACGAGAGTATTATTTTGGTGACGGCGGGCCACCAGAATTTCACCGGCGGGCCGCGGTCTGTGCATCCCTAACTTAAAGGAACCGATGTTTACCAATCCAGGTTATCCTAACATTTCCCCTTGGAAACCCATTTTATTAAAAAGAGACTCGCTACTCATAAATATGATAAACTCTTGAAAAAGTTTAATCAAATAGGTTGCAAACAACTGTAAACACAGTATTTATTCAAATTCTTATTTGAACAAGGAATCCTTGCAACAAACATTTTGTTGAACTAGGAACAAAGGATACCATCATTTTTTGCATTGGTTTTAGTGGGTACTTTGCATCTGATATTTAGTTTCCTTTTGTTTACATATTAAAAACCAATAAATTTTTAATATGTGACTTTTTTAATGTTGTTTTTCTTAGGCTACTGAACTGAATAGACCTACTATACTTTTTTTATAAGTTATAATCCCATAATGTCAAATAGGTTTAGAGAACCTTAAAAAAATTGACTTTCCTGACACAGCATTAGTTATAATAAAACAAACACTATACAATGAAAATTACACTAGAATTGAAACTGAAAGCCAGCATATTATGCATAGTCTTCAAGTCCATTTCATTAACATAGACAAGTCAACTAGAACTATGAGACGTTTCACATCACTGGCAACAAATCACAATTCATTAATAACCAAATAATCATATGCAACAAACAATTTACTATTTACAACGTCATAGAGCATAACAAGTACATGCTATGAAAAAAACAAAGCACATCAAATAGTGTAGCTTACAAGCTTACGAAAATAAAACATGATCACAATAACAACTTAAAACACAGTACAGTAAGTGTATTATAGAATACATCAAGCAACTCAGTTTACAGTAGTGATGTAAAATTCCCGGGAATTCAAAATTTTGAGAAAATTCTATGGAAACATTGTTGGGCATATTATCAAAATCCAGAAATATACTGAAATTTAAGTTTATTTTAGCATTTAGGTCGGGCGAAACATATCCAACATTAAATATAAACAAATTAAACAAACAAAAATCTAACAATAATCTTTTTTTAGTTGTGCAAAATTGTTTTTATCAAACCTAGAATCAACTATTTAAAAAAAATTTGAATTAATCACTTTAGTATTAATTCTTAATGACTTAATAATGTTAATGCATGATATTCGTACCATAATTGATAAATGTGTAAGATGATAATTACAGTTACCATAGTAACTATACATCTTATCTTATTACAGGATGTAGGATCTGAGGCCTACTAAAATGTGTAAAACAAAAGAAGAAACAGAACCCAGCAAAACAAATTTTACTGTTTAAAGTTTTACAAAGGTTAAAATGATTATTAAAATATAACAAAAAGAGCTGTAATTTTTGATATTATATTTAATTTAACAATAGCATTTGATATTATTGCTTAAATTTTGTTGTTTTAGTCCTAGCTGCCATGCTTTAAATTTTGATTGCCTATGTTTAATGTAAGACTGTGGTATTTCCAGCAGTACAACTCAAATTAGAATCATTAAATAAGAAAGTGTTTTAAAAATTAGTTGGTATGAATATTTTTCAGTAAGGAAGACTTCACTAATTCATTGTGTCAGAAATATGTCTTACTCAACAATTTAGGAACTTATAAATGAAATTTTTAATTCAGTTTGTAAGACATACAAGTAACAGTAATTTTATTAATATTTCTGTGTGCAAGTGCAATTTGGAAGCAGCAGAAACTGACAAAATACATGTCAAATCTAACTTTTTTGTGTAAATTTCCACTTCCTGGGAACTTTATGGACCTTTGTGGAAATACCTGGATATATTCCAACTTCATGTATCCAAATATTAAACATGTATGTTTTTCTGAATTGATACAGTCGTCAATAATGAAATGTATGAGATCTGTGACTGACTAATGATCTACACATCCCTATCTTATCACCTGTTTCAGTTAAATCAGTCTTTTAGTGTATAAGCTAAATAAACAATGTGTTTGTGAAATAGACCTGTTTCTATTTGTAGGCTAAATACTTACTGAATGTATTAACAAATTTACCAGTGTGTTTTAATATTTAGTTGGAAGTATTGCTTAAAGTTACTAATTTTGTTAACTTTTAAGTATCAAATCATCATCCTTAAAAATATAGTACTTTTGCAAAAAAAAAAAAAAAAATATAAACCTGAATATCAACTGTAAGAGATTTACCGTACCAAGCAAACCTTTTAACTGTTTGCAAATAATTTATAAAATTACCTCAGTTTTATAACAAGTCTTTGATCGGACAGTACAGACGGTCTGATAACGTTATCTAAATTAGTTTAATTCACTGACAAATTAGACAAAACTGTAAACTTTTATTCAGACTTCAACCAATTCAATCACCTATCATTAAATGTACAAGTACTATATTCTGTAATTAGATTTAATTATTCTAAATTTTATATTATTTATTTTACTGTGAATTTTTTTATTGTATATAAAAGCTAAATAACCGAAAGACAATACCCTGAAATAAGGTACTCTAAACCTTTTGTAATTTTTATTGTGAATAAGTTTTGTTTTTTCTAGTTAATACAACACCAGTTTTATTAATACGTACTTTGAAATTTTATGTTACAAGCAAACCCACACCAGTGTAGCAGGTACCTAGGTAAAGTTAAGTTTCTTTTAAATATTTTCGAAGGACCTACATATATTAATTAGTAATAGTATGACAATGAAAACTATACAATGTTAATTTGTTATTAGTATGGTATGAGTTTTTCTGATGAAAATTATACCAACATTTTTGTTGTAAAAAAAAAAAAAAATAATGGCATAGCACTAGAATATTTAGAAAATGGGGAATATAAAATTCTACACACAGAGATAGTATTAGTAAAGCATTTATCAGTTTAGACAACCAACCAGTTCGTACACAGATTGTGGTGGAAATGCCAAAATTCCACAGGTGATGATTTGCAAGAAATGACAAAAATAATGGACTTTTAGGTTAGGAATCTACACAAATTGAATCGTTAGCACACTAAACTTGACTATGAGGCACTAAAGTCTGTGCATCACATGGAGAAAAATACTGTATTTTATATTTTTTGTAATGCATGCAATGTAATCCACCTTTATGAAAGATTTTTTTGGCAAAAATTAGCGCCTTTTAGGCTTCTATCAACTTTCTAAGACCTTGTGAAAAAAATTGTGGTTATTTTCTTTATAATAGTATAACACTGTACACCTCAAATGGATCACTAATGATATTATTTAATAATTTTAATTATATTTCTATAACCATTATTTACTTTTTTAGGCTAAAAAAAGGTTTATGACAAAGCTCACTTTGTTTTACTGTGATGATAAGATTTATTTTCGTTAAAACATTATTTTTTCTGAACCAATAAAACGCAAAGCCTTCAGACTCATCTCATCTTGATTTCAAATTTAATTTACAGGTGTAGTCTTAATAATCGGTAAGATGTGTCACAAATTGTAAAAATATAACCAATCTGAGATTGATTAAATAAGCATATTTTTTAAGATTTTATCAATGTAAGTAAATCAAATGCAATTAGTTAGTATGTAATGGAAAAATTAGTTTGCAAAAAATTAATACACTATTCTACTATAGGATTATGCAACATAATGGCAAATAATACGAAGAATCCTAGTGAAAAATTCTTGTTTTTAATGTCTGAATTTTTATTTTAAAAAATAATAAAGATGTTTAAAACTGCTTCTGTTTCAACTCATGGATGAATTGTGATTTTTGAAATATTGCTATACCATTGTTTTTTCAGATTTTCTTGTTACCATTTTCTTAAAAAAGTACATTTAGGAAAAATTAAGAACAAAAATGCATTAACAGTTTCATGATTTTAAAGTAAGCCATACTACTGGCTTTTCAATTCAAACATGTCTTTCAAACAAATTGGCTTTTAACAAAACTATTTTAACAAACTATGTTAGGTTAGGACATAAATGTACAGGTATAATAAATATCTCATTTTATATAAGGTTATATATAGATGCCTTTTTACTACTTTAATCATTAAATTTTAAATTACTACTACTACTATTACATAGTGTAAGCTCTTTAAATATGAAAAACTACATACCTCTATAAACTATGTTAGATTAGATTTACAGATCCTGGTTCAACTACTTTGAAACCTAACATGGTTTTATATATAGGTACAGATATTGATGTATATTACTATGTTTAACAGATCTTTTAATACAAGTTGTTAAAAAATATAATGATTTAAGTTCAGGAAGTATGTTAGTACTTACTAACACAGTAGGCTACTGCCTAAAAAGTTCTATTTATATGTGATGCAAATTTTTTTATTGTTCTTCTGAAGGAAAAGGACATTTATTAAACACCTATTATACTAATAAAACTGTAAATAGGATATTTACATTTCTTAAAATTGAAACATTCCAAAAAATCTATCTAAGTTACTGTATTAACAAATATTTTAAAAAAATATTAAAATGTGCACCAAAACTGATGAAAGTTTTAATGTACCGAAGACCCTAGATATGGACAGGAATAAATGGTTTACATGTCTTTAATAACAGTAAAAACATTCAAATGTACAAAACCTGTAAGAAATGGGCTTCATATTTACATAAAAAGACACACAATAGCCTACCTATGGACAAGGCTATTTTGAAACTACAAACTTGTTGATCAAAAGAAGTATAAAGGCCCTACTTTTATTGATTATTGCTTTTAAAATAAAATTATAGGTCTTTAACAATTTATTCATTTTGTTAAAGCTAGGGGATTATGTTAAATTGCTTAATATAGTTTTTGTTTAGTATGTTTCATAATAGCCTAACGGTAGTTCTTAATAACTGTTTTATTTTTATTACATCCTAATACCCACCATACATTGTAATTTTATATAGCCACATTATGACGTTAATAGGGCCGATATATATATATATATAATAACATTACATAGATCTTATTACCAATTCAGCAGTTAGGTTATTTGAACACTGTAATTTACAGAAGTGTCATCCACCTGTAGTTTAATTATCAATAAATAAAATTAACTTAAAACACTAAAACGTTTTACTAATGTAGATAAACATATATCAATTATATAATAATAACCACAAATATTTACAACTTTTTGTTTAGAGTATTTACCTTTTCGACTACTTAAGTTTAGAGTTCAACTGCGTACTTCTACTTGTTGTTTGTTTATTTTTAGGTTTGGAATAGGCTTCAGACTTTCGAACAGGAAGGAAATTTAATACTTGAATAAAGATGCATTGCTTGTTGCCACTTCACTAATATAAAATTTCCCCAACCAATAAAAGTCCTTCGTTTGTAATGAAGAATCTCGACTTTCAAAATATGACTTATTAATAACCAAACCAATTAAAAAGCTGCATAGTTTAATACATACAGTAAATAAAGTATAATGTGTTGTTTAAATGATTAGTTAATCTTTAAAATCGTCATAGTATATTAATAAACAGTAGACAAGAAATCAGTCAATTCACTGGTTATGGATTGACTATATATATATATATATATATATATATATATATATATATATATATATATATATATATATATAAAACAAATATATGATATTTACATCTTAATAATGTATATTAAATATATTAATAGTTATATATATATATATATATATATATATATATATATATGATCTTAAAAAAAAATCACTTATAAAAGATTTGTATTGATATATACTGTTTTGTTGACATTAAGTATTAATTTGTTGAAATATAGCCATGAGAACCATCAAGCTTCGAAGTCATAGTTTCAGCCACTTCTACCCACGATAGCCCACCTATTGGAGCAACAGTATCATCGGCATAGGTTATAAGTTCCTCGTAAAGAGATAACAGATCATAATAATTTGATATATATATATATATATATATATATATATATTTTTATATATATACTACTAGTTTATATATATATATATATATATATATATATATTATATATATATATATATAAATATTATTTGTTTTAATTTTAAGAATTATAAAATATTATTTGTTTTGTTTAAAAAAAAAAATATTTGTTATAGGATATGTTGGCCATAGATAAGCTATTGCAACATAAAGTAATCTATTAAAAGCAAAGACACGTTAAACACAGAAGTCAGTTAGATAGCTACAATCAAGAAAATATAAGTATTGCTTATAAAGTTATATAATTTTTTAGTTTTGTGTTATCAGTAGGCTATAAAATTAGTGACAGAAAAAAAATAGGTCTGAAAGAATTTTAATATTATAAAACCAAAAGTGTAATATAAAAATAAATAAAACTGAAGCCTAATAAACAATATGAATTTTAGAATAGATATTGTATTCAAAAGTATTGTTGACTGATAAAATTTAGGTACACTGTTTAATGTAACCTCTTACTAGGCTAAGCTGCAGAAAAAGCTGAAATATATATATATATATATATATATATATATATATATATATATATATTTATATTTGTAACCAAAATTCTTTAAAAAATTATACAATATGATACAAAATATGAAGGACCTACAGGAGGCAGAAATGTTTGTACATAAGTTGGTCCTTAAAATTAATTCCTTACTTATATGTAAATACTTTTAAAAATCGTATCTCTCAGTACTATTATTATAAAATTTAAATTAAACGGATATTTAACACAAAAACATTTTTCTATTATGAAATTAATTAAAAAAAAAAATCACTTATAAAATATTTGTACTTGACTTATGAAGATTTGTATTGATATATACTGTTTTGTTGACATTAAGTATTAATTTGTTGAAATATAGCCATGAGTAAACACCATCAAGCTTCGAAGTCATAGTTTCAGCCACTTCTACCCATGATAGCCCACCTATTGGAGCAACAGTATCATCGGCATAGGCAATAAGTTCCTCATAAAGAGATAACAGATCATTTATAAATAGAATAAATAGAAATGGTCCTAAAATAGATCCTTGAGGGACACCTACATTTGTCACAAATTGTTGGCTTTTCAGTATTCACCTTAACTACTTGTGTTCTGTCACTTAGATAAGATTTCAAGAGAGATAGACACACACCTCTAGTTCCCATATTATACAGTTTAAACAATAGTAATTCATGATTGACAGTGTCAAAAGCTTTCAAGTAGTCTAAAAAGACAACTACTGTTGGTTTACTGTTGCTAAGATTTTCATATAAAAATTTACTTAATAAGGCTATAGCACCATCTGTGATCTTGTGTTTCAGAAAACCAAACTGTCCAGCACTTATTAACTTGTGTTTAATAGCAAACTTATATAGTCTTTTGAAGATAATTTTTTCAAATATTTTTACCAAATTAGAAATTAGGGCTATAGGGTGATAATTATTTATTTGTGTTTTTGAACCATTTTTATGTACAGGACAGATGTCAGCTGATTTGAATTGATGTGGATAAATTTCTTCAGTAATTATGTTATTGATAATATTAGTTAATATTGATGTAACGTATGGTGCCAGCCAGCTTTAATGCAGAAGCATGGTTATTATCACCCCCTCCAGATTTATTTTTGAGTTGATTTATAATTTAGGATACTTTGCTTTCATTTGTCGGTGTTAAAAGAGTGAATACTGGTTAAAAGGTATAAGTGGCACTTCCTGGTGATGAACTGGAGGAATTAAACTACCTTGTAGTTTATCAGCTACTGTACTAAAAAAATTATTGAAAATATTAGCTTTAAATTAACACAACATAACACCATCACTCCTATTTATGTCACTATTGTTATCAAAATTCAAATAACCAGGTATACTTATGAAGTTATTCTTCTCTTTTAACCAGGCTTCAGAATAAACTATTGTCATATATATATATATATATATATATATATATATATATATATATATATAATCTGCTTATTTAAACTGCACACATTTTAAAATACACTTAAATATTATAGGAAATTCAAATTGATGATTGAGAAAATAATAATAGAATCAAAACAATTTAAAAATAAAATCAAATTAAATAACAAACTTGACATAAAAAATTAAATCAATTTAAATAGCTTAAGGTAGTAGAAATAAAGATCATCGTTCTGAGTATACTGATAATAGAAAAGCATTCTTCGCTAAAGAAAGAGCAATTTGATTATGTTTTTCAGGATACTGTTGATAAAAACAATCCGACATTTGTGCATACAGCGTTAATTAATTTTTCTTCTGTTTGGTGTATCATGATAAACATTTATTTTAGAAAAGCGAAGTAATTGAAGCGTTAAGATTATGTAGGATCTATGTAGGATCTAAAAGGAAAACAAACCTGTAATTATTCGGTCTGTTGTTCCTAAAGCGTCCAAATGACTGATAGAAATATTGAAAATTTTGATCTTTGAAATATTTGGTGTTTT